>OZ004707.1:193352794-193727794 GCA_963924515.1 Vespertilio murinus
CCCGGCGGATGGGTGGAATAGCTGGCGGAGCAAACCCAGCGGAAAAGAGCGCGGCTCCTTTAAACGAGGGGAAGGCGGTTGGGCCGAGGACCCGGAGGCTTCCCTCCGCCGGTCCTACCAGACCGCGGGGGGCGTGGCCTCGCTATGCAAATCGGAGCTGCTGATCGCTGACGCGCCATCACCCCACGCGCCGCTCGCCGCGCCGATTGGCTGCGCCGCGCCTGGCCCCATTGACAATAAATAGGGGTGCGCGCGGCCGGGGGCGGGGCCGCGGTGGGGGCGGGGGAGTCCCGCCCCGCCCCTCCTGCGCGGCGCAGACATGGCGGAGGGTGGCACCGGCCGGTGAGGCGGTACCGGGCGGGGGCTGTCGGGTGTCATGGGTGGTGGCGGCGGCGGCGGCGGCGGCACCACCCTCGCGAGTCCCTGAACAGGCCGGCAGGGAGGTCTCTGCGCCGAGCCGGACGATGGACGAGGGCGGCGAGCTGGGCGGTCTGGAGATCATGGAGACGCTCACGGAGCTGGGCGACGAGCTGACCCTGGGGGACATCCACGGTGAGTGACGGGTGGGGGACCGGGCTGCGGGGGCGCGCGGGGAGGAAGGGGTTACGGCGGCGGCGCGCGCCGGTGCGCTTGCGTCTCCCGCCCGGAGCCCCGGTTCGCGCGGGAAGGACCGGCGCACGCGGCCGCCCCGAGGCGCTGCGGGTTTGAACCCGAGCCCGGCCGCCCCGTCCCGACAGGCCGCGGGGTCTGCCCCCGGGCGTCGCGCGGCCTCCGGCGGAGCGAGGGTCGTGAGGCCGGGGGCGCGGCGGCGGCCTGAGGGGAGCGCGCGGCCGCCGCCTCCCTCGCGCGCCCACACGCGGGGGTCCCCCCACCCCACCCCAGTCCCGCCCGCCCGCCGCGCCGCCCGGCACCTGTCACTCCGCCCCGCCGCGGGGGCGGCTGCGGCCCACGAGGGGTCTCCGGACCTCGGGGAACCTTGGGCCGCGAGTTGCTGATGACACGCGCGGTGGCGGCGGGTGTGGAAGCATCTCCGTGGGAGGAAGGCGCGGGCTCTCCGGCCGTGGCGCCGCCAAGGGAGCTGAGCGGCAGGGCTTTTGCGTCGTGGCCCCTCGGGCGCAGGCCGGGCAGCGGGTGGCCCTTGGCCCGGCGGCCCTAGCAGCGGAGTGGGAGAGCCGGTGGGAGCCTGGGAATCCTCTCTTGCGATGCTCTGCTCTCACTTGTTACCACGGGAACCCAGAGTTTGGGAAGAATCGGCGACCTGCCCAAGGTCACCCAGCTGTTCACAGAGCCGGGGTCCTGGGCCGGCGCTGCTGTCTCTACAGCGGGCTTCCACCTTGACCCGCGAGGGTGAGGAGTCCAGTGAATAGGTTAGTAGTTATGACTCTCAACAGTTGGACTCTTCTGATGTTCTAGGCCCCAAATACTTGATATTTTCACTTACTCCTCACTACAGCCCTACAAGATAGATATTCTTATTCCTTTTATTCTACAGAAAACTGAGTTCAGGAGATGTTAACGTGGCTAAGATCAAGCCTTAAACGCTCCAGAACCCGTGCTCTTAAAGAGTAACTCAGGTGCGCTGTGCTCTTGACTTGGCAAAGTGCTTCCATGGCCAGGACCTCAGTACAGCCTCGCAGGCAGGAATGATGGCTCCATCCCCATTGCACAGAGGAAGACACCGAGGGAGCAGGTGATCTTCCAGGGGAAGGAAGAGATAATTGGCAGCAGCTAAGTTGGAAAGGATCAGTTTCCCATTTTGCTTCTAGAACATTCTACCCTTGGCCTGTCCTTGCTTTCCCTTTTTGGTCATCTGGGCAGCATGGTGAGACCTTCAATTGAATTACCAAGTCTAACCATAGTCTTTTCCACCAAGTGCTCCTAAAACAGAGATGGATTACCAAATCGGGGAGGGCAGTATTTGGAACTTGGCAAAGGCAGCTAACGTGTGTTGAGCGCTTCTATGCCAGGTATCCTGTTAAATACCACATTAATGTTCTCAGTTCTTAAAGGTCGAGACTACCATTATACTCCCCTCATCCCCTCTCGTGGATCCTGAAACTTCCGCCCAAGGCCGTTCATTTATTTACCCAAGGCCACGCAGCCAGTAAAGAGTGTGCCTGAAGCTGCCTCCCAGGAGGCTCACATATAGAAATTTATGTCCATTTTGCATTCCCACTCCATGATCGATCCCTATTTGTCTTAATTTATAATGTGTTAAATGACCTAGTGGTTAAGTATTAACTCTATCTCCGTGGACTTCTCAGTAACTTGTACATTCTGGAAACGACCACAGCGGTTCAGTGGCTCTGTAGGTCTCCATACCAGATTTGGGAAAAAGTGGCTCCCTGTCTTTAATTGGTCAACAGGTATTAAAATGCCTGCTGTGGCTTCTGAGCTGTTAGGGAACATGGAAGGCAATTTTTATGGTCTCGTGGAAGCCGAGATGAATAACAATAAAACTGCATGCTGCGTGTGGAACGGCTCCCAGTTGCACAGAGCAGTAGTGGAAGTCAGCACTGGGCAGCTGGAGGAACGGAAGGCTGGCTTACCAGGAAAACTACCCCAAGGAAGTGGCCGTCACCAGGGCCTTGGAGGGCAGGAGGTGTTGGGCAGGCTGAAGGCAGCAGGTACAAACGTCCCTGGACTTACCCAGTTCCACCTCCAGCACCTCAGCGCTGCAAGGGCAAGGGCCTTGGTTTTGTTCGCGCTGTATTTCTTGCACTTAGAACTAAAGATCTGGGGAATGCCTGAATGAATCCAGGCCCTTGGACTGGGCAGGATTCTCAGTTGTACCACACACAGTCCTTGAGGTTGGGTTAAATCGGGAGCCGCCAGGTGAGGAGGAAGAGACTGGGTATCGATACAAATTCTGTTGTATGTGTGGGGGGAGAGGGGATACTTTTAACCTCGAGAGCTCACACCTGCCTCTAGGAGGGGCAGGCGGCGAGCAGAAGCCTTTGCCATTGTTGGCCCTGCTACAGTCCACACGGGAATGGGCCCAAGGAGGCCGTATCCACTCCCTCGTTAAGCACATCTCTTGAGTGGCTTCTGAGTGCCCTGTGATGGATAAAGTGCTGTGAATAGCTGAGTAACTTTGAACAAGACATTCAAGGTCTCTTCTCTTTCCGGAAACTTTCGTTCTTGAGGGAGGAAACAAGCTGAACAAATAAAATAAATGACACTGTTGTGTCATGGCTCTGGAAATAAAATGGGTCCGTGTCACAGAGTGACAGGGAACCACATTTAGACTGAGGAGGCAAGAGAGGCGTCTCAGAAGAGATGCCCAGGTCTGGGTTTTTGTGTGTAATACCCAGATTTTTAAACATTGGCCCAACAGAGCATGTGTGTTAGTTGATCTCCAGGTCCTTGTTCCGCTGTTGACTGTTCTGCGGTCACAGGCCACCGGGCCCTTACGATAAGGTATCTAGAGCACTGCCTTTTGTGGGTGTCGGCGCTTCCCGATAAGCCAGGTCTTCTGGAAAGAAAGGCTGGGCCGTCTTCCCCTGGGATAAGGAAAGGCACAGTTGTAGAGGTTTTACTCTGCTTGACCCAAACCGATGGGTGGCGGAAGCAGCAGGACAAAAATGGAAGGAGAAGGATAAAGTAAGCGATTACAAGTAATTTATTGGCACAAATGGTATGTGTAAGAAAACAGGAGAAGGTATGTTCTGGAAGGTGAGTTGGAGCCAAACTGGGAGTCTTCATACCAGACACAGATAGATGGTTTGTGGAATGTAGGGAGGGTTTGCAAGTGGGGTGATGACACGTTAATCATGGATTTTAAGGAAATTCAACTGCGGTGATGGGCAAGGAAGCTTGGAGTCAGGGAAGCCAATTAGGAGGGACTGCAGCCGCTCAGGTGTGAGGTAATCCTAAGAGGGCGATGGGACTTGGATAGGAAGTGGCTATTTGGCAAGTTGCTAGATGTGACAGGACGTGCCCGCAGAAGGTGTGGCCCTGAAGACAGCAGAGGCGGAATTCTAAGGTCCCCAACAAGGCTTGATCCGGGCATTGTGAGAGTTGAGAAACCAGCAGGAAGAGCTGGTTCAGGGAGATGAAAATTTGTCCTATAGGGGCTGAAGTTAAGGTACATGGGGATCATCTGCTAGGAGACGAGGGCAGATACTGAGGAGAGGGTCAAACCTGAGGATGCAGAGGGAGTAGTGACTAGTGAGTTGAGGGTAGAAGTGGTAGGAAATGGAAACGGGATGTTAAGTCAGGTGAGGGACGTGTCATAGCTGATGGGAGGTGAGCTTTTTGAAGACTGGTTGATGGTTGATGGAGACAGTGCTGCAGAGGACAGCAAGGATGACAGGCCATGAAAGGGGCATGGGATCTGGCAATGAGGAGGTTGATCGCTGGCAGCAGTCGGGGAAGTGAGTGTAAGGCTGCATAAACCAGAAAGGCGTCAGGAGTGAGCAGGGGATGGACAAGTAGAGGCAGCTGTTCTCTTCAGAGAAGGCTAAAGAAACTTCAGCAACCTAATCTACGTACATTAAACTTGATTTTGTGGACCTTGAGTTAACGGACTTCAGATTTAAAGGACAAAATTTCCGTCCATATGTCATATGTGAAAATTGACACCCAGTCCCTCGGCTGGAGTGGCCCATGGTTGAGTGTCGACCCATGAAACAGGAGGTTTCACGGCTAGATTCCTAGTCAGGGCACATGCCCAGGTTGTGGGCTTGATCCCTAGTGTGGGACGTACAGAAGGCAGCCAATCAATGATTTTCTCTCATCATTGATGTTTCTATACCTCTCTCACTCTCCCTTCCTCTCTCTAAAATCAATAAAAACATTTTTTTAATTAACACCCTGTTAATTTTAAGATGGATGCTTTAAACCAAGATTTATGATTACATTAACATAATATTTTTGTTATTAACTCACTGTTATTTTTAACAAATTTTAGCAAATAGGTAATATGTTAGAAAAAAAATGTTCCCCCAACATAATTAAATATTACATACTAGAGGTCCGGTGCACAAAATCATGCATGGGGGAGGGGCAGTCCCTAGGCCTGGCCATCGATTGAAGTGCGAGTGTCTGGTGTGAAAGGACAGGTCCCAGCTGACCTGTGGGCCCTGGGCAGCACCTGGGCCCCCAGGCCTCCTCGCCCCCCTTCACCTGAGTCACAGCACCGAGTTCCCATGTGGAGATGCCCCCGTGTGGAGATGCGCGGTGAGTGGGGCGGATGCTGCGGGCTGGGGTGCAGTGTGGGCCTCTGGGCCACCCAGCAGCACCGCACAGAAGCCAGTGGGCAGTGCGCGCTCTCCCGGCCAGCCTCGCAGATCGGCTCATGTGCGGACCTACAGGGAGCTCCACTGGCCCCTACAGGGAGCTGCAGACTGGCTCACCCGGAAGAGGCCATGCAGGTGCAGGGCGGCTACGGCGAGAAGGTGGAGCAGGTGAGAGGGCAGCGCCAGGCCAAGGCGGGTGCTCACCTGCTCCACCATCTCGCTGTATCCCGCTTGCTCTCATCGGGGCCCATCAGGCCGGCAGCGCCTCCACTGCTGCCCGCTGCCCTGCCCTGGTCCACGCAGCTCCCGGGTGGTCAGTGCACGACAGAGTGAGTGGTTGAGCTTCTGGTTGAGGGGAGAGTTTGCATATTAGGCTTTTATTATATAGGATTGGCAACTGTGGTCTACATAATTAAGTCTAAGAGTCACTTGCTGCTCCTTAACAATGTCAGCAAATGATTAGTACGGGATTACGCACATTACGCTGGGTAATTTGTCCCGTTGTCCAGTGATGTGACTTTCTGCAGCAGTTTTAATGCATGATATCACTTAAGTCATGCCCCAGCCATGTGCATTTGTGTACTTGCAGTGATTGGTGAATGCAGGCATTTACTAGATCTCAGTATAAATTTAAAATTACAGTAATGCATATAGAAAACTTTTCTGTGAAACAGCTTTTCATACATACTTAATTTGAATTACACAAATGAATCTACTAAAGTAAAAACAGGTAAACTACTTTGTCAATTTTTTAACATCGAATTTGAAAAAACCTACTTTATTATATAACAGAATTTTGGCTTAAACGGATACCTCCTCGCCTGAATTAGTCTGTATGGTTGAGATTTTACTGGATTTGCCTATTCTGGACAATTCATACAAATGGAATCAACAATATGTGGCAAATGTTGTTCAGGTCTGTTTGTGTTGCTAGTGCTCCCTTGTACGGATATGCATGTTTTGTTTATCATTCGCACAATTAGTTTGTCTCCACTTTGGGCTATTATAAATGAAGCTATTATGAATATTTTTGTTCATGTTTTTGTGTAGTCGTGTTTTCATTTCTCTTGGGTAGATCCTCTACATTTATTATTGCTGTTGGTATTTTCATAGGGCTTTATAATGGCCTCATTTATTCACTTGATTATTTCCCATGTTCCCATAACTAATTCAACTCTGAATCTTAGGACAGAAACTCTCGGGATGGTAGGCAATTCTTTTTATCCCCCTGTTAATGTCTTTCCTGGAGCCCTCCCTCTCCCCCCTCTGATGATGGCTGTCCAGGTCTGTCCTGCGCTTACCCTGGCCGCCCTTAGCCATCCCCCGGGGGCCGCGCCGGAGCCCCTGTTCCCTAGCTCTTTTTTCACTCCCTTGTTTTTTGATGGAACGCAACCTCCAGTAGCTTCCTGGACAAGAGTACACTGGAGATAAATTTTGGGGGACCTTGCCTGTCTAAAAAAATAACTTTATTCTACCCTCACTCCAATCTGATGGTTTGGCTGAGTTTAGAATTTTAAGATTAAACATAATTTTATATCAGAATTTTGAAGGCCTTGCCTAATTGTCTTCTAGCTTCTAGTAATCAAGAAATCTGATCCCATTTGATTCCTGTTCCTTTATGTGTGTCCTGTTTTCTCCTGGAAGCTTGTAGGATCTTGTTTTGTTGTTCTGAAGTCCAGGACAAGGTACACTGATGTGACTGAGCTGTCATCACTGTCCCTGCTTGATGGGCTCCGGAGGGCTCACTCTGTCAGGGAACTTGCATTCGTGCGGTCCTGCTGGTAGCACCCAGCACCCAGCACCCAGCCTCGGAGGAGCTTCCTGGCCTGAGCCTCTCGGTGGCACTGTCTTGGGTCTCTGCTGGCTTCTCCCTGCAGTCTCTGCCATCTTTGGCAGCGTCCCCAGACAGCACCTGGCACCGGGCGCTCCGTAAAGAGGTGTCTGGTGAAAAGGAAGCGCTTGAAGTGCCCGGTGTTGGGTGGGTCCCAGCCTGCGTGTCCGCCTCGCTGGGAGGGTTGGAGTGAGCCAGGGGGGAGTTGGGAGGGTGTGGCTGGTGAGGCGGAGGTGAGGAGGGTAGAAACTGACTTCCCCTTTTTCCAGTGAGTCATCGTTTGGAAAACCTCAGTGAGGTGAAGCACAGATCTGCTTTTTAGCCTTTCTCAAGACATCAGCTTTGTTTGGACCCTTGAATATATCTCCCTGTTGCTAATGTTTGTTTTGGTTGAAAGAGCTGCCGTTACAGCTTACTTATTTTCCACCCATTTTTAGCTCCTGATCTCACCCAGGCCCTTTTCTGGGACGGCTCAGACCCCCGAACCAGCTTCTCCTTCCTGGGTCCGCCTGGCCTCGCCCTTGACAAACATTCTTCACATTCACACCCAGGCCTTTGGCCTAATGTTCCCGCGCTCCTGCCTCCCAGTGAAAAGGCTTTTGTTGTTCTCATACTCAGTTCAAGTCTCCACGGTTAAAAAATACGTATTTGTTGGGAGGGGTTAATTCTCACCCAAGGATATTTTTCCATTGGTTTTTTAGAGAGAGTGGAAGAGAGAGGGAAACATCCATGTGAGAGAAACACACCGATAGGTTGCCTCCTGCACAAACCCTGACCAGGGCCTGGGCCAGGGAGGAGCCTGCAACCAAGGTATCTGCCCCTGACCAGAATCAACCGAGAACCTCTATCCACTGAGCCAAACAGGCGAGGGCAGTGGTCGGCAAACTCATTAGTCAACAGGGCCAAATATCAACAGTACAACGATCGAAATTTCTTTTGAGAGCCAAATTTTTTAAACATAAACTTATAACACCACTTCTTCAAAATAGACTCCCCCAGGCTGCGGCATTTTGTGGAAGAGCCACACTCAAGGGGCCAAAGAGCCACATGTGGCTTGCGTGCCACAGTTTGCTGACCACGGCGCTAGGGCTAAAAAATATGTACATTTTTACTTCTCATTCAGCTAGATCTTTTCTCGCCTCAATTTTGTAATTCAATATAAAGAGGTTCTTAAGCAACTTGATTCAAATAACACTGGATATCAAATTGCATCCTTCTGGATTCTGTCTGACCTTGGCGAATGTGCGCACAAATTGATACAGTTTCACTGACAGGTTGCTGTATGTCGAAACAGTTGAGGTGTATTGGCCATATAATCTAACCTGATCCATGTGAAAGGCAAACGCTTGCATATCCATGTCTGTGGGTCACTGGTATCTGGAGTTTTTCATCAGCACAAGGACTGTTGCCCTGAACACGAATGAGCAGGTCACCCTGGAGTTGGTTCCTCGGTGTGCGTTTCCCAAAGAGAACTCTTCAAGCCAAGAGCTGGGTTTCAGCTCTTTCACACGGCAGCTGTTCTCTTTCATTTTTAATGCCCTTCCAGGGCTATAAATTACTGTGTTGGGTGGATTATGCCTTGGAAAATACTTAAATTTTTTTGGAAAAGGTTATACATTCATGTAGCAGAATGAAAACAGTAGAGGTACTGGAAAGTCTCGCTGCCAGCCCTGCCCACCGTCAGTTAGGGCCCACAGCCCCCACCTCCCCACAGGGAGTTCACTTTTTATTTTACCTCCTTCCGAACTTAATGCAAATACAGGCAAATAGCGGGATGGGTTTTCATGTTGTGCTCCTGCCCTTTCTTTTACACAAATAGGTAGCATCCCCTAAGCTTCGTTCTGCTGTACCTTGCCCCCTTTTCCACGTAAGCCTGTATCTTAGAGATCTTTCCAGTTCTTTTCACTGCTGCGTGGTTTTCCATCAGTCCCTTTCTGGTGGACATTTGAGGGTGTTTCCAGTCTGACTGCTAAAAACAATGCAGTGGCGAGTAGCTTTGTACACTGAGTGGCCAGATTATTAGGACTCCCCATCAGTACTTCGATGGGCCGCCTTTTGTGCCTTCATACTGCTGCGATTCTTCTTGGCATGGGCTCCACGAGACGCTGAAAGGTGATGGGAGGACTCTGACACCATGCCAATGGATAGCACCGTCCGGTTCTGTGAGATGTGATGGTTGTGGAACCAGCTGCCTGATGGCTCTTTTAGTCCTACAAATGCTCCATTGGATGGAGATCTGGTGAGTGTGGGAACCCCCTAAGCAAGGCAAAGTCTCCCTCATGTTCTGGAAACCACTCCTGCACAATACAAGCACCATGGCATGGCGCATCGTCTTGTTGGGAGAAGCCATCTCCATTGGGATACGCCGTCAACATGACAGGATGAACTTGATCAGCAACGATACTTAGGTGTGTTGTGCTATTCAGACATTGTTCCACACGAATTAAAGGGCCCAGATCATGCCAGGAAAACATGCCCCAAACCTGCCCCCACCAGCTTGACGGGTTGTACTCACGCATGTAGGGTGCATGCTTTCATGCTGTTTCCACGAAATTCTCACTCTGCCATCTGCATGATGCAACTGGAAACATGATTCATCGGACCACGTGACTTCTTTCCAGTGCTCGACTGTCCAATCCATGTGTTCCTGTGCGAATTGGGAGACATTTTATCTTGGTAACTGCAGACATCAAAGGTGTTCGAACAGGCCTTCGGTTCCATATCCCATACGTGCCGTGTATGGCTCATGTGCCTACAAACATCAGGTGGTCATATAATCTGGCCACTCATTGTAAATTCATTTGGCGCGTGCTGGTGTAAGTGCAGGGTAAGTGGCTGGCAGCGGGATTGCTGCGTGGGTGTGTTTGATGATGAATGTGGGACCACTTCGTCTGGGTCCTGTGCAGACACACGTCCTTAATCCTGAGGTGCAGCGCTGTTCTCTAGGTGAATGAGACATCTTTCCTCAGCTTCTGACTGACTTGTCTCTGCAGTCACCTCTTCTTTCCCACCCTTCATCAGGTTTTGAAATCACAGTGTGGGCAGCACCCGCAGTGTTCCCAGCACCATGTCTGTCAGACCCACAGTTCAGACCTCCCCCACCCCCGGCCAGTTTTGTGCTGGGCTCTCAGGGTAAGGTCCCCACCCTCACACTGTGTGTGTGGCCCTTCCCCTACCTGGTCTCCTACGTTTTGCTTTTAATCCTTTCTCCAATTGCACGGTACGCTACGGATGAAGAAACTGAGGCCCAGGTCACACAACTGCCTGCCCCACTCCAAAACACACATACTTTTCCTCAACCCCATGCCACAGCCCTGTCTGCTATAAGCGGCTTCTGAAGCGTAAACACAAGGTGCTGTGGTGGTTGAGGGACCTGGAAGGGTCTGCTCCATGTGGTCACTTCCCTGCGTCCCGTCCAACTTCTGAGCCTCCGTGTCCGCCGTAAGTAAGGGGGGCTGGGGGTGGCCACATGCAGGCGCTGCAAGCCTCCGGTGGGCTGAAACGGAGAGGAGGGGCAGGACTCACCTCTGACTGTCCGAGAAGGAATGAGGTACCAGTGTGCAGGTTGGCTCTTTAGGACCCAGGGGCCTTTTTCAGAATACAGTTTTGGGGTGTCTCTTTCCTTGGGAAGGGCTGGTAGGCGTGGGTGAGGTTCGGAGGAGCGGTCACAAAGTGCAGGGTACATGTGCTCCGTCTGGACCACAAGATTCCAGGGTTAAACTTTGTTGGCACGATGGAAGTTTGTAAAGGGTAGCAAGGTCCCAGAGACTGGGACTCAAGGTAAGGCGCCCCGGGAACCTCTAGAAATGGGTCTCAAACCATTGAAGGGCTGGGAACTGGGAAACAGCTCTTCCTACATCTCGTAGGCCTTTGGAATCTAATGAGTATGTGTCTAGATGTCTAATAATCTGGCTCCGCATCCGGCCTGTGGAACTGGTCTGTGGGGTTTAGGCCCGGTTTGGAGCAGTGATGAAATGCTGGCTGCAGGGCCAGATGCCTGAAGTGATGTCTGCTCTGCTCAGGTGCTCGCCACCCACAGCAGCAGGGAAGTCTGCCGCTTCCCGAGTGTGGACAGTCCCGTGAGGCCACGAGTCCTGGACACTCTCTTCCCCACGTGCTGAGGCAGGTGCTGGATTGTATCCCCATTTCACAGATAAACTATTTGCCTGAGGTTTCCTATGCCAGCGAAGTGGTGTCAGGCGTCGAACTTGGGCATCCTGACATGTACTCATTCCTGCCCGTCTAGGAGCCTTTGATCAACAGTTGTTTTAAAATTTTTAAATTTAATTTAAAAAGTTAACCCAGTTCAGCTTGAATTGTATCTTCTGTATTCCCAGCACAGCGCTAGACTCTTTGGGATATAGAGATGAATGACACAGTTTTGCCTTTCATGATCCAAAACAAAGTACAACAGAGGCCATAACAGGTACAGGCTCCAAGGTTTTGGAGCACAAGGAAGGGAATTAGAAAAATCTTCACGGGGACTTTGGATTGAGCTGAGTTGTGATGGGTGAGTGAACAGAACTTTCTAAATGAGAGGGGGTAAGATATTCATTTTGACAGAATTGGACCAAAATTTGGACTAATTTGGCATGTTTGGGATATGTGATTCAGCGTGGCCAGAGTATAGTATAGGACAGAAGTTTTCAAATGTTAAGTGCGTAAGAACCCATCAGGGTACACCCGAAGCCCGGTCTGGAAGGTCTGGGCAGTGTCTGGATGGCCGCTAGCCGGTGGGAGGCAGGGTCAGAGGAGGCCTTTGTGGAGGGGGAACCGTGAGCTGAGGTCTGAAGAGTAAAGGGGGCAGGGAGAGGGGCGAGCAGCCTTCCAAAGGACTGGCCCCCGGGCTGGGGGGATCTGCAGTCTGCTTCCTCGGTCCCTGCTCTCTCTCAGGCCCTCGCCCGCTCAGTGTGTAGTGGCGGGAGTCTTGGTGACCAAAGCCGCAGAATCTGCCGGCTGCCCGGACAGAAAAGGAGTTACTGCAGCGCTGTGCTCAAGAATGTTTAAAACATGCAATACCTGATCTCTTTTCCCTTAGATTGTCAAATTAAAAAAGGCGACAGCCAACACAACAATAACCTCCAATGTGGATTAATCAAAATTATACCCTTTTTTTGGTCAGATTGGCAAAAAAATAAAATACATAATGTATATATTTGGTGTGCCACAGAATTCTAGCAATTAGTTGTGAGATGAAAAAGGTTGAAAATCGCTGGTTTATGGGAAGGACAGTGCAGGGACCAAACAAAAATGCAGGAGAGGCCGAACCGGTTTGGCTCAGTGGATATAGGGGTCCCGGGTTCGATTCCGGTCAAGGGCAGGAACCTTGGTTGCAGGCACATTCCCAGAGTGTGTGTGGGGTGTGCAAGAGGCAGCTGATGGATGTACCTCTCTCATTGATGTTTGTAACTCTTTATCCCTCTCTCTTCCTCTCTGTAAAAAATCAATAAAATATATATATTTTTAAAATGCAGGAGAGCTGAACTTGGAAAATCAGGTGGAACCAAGGCAGGCTCAGCAGCTGAGGGCAGCCCCGGGCAGCTGGGTAGGACCCCGCCACCAGAGTGATTTCTGCCACATGCCTGCCTTCCTGGGCCACTCCTGAAGAGGGGTGCTCCGGTGGGAGCACATGTCAATCACTTACTGACAGGAAGGCTTTCCTCCCACCAAGACCACCAGTGGGGTTCCCCAAAAGGAAGCTCAGGGTGCTGAGGGGAGGGGATGGAAGGGGGGTGATGGACCCACAAAGTAAAAGTGGCTGATGTCCACTCCATTTGGTGCTGCTCCTTGCCTCTGAAATGAAGTCAGCTGCCGTATGGTACCACGGAGCCTTTCACCCCTTCTCTGTGAGCCTGCCTCTCGCCCTCTGTTCCTCTCTCCCCTCCAGCACCTTGCGGGGCTTTCCCCCGTGCTGTGGCTTGCTCAGACTTCCTCTGCCCGCAGTGCCCCTCGCTCTGTGCCTCCCAAGACTCTGCGTCCTCCTCTGCTCAGCTCCCCCTGCCTGCAGGATGGACGTCCTTTCTCTGGGCTCTGCAGCCCTTTTGGGGGGGGCACCGTCCTTTTCACAGCTCCACCCAGCTGGTTGGGTTTGTCTGTTTTCTGAAACTGGGAGGTGGGCGGGAACCGAACTCGGGGAGTCCCTGCTCTGTGCTGGGTCCCACGCCTTGTTCTCAGAATCCTCCAGCGCCCGGCCACAGTCCCCAGGGCTGGGTGGATGTCTGCAGCATGATTTAATAACCTGCACTGCAAGTATTATTTCTGCCCTTAGTCTTAGGGAGGTTTGGGGTGTGGTAATGCACGGAGGGCCGGGAAGGCGAGTTGCTGAGAGGCTGTCCCCGGAATAGAGTTCAAGGCTCCTGCCTGCCTGCTGACGTGATTGCCTGGTACTCGGGCATTGTGAAGTGAGGGTCTCAGGGAACGGGCTGTGCAGGGTGGGTTCCTTCAAGTCTTACCACTCCTGCTCAACTTCCAGCTCTTGTTCTGGGGGATTAGAGAAAGAACAGTGGGGGTGGGGGGGGGCAAGTTAAGAGCCGGGAGATACTGGAAGGAACAGTTGGGATGACATTCCTTCTGTGGACGGAAGGGGCCACATGCTGACCCGGCAGCTCAGGGGAGGCCTGCATTGGGTCTTGCAAACAGAGACCTAGAGTCCCCACAAAGGACGGCCTGAAGTTAAACTTTAACTGAATGCAGTGACGGTGGGCAGTCACCTCCTAAGCCGGTATCTTCCCTGACAAGGTCAGCCTTTACCTTAGCTGAGCCGGTCTGTCTTTTTGCATCTGAGATAACACACCCTTGAGATGTCTGGGTAACTTGTAACTTCCCTTTTTCCAGGTCCCTTGGGTTCCTTCTTTGTTACTGTTGCCATGTTAATTGTTGGCTGTTGACTGCACCCACCTAAGTCTATCATTTTACTTTTTATCCAATCCCAGGCCCCCCCCCCCCTTTTGCTTTCTCCGTCTCTCATCTTTCCCCAATGGATTTCATGTAACCCACCTACATCCCCTCCTTTGATTGCAGGGTATAAACATAGATGAAAACCAGCATTCTCTGGAGCACTAACCTGGCAATTGTTGACAGTTTGGCTCAAATAAACTCACAAAAATTCTTTACAGGTTAAACATTTCTCTTCCTGAGCTTGGGGTGTTGTGAAGGCACTTACCTGGGCACCTGCCCCATGCCAGGCGCCATTTAATAATGTCCATGCAGTAGTAGAACCAAAGCCGTGTCCAGTGTGGTGGCTGAGAGTGTGACTTTAAATCAGAGCGCCACCCCGCTGCCTGGATGACCCGGACACGGACTGTGAGGTGGCGCCCTCTCCGAGTTGTGAAGGTTAAATGAGGAAGTCTGTGCAAAGCGCCGGGCATAGGCTGGCCTTCAGTGGTGCTCTCTCATGCTGATGTTTCTATCTCCCCATCCCTCTTCCTTCCTCTCTCTGAAATAAACAAACAAAAAGCTATTAGCCCTAGCTGGTTTGGCTCGGTGGATAGAGCCTGGGTCCAGGACTGAAGGGTCCCAGGTTCGATTCTGGTCAAGGGCACAAACCTCAGTTGCAGGCTCGATCCCCGGCCTCAGTCAGGGTGTGTGTGGGAGGCAACCAATCTATGTGTCTCTCTCCCATGGATGTTTCTCTCTGTGTCTCTCCCTCTCCCTTCCGCTCTCTATAAATCAATGGAGAAATATTCTTGGGTGAGGATTAAAAAATAAATACATATTTATATAATTGGATGTATGTAATGTAGCAAAATTAAATTTTTGAAATGTTAAAAACATAGTCGTACTAATATTTTAAAGATTTATTAACTTTGTAAACAATAATAATCAGGATGACAAAGTTGGGTCTAAGGAAAATGCAAAAAACTTTAATTTGCATACTAGGGCAAGAATAAGATTCAATTTTAGATGTAAAACTAGTTAATGGCCTACAGGACAATAGAAACAAAGCCTTCAAGGCTGTCTTTTTTTCTTTTTTTTTTTTCCCCCAGACAGAAGTCATGTGCAGTTTATGAGTTGAAAGGTAAATGTCTAACTTTGCAGAATGTGGACCTAATCAGCAGTATATGGAAAGTTAAACAAGTTTATGTTCCCAGAACATCAGGTGACTTGTTGCTGGGCAAGTCAGACATGCCTATCTCTAGTATGACTTTAAAGAGATACTTTTTCTTTTTCAAGTTTTAGATAATTTTTCTTAAGTCACAGTTGGGTTTAAGAGCAGCTGAAAGATGGCTGGATCTGAAGTGGAAGAGATTGTAGGTGAAAGTAATTGTAGGAATTTGTTAAATGGAATAGTGACATTGAGACAGAGAAGATGGTAAGGAGCAGAGAGGGGAGGCACGGTGCTCACGTTCAGGTGCGGAGAAGGGAGTGGGTGTTTTTCCCGGATGCACGATGAGGTGGCTGAGTGGGAAGTGAAGTCCCTGGGAGCAGTTGGTGGGAGCAGCTGGTGGGCAGTTTTGTTTAAGAAATTTGATTTGGCCTGAAAGACTGTTGGAGCAGCAGGATATTGGAGAAGAGGGTTGGCAGTGGGTAGGAGGCCGCCATTGAGATCAGGCAGAGGACGGAAGTGGGGCAGAGATAACTCTGATACCGGCCGGCCCGAGACCTGCCAGAACTCCAAAGCAGACTTGCTCGGAGGAAGGAAGGAAGAACAATGGGGGGGGGGGGGTGCTGAAGATCTCTCTCCTGGGTGAAACTCGGGCGTCCTGCGTGTTGGACCAGAGTAGCCAGGACTGGCCAGCAGAGCTGGAACCCTCTGAGGCTGCCCTGAGGGAGCCAAGCAGAGCAGACTAGAAAACCAGTTGAGAGTGACTTTGGCTACCTTTGTGCTTTCTTTTTCTCTTTTCAAATGTTTTATTTTGTAATAGGTGATATATGCAAAGGCATATATGACACATTTGTGTGTATCGTGAAACACAAGTATTTGAGGAACTCCACCCCCCCCCCCCCAATATTTCCCTTTGTGGTTTCTTTGCCAGTAAAGAGTTCACTTATCCAGCAGGTGTTGCTCAGTGGTTTGGCATCAACCCATGAACCAGGAGATCACAGTTCGATTCCCCGTCAAGGCACATGCCCTGGTTGCAGGATCGATTCCCAGTGGGGGATGTGTAAGAGGCAACCAGTCAATGATTCTCTCTCATCATTGGGGTTTCTATCCCTCTCTTCCTCTCCTTTCCCTCTCTGAAGTTTATTTTATTTTAAGATCTTTTTTTTTTTTAACAAACCCATTGTATTTATTTACTTTTCAATAAATGTAAGTCCTTGAGGGTACAGCATTACACAGATTCTGTGTCCAGTGGCCTTAGGGGGAAAGTTGCTTCATAATTTAGCACGAACCATGCGTGTGGCTGTTTCCGAGAGCGCGAGTTCCCGTTCCCCAGATGACTCTGGTTTTGTTCGCTGTGCCACAGGGAGGCGCTGCGTCGTTCCTTGCTTTGTACACATAGCACATGTTTTGTCTAGATACAACTGCGTTTCATCTCGAGCATAAGCACCTTCCATTTTAAGAAGAGCCCACTTATATCTGGCAAAATGCCTTGGACCACAGCCTCCCAGACATTTTTATTGTTACAGAAGTCCTGTTCTCAGCGGGCCCCTAAAGTCCAGCGGCAGCAGTTCCATAGTAGTAAGGTTTTTTAATTATTAGAAATAAAGCCTCCTGGGAGGGGAGATGACGTCCTCAGGCTGAAAGCAGGGCACTCGGGAAGGACACTCCTTGGGAAGCAGGTTTGTGTTTACCTCCCTCTGCCCTGGCTGTGGTCTGTCTCCTTCCATCAGCCCACACACCACACACCGTGTTTACTTTTATTTTTAATTTTTTTTATTATTATTTTTTAAAATATATTTTATTGATATTTTACAGAGAGGAGGGGAGAGAGATAGAGAGCTAGAAACATCGATGAGAGAGAAACATCGACCAGCTGCCTCTTGCACACCCCCTACCAGGAACGTGCCCACAACCAAGGTACATGCCCTTGACCGGAATCGAACCCGGGACCTTTCAGTCCGCAGACTGATGCTCTACCACTGAGCCAAACTGGTTTCGGCCTGTGTTTACTTTTATGTTCTTATGTTTGTTGGGCTGAGCTAATGTGAAAGATAAAATGAACAAAACCAAGTCAAGAAAGTTTAGGTGAATATCTTTATGAACTTAGCAATGAGGGACTTTTAAAATGTAACAAAACCATGTAATTTTACTACATAATATTAAAATTTTTAAGTGGTCAATTCTGTTATGATGCAACATATGAATTCCTAACAATCACCATACTATGTAAAATGATGCAGTAAAAACCACAGGGCTTATGTGGGGGTGTCATAATACTAAAACACTAGAGGTGACAAAAAAGGATAAATAAATAAAAATAGGAACCTAGTAAAACCGCAGTTTTGCAGATGCTAAGTGGCTACGCAGTGTATAAATACCACAGTAAAAATAGAACCTTACCTTGGGAAGAGATAAGATTTGCTTATGCAGGTAGGCATTGGAGGTTACAACTGCGGCTCATGTGAAGTGATGGGAGGAGACTACCTGAAGCCACATGGAAAGCTGTGACAGAAAGTAGATGTTGTGATTAAGAACGCATGCAGCCGAAACCGGTTTGGCTCAGTGGTAGGGCGTTGGTCTGCGGACTGAAAAGTCCTGGGTTCGATTCCGGTCAAGGGCATGTACATTGGGTGTGGGCACATCCCCCGTGTGCAGGAGGCAGCTGGTCGATGTTTCTCTCATCGACGTTTCTAGCTCTCTATCTCTCTCCCTTCCTCTCTGTAAAAATATCAATAAAATACATAATAAATAAATAAATAAAGACTAGTTAAAAATAAATAAATAAAATAAAGACAGTGCTATTGCTAAACATGAGAGATTTGGTTGATTCTGAAAGAAATGGAGTCACAAGAAATTCACCAGGAAATTCAGGAATTGGATTGTTATGATGATGTTACAGAAGATGATGACATGATTGTCATTGAATAAATGAGTAAATTCTTAAAAAAAAAAAAAAAAAAAGAATGCATGCAGTGACCTCCAAGCTGGTGCATGTGTGCATTTTGTGTATTCCCATGTTGCTCATTTCAGCTGGGTACGGTGTTCTGTATTTTCTAGTGTTTCTCTCATGCATAAGTAAACACAAGTTCAGGTTATGCTCAGATTACCTCCTTAATATATTCAGTGCATTGGGACAAATTTGCGTTTTCAAAATAAGAGTCTAAAAAGACAGTAAAAAAAAAAAATCACTATGAATAAATTGTACTACCTAATACTAAGTGCTGGGAACCAAGCTGTCGATTCCATGTGAACGCTCTCTCAGCAACCCCATGCGTTAGGGATGATTGTGAGCCACATTTCATAGATGAGAAAGCTGCCGGGCTAGGACATGGTAACTCTTAGTGATTATTCCATTGTTTTTCCTGAACAAATTAAAAGTAACAAAGTGTGGCAACTATATAAGAAAGAGCAAATATCCATAATATATTAAATTTTTTTCAAATCAATAAATAGAGACAATTCAATAAATTTTTAAAAAAGGGCCTCAACCACTTTGGCTCAGTGGATAGAGCGTCAGCCTGCGGATTCAGGGTCCCAGGTTCGATTCCAGTCAAGGGCATGTATCTTGGTTTCTGGCACATACCCCGTAGGGAGTGTGCAAAAGGCAGCTGACTGGTATTTCTCTCTCATCAATATTTCTGACTATCCCTCTCCCTCTATATAAAAAATTAATAAAATATATATTTTAAAAAATGGACAAAGGTCTGGATCAGGCAATGTACAAAGGAAGACGTACAAATGGCCAATGAAGTTGGTAGGGGAGACATTCAGCTCATTGGTACTCATACTAATCAGGACAATGAGCTGTGCTTTCCCCCCTGGCTGACGGGCCGCAGCAGACGTGGGTGGGAGTGCAGGCAGGAGCAGGGACCGCTGTAACCGCGCCAAAGCACGCAGACTGTCCTTTGATTCAGCCATCGAATGCTAGACATTTATCCAGTGAAATAATCAGATAAGTGGGGAAAGATTTTTGTTCAAAACCCATCCATCATTACTAAGTGGTTAAATCCAGAGCATCAGTACAATACAAAGCAATGCAACTCTTTGAAACTCTCAAAATGGATGCTACAGCCAATATCCATAATGGTTGACAATGAATATACTTCATGCTCATATACCAAATAGCACCTTCAGTGTGATCCAGTTTCGCAAAACCATTCGCATACGTGGTGTGTGGGAAAACCAGCCCTTACAGGAAAAGGCTGGCGGACACAGTGGGAGACAGTGTTGCCCCACAGTCGTTCCTGACCAGCATTAATCTGACCACGTCAGGTGACCTCATTTTCAGGTAGACGCCCCCAGACTGAGCAGGGCAAAGTGACTTCTGTTACTTCAGATCACAAGTTCCATGAAGTGCAGTTGAACCTGGGGTCTCCTTGGCTGACTGGTTTCAGTGCACAGTGACAACTGGAGTCTCTAATTTTGGTTACCAGCTTTTAAGGAGCTCAGAACCCAGGTATAATTTCTTGGGCCTGGTCCACTTTGTTAGCAACTTAACCTTTAGTTTAAGTTAGCCCAGCAGGTGTGGCTCAGTGGTGAGAGGTCATGGTTTGATTCCTGGTCAGAGCACTGCCCGGGTTGCAGGCTCTATCTCCATCATCATTGATGTTTCTATCCTTCTCTCCCTCTCCCTTCCTCTCTCTGAAATAAAAACCTATAGGAAAAAAAGAGCCCTGGCTGGGTTGGCTCAGTGGATAAAGTGTCGACCTGCAAACTGAAGGGTCCCGGGTTCGATTTAAGTCAAGGCTTGAGGGCTCAATCCCCAATAGGGTATGTGCAGGAGGTAGCTGATCAATAATTCTTTCTCATCATTGTTTCCATCTCACTCTCCCTTCCTCTCTGAAATCATTAAAAACAGATTTTTTTTTTTTAAAGAAAAGGGGAAAAAAAGAAGCAGCTGAAAACAGGAATGTGGCTGCCAGGGGTGCCCCCAGCTTCAAGCCCTGGGGGCCCAGCTCATCAGACAGGAACGGGAACTTCATTTTCAAAGCTCCATAAAGCCTGCGCCTCCTCCCCGGCCTGCCTTTTCTGGCTTTCATGGCTCTCTGTGGGGATGAGCGCCTGTGTCATCGGAGCGGGAGCAGCACGGGGACCCTGGGAGGCTCCCCCGGGGAGGGGAGCGCAGAGTTCCACAGCTAAGCCAAGCTCGGGTGGGCCTCCTGCGCCTTGTTCTCCTGGCCTCATTCTGTTTGGCGGGGACCAGATGGGGTCCCAGGGAGGCCTGGCACCCTGCAGGAGCAGGGGCTCCGGGGCTGCTTCCTGTTACTTCTTCCTCAGATGCTGGGTCTTAACGGGCCCTCTGCGCCAGTCAGCCCAGCGCCCATCTGCCTGGCAGGAGAGAACGCCACTGGAGCTTGTCAAGTGTGGGTTGAAAGGATTTATTTTTTTAATTTAAGTGTTCCATCTGCCTGCACATTCTTACCCTGCTCTGTGCGCTAAGCTGGGCCCTCTGCGAGTTGCTTCATGTCTGCCCACTGCCGGCTTTGGAGAGCGCTCAGGGGTGATGTAAGGGAGCCACGTGCCTGAGTGTGGATGCTCCAGAAGCACCACCAAGAGGGACCTTGCGAAGGTCTGACCCTCACCAGGCACTTTGCATAACTTATCTTCCTAATCCTCCCAACAAGCCAAGTGAGCACCCTTATTTTCCCAGCAAGTATTTATTGAACACCTACTGTGTGCTAGATACTCTCTTAGGCACCGGGAACACAGAACTGAACTAAACAGGAAAAAAACCTGCTTCATACACAAATAAGTTACAAATATAAATTACCTACAGAAAGACATAACAAACACGTGTTCATCGAAACACATGTAATAGTCCCAGACTTCAAACTACCCATGTCACCAGTGGCATGATAGATTCACCCAGTGAAATGCTTTATGGCAATGAAACTGAAATCCATAACTACATGTAACAATAGGAGGGATCTTACAGATACAATGTTGAGAGCAAGAGGCCATACCGTATGACCCATTTATATAAAGTGCAGAAATAGAGAAAGTGAATCTAAGCTGTTGTCAGGATAGCATCTTAAGGTGAGCATTCTTTTTAAAATACATATATTTATATTGATTTCAGAGAGGAAAGAAGAGGGAGAGAGAAAAAAAAACATTGATGAGAGAATCATTGACTGGCTGCCTCTGGCACGCCCCCTACTGGGCGGGGGTCGAGCCCACAACCCGGGCATCTGCCTTGACTGGAATTGAACCCAGGGCCTTTCAGCCCGCAGGCCAAGGCTCTGTCCACTGAACCAAACCGGCTAGGGCAAGGTGAGTCTTAAGGTGGCCTTTTGTGGTGAGGGAATCAAGAGAAGTGGCTGTGACTTGTCCACATTCACACGGCAGGTTAGGTGCCGCCTAGAGACCCACCTGGGCCGGAGCCGGTGCCCCTCTACCAGGCCCTTTTCCCTTTGCCCTCCGTTGGGTTCCATGGATTAAAATAAGATTCCTAGTCCTGGAGGTGGCCTCACCGGTCAGCCAGGGAGTGACGTTCCCTTGGCACAAAGCAGACTTCTGTGTCAGTTCCCCAGGCTCAGCGTTTTATGGGGTCCTGAAAGCTCAACAAATGACTAGGTTTCCCTTAACCATTTTCTTAAAGCTTTTTATGATCTGTGCTATTGTACTGAGAATGTCAGTACCAATTGCGTTTTGTTTAAACTTTGTGTTGAGTCTGAGGACATTTCTTAGTTTAATCGTGTATTAAGGAATTGGAATTGGTTGGTACAAGTGACAGTATGGGTGGCCATCTCCCTCACAACAGGTCGAGGTGTTGGTAAATAACCACTCTGCAGCCTTTAATCTTGCTAGGTGCTGTTTAGCCAGCAGTTTGAATTAACTAGACACTTAAAGCACTAAACTGCTAAGTCCAGTTGTCGATGTGGAAACCCCCATTAGCATTTTGCTTGCCTAACGTGAGATTTTTCATCGTCCAGCTCAGCTGCCGCCGGGTTCTGTCAGAGTCCTGGGAGGGACTTGCCGGAGGAGGGGTGGGGGAATAAGGGAAGTGGAGTTGGGGCGTTTGTTTCTTATTTTGGTGACCCAGTCACAGCACCTGTGGCCTTGAGGGTGTGGAGAGGGCACCACAATTCAGGAACCAGCAGTAACTCTTTGGGAATGTACTGGCGAGGATGGGGGCGGGCAATATTGGACAGTGTAGAGAACTGTAGATCCAAAAAGTACCTGGGACAAAGACGAGGCATGGGTTAGGCCGGTAAACTGGCGGGGGGTGAGCCTGGGGAGGAGGCCTGGACGCACACTGCAGCCTTGTGGGCCAGGAACCCAGCGGTCCCGGGGACTTGGAGTGTGACCTAGAGGGAGCATGGCCTCCAGGTGGACACAGCCTGTTGGTCCCACAGACTCCCTGCCCGGGGGAGGGGCACGGCCAGAGTGGGCCCTCTAAAGCTTGGCGTCCAAGGCGCAGGTCGCTCTGCCCGGAGCCTCTGGCAGCGAATGCACTGGGGGCAGAAACCTGGTGTGTCCCGATGAGCTTTGGGACCTTGGCCAAGTAATGTCCCTGTTCTGGACTTTATGGGGGATTTTTCACCCATCCCACCCCTAAAGGTTCATGACATGGGCCCTTCAACTTCATTGTCCCTGAGGTTCGTGGGGGTACCAGTAGTGCCCAGGCTATGCCCGTCTTGGAGAGACAGCCCAGAGCCTGCCGGGGTCTGCAGCCAACTCTCCCTCCTGGGAGCAGAGCTAAGTTCTGCGCCCCAAAGCCTTAGGACAGGGACTGCCCACTTTCTGCCCAGCGTCCCCAGCTCTAAAGTGGAACCAGCAGTGCCCTCCCAAAATAGCCCTCACCCAGCGCAGCGGGGGTTCCTGCCAGGCTGACGCGGTCAGGAAGGAGGGGAGAAGGGGCCCGGAGGTGGCGTCAGGGGAACATCACAGATGGAGCTGCCCTCCGTGGCTGCCGGCCCAGGCGATACCCACCCGAGAGAGAGGTGAGGGTCCCTGACCCCTTTCTGCTCTGATCCTGGGATGCCATTGGATTTTCATGCCTGTTTCTTAAGCACGTTTGAAAGTTAATAAATACTGTGGATGCCAATAAAATGGCTCCTTCTTCTTTGTTCACAGAGATGCTGCAGTTGGTCAGCAATCAAGCGGGAGAGTTTCCTGACTTGTTCTCCGAGCAGCTGTGTGGCTCCTTCCCCGGCGGCGGCGGAAGCGGCGGCGGTGGCGGCAGTGGCAGCAGCAGCAGCAGCGGCAGTAATGGCGGGGGCAGTGGTGGGGGAGCCGGGGAGCCCCCCGTGCAGGCTCCTTCAGCCAGGCCCCATTACCTTCCTTCTCTCCCTCAGCCCCCTCCCCGCAGGCTGCAGCCCTGCAGGTCAAGGTGTCCCCCACCTCGGTTCCCAACCCGCCAAGGGCAACTCCCGTTCTTCAGCCCCGCCCCCAGCCCCAGCCTCAACCTCAGCTGCAGCAGCAGACGGTAATGATCACCCCCACATTCAGCACTGCTCCCCAGACGAGGATCATCCAGCAGCCTCTCATATACCAGAATGCGGCTACCAGCTTCCAAGGTGATTCAGAAGTCGGATGTGGCAGTGGCGGTGGTTGAATAGTTTGTGTGTCAGTTTACCGATACTCTGAGGTAGACTGTAAATGTTCTGTCCTCTTTGGGGATGGCAGGCTATAGATTTGTCCTGTCTCAGTGAGGTTTGGTAACTGGCAGTCAGAACTGTGGTCCGGGAACAGTTCATACGCTGCCTCTTCAAACGCCGTAATAGCTGCTGTGCCTGCCAGCAAGCAAGTAGGCACGGGGCTGTCCTGGCTTGAGTAAATTAGTCTGGAAACGTACCCAGGCAGCAGCCAGACCTTGGCACCTGTGGGCTGAGAGTCTTCCTCCAGCAAACATCTGAGCATGCATTGCAGAGGACATGACTCCGCGGAGAGCTGAGTCTCCGAGGAGCAGCCCTCGGTGCGCCGAGTGAAGGGTGACTTTCCCTGATGTGCCCTCTCATCAGATGCCCTCTGCCCTGTGGGGCCCGGGGCATGAGTATTGCCCGGGCAGTTCTTCGGGGCTTCAGGGTTAGGGCGGGGTGGGAACACGGGCCCTGCCAAGGCATGGGGTGAGTTAACTCCATGTTGGGCCAGAGGTAGCAAGCTGCCTCTTACGTTGGTAATTTTTGCGGCCCTCCAATGATGTTATGAATACCCACATGGCCCTGGGCAAAAAGAGGGTCCCCAGCCTGGTTTAGGGGTGGGGAGAGGCTGAGATAGTCATCCCAAAGTCCACTTTCTGTTCAGTCTGTTACCTCCCTTGCTGGGCATGGGCATTCGCTGATTAGCTTCCCTCGCCTCCACCAAGCACCCAGAATGATAAAATAATTGGCTCTCGTTCCCTTAGAAATGGGTGCAGCCCTCTGGGATGCCCTTGTTAGGGGACCAGCTTGTACATGGCTGTGCCCGTCTTCTCAGCAGCAGCGGGGAGCCGGGATCGTTATGAGGCACTCATCCCCCGTTATTGCTGCAGCTGCAGGGGCAGCACGCACTCCGCGTCCATGTGACTTTTCTCTCCTCTTCTCCCAAGTCCTTCAGCCTCAAGTCCAGAGCCTGGTGACCTCCTCCCAGGTGCAGCCGGTCACCATCCAGCAGCAGGTGCAGACAGTGCAGGCGCAGCGGGTGCTGACGCAGACGGCCAATGGCACGCTGCAGACCCTCGCCCCGGCCACGGTGCAGACGGTGGCCGCGCCGCAGGTGCAGCAGGTCCCGGTAGGTGCTGACCAGGGTTCAGGGCGGCCCTGCTTGGGGCTGTTGGCCGGTCTTTGGCTGGAGATGTGGTCTACGCACTAAGGAGGACCATCGGAGTGTGAGGAACAGCTCACAGGGTGGGTGGGAGGCCTGGGCCCTGTAAGGTACCAGTGAGCCTGGGATAGACATCTGGCTGAGGTGGCATCTGAGGCTGTACACTGGCACTCACACAGAGCCAGTACATGCAGGGGTATTATTTACATAGATAATGGGCATACAACTGGGAAGAAAATGTGCTAAAATCTTGTAAGTCATGTATCATAGTAGAACTGTATTTTCTTACTAGCAAAGTAATTTATCTTAATTTTTTTCTCTTGGTTTATCATTTCTGCTTCTCAGCCAGGTTCCTGGCTTTCCTGGGTGTATCCAAACCCAGACCTCCCCGCCACCTCAGCGAGCCGTGCCGCTCTTCCCCTGGGGCCACTGGCACTCTCTCCTCTAAGCCTCTCCACCTTGGCACTCAGGACTCTCTTTCTCCTCCTCAGCCTAGTAATCAAGCTGTGTTTGCAGTTTCATGAAGATTTTATTTTCTCTTTCTTTCCTGGAGGGTCTGTGCAGTTAGAAGCTAATGTAAAATAGGAGAGTAATGCACCTCCCTCTGTCTTTCCTTCCTTCTCCAACCAGGTCCTGGTCCAGCCTCAGATCATCAAGACAGATTCCCTTGTTCTGACCACGCTGAAGACAGATGGCAGCCCTGTGATGGCCACCGTCCAGAACCCAGCCCTCACCGCCCTCACCGCCCCCATTCAGACAGCCGCCCTGCAAGTGCCGGTAAGAGCCACCTCCCCACTCCACACCCCCTCCCCTCCGCCCTCCCCCTCTGCCTCCTTTCCGGGAGGCGTTGGGCCTCAGAGAGGTTAACAAAGCCTCTGTGTGAATGGGTGCAGGAGCTTATGACATGTGTCACCTTCTTAGCTGCTCAGGAAAGCAGAGAAGCCCCAATTCCTGGACAATAGCTCCGACAAAGACCATTCGCCTCCCAGGTCCTGCTGAGGGAGGTTTGGCTTCTGATCCTAGACCCACTGGGCAGGGAGGGCTCCACGGTGAGGGACATGGAAGGCATCTGTCCTTCAATTGTAGCGTTTCAGCCACTTTGAGCATCTTAGCAAGACAGTCTGACAGAGTAAAGGGTGGTCAGGATTTGAAAGCAAGCTTCACTCATGTAACAGCCAAGAACTGGCAGCAACCCAAATGTCCATCCAAAGGAACTGTGATACATACGAGTTCATGATTGAACCTCAGAGTGTATGTTGGGCAAAGATGCCTGTCAAGAAAGAGCTCGTGCGAATGACTCCCCTGCGTGAAGCTCAGAAAGAGCAAAACCGAGCTGTGGTGGGAGCGTCGGGGCAGGTCACAGGAGGAAGGGCATGAGGGACCTTTTGGGGGCAGAAACACTCTGTTTTGATCTTGGTTGTCTTAGTTACACCCGTTGTATGCATTCGTAACAATTGAAGCTGTACACTTAAAATGTGTATTTCTTATCATGTGCAAATATTTCTTGGTAACTAAATTGAGCAACGTTTTATTTGTGTATTGGTCATTGGGATATTTGAGGCAATTTATTGGACAAAATAAAACTAAAACTAGTAAAACTAGAAACAGAGAAAGCAGATTTGAGGGGGTAAGTAGGGAGAGCCCCTATGGTTGGCCTATTTAATAAATTGGCTCTGTTGAGAGTGTCAGTCCTACCCTTGAGCTCTTTGATAGCCCAATTGTATAAGGAAAGGCAGTAAGTTGCTTAGCTGTCATGTGACGGGACATGTGTCATACACTGGGAGGAAGCCATGTGGTCCTGTGTGTGAGCTCAGCTCAGGGAGGGTTAATGGTTTGACAGTAAAGCAGAAATCATACGACTTGTTCCTGGACCCCCTAGACTCCCACGTCAGTCCTGTCGGAGTGTTACTTGTGGACAGTGGTTCTGAAAGAGGCGTCGTTAGGAGGCACATGGCTCCTCAGGCTGCTGGGCCTGACAGCCAGGAAGGGTCTTAGGCCCAGAGAGCACTGCTGGTGACGGACATGGACAAGCTACAGGTTTGTCTGGTGAGGTTGCTTGACTCAGACTAACCGAGGGCTCATTCTGCCCTGTGTCTGTGCCTATTCTAGACCCTGGTGGGCAGCAGTGGGACCATTCTGACCACAATGCCTGTGATGATGGGACAAGAGAAAGTGCCCATTAAGCAGGTACCTGGGGGAGTCAAGCAGCTTGAACCCCCCAAAGAAGGAGAAAGACGGACGACACACAACATCATTGAGAAGCGGTATCGCTCCTCCATCAATGACAAAATCATTGAGTTGAAGGACCTGGTCATGGGGACAGATGCCAAGGTAAGAGCCAAGCAAAATGGTGTTTCGTGCCCTACCATCTCCCCCTACCTGTCTTTGCCTCGGAAATTTAGGAATCTCCAGGCCCAGGATGAGTGAATGCAAATTAGGTGCTTTCTTATTAAAGCACTTAGGGTTTTTCCGGATGACAGAATGTTACCCAGCGTACGGGGAGTGTGGGGGTGGTAAGCAGTGGCCTTCCTGGACCTTTGGCTTTGCTCCGCTGTGATCGTGGGCCCCAGAGTCACAGGCGGAGAAGCACCTGCCACTCACTGTGCCCTGACGTCAGCTGGTGGCATTGCCAGCCTGTGTTCCATTGTGCTCAGGGCGGCGAGCAATATTTTTCCCTGCTGGGGAGGAGAGAAACTGGAATTGGGTCTGGAACCAACAGTAAATAGAAGGAATGGATTTTTTATATATTTCTAATGTTTCAGTGAATGTATCTCTGGCACATAGTTTTTTTTTTTTAACTTGTTTATTTTCACCTCTTTTTTTTTTTTTTTTTTAAGAGAATTTGAGCCTTAGCCGGTTTGGCTCAGTGAATAGCTTGTCAGCCTGCGGACTGAAGAGTCCCAGGTTCAATCCCAGTCAAGGGCACGTGCCCAGGTTGCAGGCTCTATCCCCAGTGTGGGGCATGCAGGAGACAGCCAATCAATGTCTCTCATTATTGATGCTTCTATCTCTCCCTCCCTCTCCTTTCTTCTCTGAAATTAATAAAAAAATATGTTAAAAAGAAAATTTGACTTTTCCTTTGTAACCTACAAATCTGAAAGGTACTAATATACCTTTACTTAAAATAACCATCCAACAGCTTTTGGGGTTTTTGTCATTTGTTTTCCTTTAAGTTTGTTTGATGCTGGAATTATTATAGGAAGTTGTCATACAGCTAAATGTATTTATCAGTGTCTGTGTGCCAGGCTGGGAGCTAAGCTCTTTCTGGGTATTACCACATTTAGCCCTCACTGCACGCCTGTGATTTACATCATTATCATTATCCCCTTTATAAGGAGGGGGGAGGAGGACAGCAGAGCTAATCGGTGGGGAGCCAGCATCTGCACTCAGCCCCTCCCGCTCCAGAGCCTTGTCATCAGCCCGGGGCCTCTGCCCTCCTCGCTGTGCAGCCCGCACTATGCCACTGTTTCCGCCCGTCCCCTTGCCAGATGCACAAGTCTGGCGTTTTGAGGAAAGCCATCGACTACATCAAATACTTGCAGCAGGTCAACCACAAACTGCGCCAGGAGAACATGGTGCTGAAGCTGGCGAGCCAGAAGAACAGTGAGTGCTCGTTGAGAGAATGGTGTCAGGCGCGGTTACCGAAGTCCTGTGCCAGGCGGTTACCGAAGTCCTGTGCCTGGCGGTTACCGAAGTCCTGTGCCAGGCACCGGGGCCCATTGTGCGGAGGAGGTGCCTGGGGGGGGAGCAGGAGCAGGGCCCTCCCCCTCCTCTAGCCCAGCCCCGCCCCCGCCCCCGCCCCAGCCCGGGGGGCTCTAGAAGCAGACCGTGTGCCAGGCAGGGTTTTCTTTGCAGAGCTCCTGAAGGGCATCGACCTAGGCAGCCTCGTGGACAGTGATGTGGACCTGAAGATGGATGACTTCAATCAGAACGTGCTCCTGATGTCCCCCCCGGCCTCTGACTCAGGGTCCCAGGCCGGCTTCTCCCCCTACTCCATCGACTCCGAGCCCGGAAGCCCCCTGTTAGACGAGGCAAAGGTATGAGCTTTGGAAACCTTCCGGCCTCTGGATCTCTCCCACCTCTCCGAGGTTAATAGTGGGGGGGAGGGGGGGGGGCCGGGGGAGACACAGACCTTCCGGCCTCTGGATCTCTCCCACCTCTCCGAGGTTAATAGTGGGTGGAGGGGGTGGGGGGAGACACAGACAGATACCTGGGCTGGTACTAATTCTGCAGGAATTCTGATTATTAGCCAGGTTTTGGGGAATAAAGAAAGAAAACTGACTCGGGGGGAGGGGGGCGGGGAGAGATAGGGGAACTAGGGGGAACAACACAGTGGGGTCTTTAAGTGGCTCAGTGTAGTCTGCTTGAACGGGTCTCTGCTGAAACGGCTCATCAGAGAGGAATGAGGGCCAGCTCCGGAGCGGAGACAGCAGCTGTCATGCGGGCGCTGGAGGCGCCTCATTACCTCCCCGCCGGAATGGGCCTGGCAGGACCCTTTGTGCGGCTGCCTCTGGGCCTCTTCCGGAAGTGGTTACAGTTGCTGCAATCTAACAAATAACTTCAGACCAGGAGCCTCTAATAGACCAAGAAAGCCCCCGGCAGTTGCTGGATAATGGGATTGGTTAAAAGAGGCTCAGCCTAGTGGCCTTCTGGGGCCCGCGGTGGCCTCTGGGTCTGCACTGTGTTAACATTGGGCTTTCTGACTCTGAAAGCACAAAGTTCCCTTCCAAGGTATGTTTCCAGCTTTCCACACATCACTCACTCCATTTTGTTAAGGAAGCTCTGGGGTTTTTTTTTAATTCTTAAATGGAGTTATGTCTTTTAATTATAATATTGTAATAGTAAGTATAATATCACATTCACAGAACTAGACTATAAAAATGGGTATAGTACATTTAACAAATTGCAGAAACCATATTCTCCAAATACCCTGCCTTAGCTAAGGTTTATAATAACAAGCAGTGGAATCATTTTGAATCTACTGGGGCCAATTTACTGGTGCAATGCACAAGGTCCAGTGGAAGCTCTATTTTTTAAATGTTTTATAAATGTGATTCTGTTTGATAACAAAAGGCCATATGATGTGTACATGAAGTTAGTTAGGTATCTCAACACATAAGAAATTTTCAAATGGCTTAAAAGTATTGAAATGGGTGGCATGGCACATGCACATTGGGAGTCAAGGGATTCGAGCCCAGCCTCCCCCCTCTGGGGGCTGCTAGGGCCTCGGCCTCCAGTTCTCCCTGTAAAGTGGGAGGGGAAAAGGCAACATTGTGGTTTTAAAATAGCAGCTCCTGTTCAGAGATCCATGCGGAAGTATGATCTTTACCCAACCTATTGCAGTATAATTTATGTGATAAAGTACACCCATTCCACAGTGTTGTGCTGTACGTCACGATAATCAAGATGCAGACATTTTCATCACCCAGGAAGCTCTTTGTAAAAACCTGTGCGGGTAGTTCACCCCCTCCTGCTCGGCTGCTGCTCCGGGCGGGCTCTGTCATTTGGTTAGTCTGCCCGCCGTGGACCTGCACGGACACGGTCCTGTGTGCTCTGCTGAGAGGCTCTTTGAGAAGCACAACTCGTCTGGCTGCCTCTGCCTTTGGGACATGCCGTTTCGAGGGTGGCAAGAGGGAGTGCCGGGGGCTGAGCAGCAGCTTCCTCCCGGCGTTCCTCCTGGCTCAGGGGTCCTGAATGTAAATCTCACCACCGATTCGGAGCCACATGAAAGGAGATGCTGTGCGAGCCAGGCAGCCTCGTTCACTAACCTCGTGGCCTGTGTTGAAGGTCAAAGATGAGCCGGACTCTCCTCCCATGGCGCTGGGCATGGTGGACCGCTCTCGCATCCTGCTGTGCTTCCTCACCTTCCTGTGCCTCTCCTTCAACCCCCTGACCGCCCTGCTGCGCTGGGGAGGGGCCCACGACCCCGACCAGCACCCGTCCTCGGGCTCCGGCCGCAGCATGCTGTCACTGGAGTCAGGTGGGTGGAGGCCCCCTTGTGCCGCCGCGTGAGTGGGCAGTCGTGGAGGAGGGGGCCTGTGGGCAGACTGCTCAGCCTGATCACCAAGTCCCAGAGGGCGTTGGCAGAGACCCCCGCCTGCTTGCTTCTGGTAGGGGCTGGCATAAGTCGCAATTTGCAAGTAACAGAGCAAACCTGGGTTCAGTCAGAAAGAGCAAAATGAACTGGGAATCCACCCTGCTATAATTCCCCGGGCACAGAATTTCAGATAGGTAGGAAGGGAGGGAGAGAGAAGCATCAGTGATGAGAGAGAATCATCAGTCAGCTGCCTCCTGCATGCCCCCTCCTTGGGATGGAGCTCACACCCCGGGCATATGTGGGAAACCGAACCATGACCTCCTGGTCATAGGTTACTGTTCAACCATGGAGCCACATTGGCCGCACCGGGGGAGGTGAGGAGGGCTAGAGTTGAACGAGGGTGTGGTCTTTTTGCCTAAGTCATGAAACCAGTGGCCTGACCCCCTGGACTAACGAAGGTTTTTGTGCACTCAGCTCCACAGGGACAGGGATTGCAGGGTTCCTATTGGGCTCCAGAATGCTCTCATTTTCCTGTCGTGTGGTGTTGCTGGCCTCAGCACGGAGACGCTCTTGTTGAAGCGCTCCTGTTAGCTGCCCGGAGACAGTGCTAGGGGCCCGCAGGCGCCTTCCTCGCAGGCTGACGGAGGCTCCGTCTTGTAGGTTCTGGCAGCTGGTTTGATTGGATGATGCCCACGCTCCTCTTGTGGCTGGTCAATGGCGTGATTGTCCTGAGCGTCTTTGTGAAGCTGCTGGTCCACGGGGAGCCAGTGATCCGGCCACATTCGCGCTCCTCCGTCACCTTCTGGAGGCACCGGAAGCAGGCAGACCTGGACCTGGCCAAGGTGAGTCCTGCCCTTCACCTCCCCCCACCTCCCCCAGGCTGAGCGGTAACTTAGCGAGTTGGTGCTCGCAGGGGAAGGTGGCCGGGGTGCTGAGAGGACGAAGGGACCTGCCCCTGTCTGTCCCAGGCCGTGGGCAGAGGCACCTGCGCACAAATGATTCCATGGACACGAGGTGACAGAAGACCGAGTGCTGCGGGAGTTTGGGGCCGAGGCATTCCGGCTGAGGGGATCTGGGCTTGGGCAGAGCGGTCAAGTGCAGGGAGGACCAGCTGACCAGAGGGAAGGCGTGGCTACACGGGAAATTGGCGGACCTGGTAGAAGGCTGAGCCTGGAGCGGAGGGCATTCAGGAGAGGGGCTGAGGCTAGGGTGTCGCTAGGGCCACACAGGGGAAGTCTGCTAGTAACTGTTTGGGGGCTTTTCCCCAGTTCTGTGGAGAACCAGGAAGATTTTTTAGCAGGAAAATTAGCTGAAAGTTTTGTTTTGAAACCAGCAAAAGAGTTTATAGGTAGTGCTGGGGGCTGTTTCTCTGTTTTCCGCCACCCACAGGGAAAACCACAGGTTCCTGAGTGGAGGAGCTGGGGATTAAGAAACTAAAGAGAAAAAACAAGAGACCAAGACAGAAATAGATTCAAGCTGGGGCCCGGGTGGGTGCTGCCACTCTGATGGAGAGACAACACAGCGCATTTATTGATTTCCAGAGGGGGGTTTAAGGTCGAAGGAGTTTTGGGTGTGCCCAGGTCCTATTCATTCCCTCATTCCTGGGATTTAGCATATCGAGACCTGGGTTAGTCAAGGTCCTATCCGTTCCTCATTCCAAGCACTGATAGTGGTCTCCATTTTGGGAGGCTGTTTCCGGGATGCTGTGCCGTCACCTCCAACTCAGCTGACATTAATTTAAAGATCATCCATGTGCATTCCCAAGGGGCCCTGAAGGAAGAGTGAAACATCCTGTCTTGGGAAGCCCAAGAACCAGAGCACCCTCAGCAGCAGCACACCTGGGCCTGCGCCCCTCCTGTGGCTCCTGGGTGCAGAGCAGGCAGGGAGAGTGGCCAGGACCCGGAAGTGAAGGGAGAGGCATGGCGAGGAATTTCACATGTGCCTGGGAAGGAAGTGGCCGTGACCGACTGGGAGATGGGGGGCTGGAAGATGGGGCTCCAAGCGCGGTGTTGGGAAGTGCTGTGAGGGCCCTGTGGCCCCGGGGCTGAGGCGGTCGGACAGGGTGCACAGGAAGCTCTGCACCAGCTGGGAGGGTGCCTGGAGAGTGGGAAGAGGCCAGAGCCCAAGTCTGAGCCCTGAGAACAGCCGCCGTCCCTGGAAAAGTCGGGAAGAGGAGCCGTGGGCACGAGGAAAGGCGCCTCCTTTGGAATCTGTAAATAGGTGCTTCTCCTGGGCCCTCAGATGGTCCTCGGGGGGCATCGTCACCCACTTCCCCCGTTACCGTTCTGGGCCTGCAGGGAGGCAGGGGGACGAGCCTGGTTTCAGACTCCCTGTATGGCGGGAAGGACAGGGAGGTAACCTCGGCTTCTCAAGACGGTGGCCTGAGTCTGTGCCGCCAGCGATGAGAGAGACCGAGGAGGCAGGCTTCCGCTCAGGACCACAGACGCCCTGGGGTTGGCAGAAGCGCTCATCCACCTCGTGGTTAGAGTGGCCAGCGGGGGCTTGCTGACGTGGTTCTCCAACGTGAGCAGCCGCTCCGCGCTCTGGCTCAGCAGGTCCGGGAGGGGAGGGGGGGGAGCACGGCAGATTTGCCTTTCCAACAAGGTCCTAGGGCTGGTGCCGCTGGTCTCCAGGGCCACACTCTGAGGACCTAAGATCACATAGTCATCATCTCAACCCATGTTACCATCTTATGTGTAAAAGTACTGCGGGGAACGCTGCAGGTTATTTGCTCAAAGATAAAACACAGTTCAGTCTCAATTTAGTAAAAACATCAGTAGTCATTCTCTCTATGGGATAATGTTTTCCTATTTTTCTTTTTTTTTAGCTTTCCGAATTTTCCCAGATTTTTTTCAGTGAGCATGTATTACTCTGATAACCTGGAGAGTGAAAGGAGTGAAAATGTTTATTAAAGCCAGAGGCCACCGTAAGACCTGTGACCGTTACCCCTTCTTGCTGCTTTCTAGGGGGATTTTGCGGCGGCGGCTGCCAACCTCCAAACCTGCCTGTCGGTGCTGGGCCGGGCGCTGCCCACCTCCCGCCTGGACCTGGCCTGCAGCCTCTCCTGGAACGTGATCCGCTACAGCCTGCAGAAGCTGCGCCTGGTGCGCTGGCTGCTCAAGAAGGTCTTCCAGGGCCGGCGCGCCACCCCGGCCGCCGCCGCGGGCCTGGTGGACGAGGCCAAGGCCAGCGCCCGGGACGCCGCCCTGGCCTATCACCGGCTGCACCAGCTGCACATCACAGGTGAGCGTGCCACGCGGTGCCCTGCGCCATCTCCTCCCCGGCGTGGTTGCCAGTTTCCCGCCTCAGTTGCCACCTCTTGTACACTGCCCTGTGAGGTGGTTGGACAGACTTCCGCCCGCTTCCACAGCTGTGAGGATGGGCATTACTGCAGCTCATCAGTGTAAGACACACGCATTGTTTTCCATTATCATCTCCAATTTGGGCTGTGTCCTCTACACAGTGGCATGCCTTGGTTGTGTTGGCAGTATTTTTTCCTTAGTGGTACTTAAATTAATGGGGAAACTTTAAAGTGATGGCACCTTAGATTCACTGAAACATGGCCATTTATTTCACTCAACAAACTCCTGTTGTAATAGAGGCAGGCAGGCCAGCAAGTGGATGGCAGTCAGTGTGGTGGAGGGAGCAGACGATCGGGCATCCAGGGAGGTGGGTACTTGTTGGGAAGGGTTTCAGGAAAGGCTTTCTGCACAGTCTTGGCTTTGCCTAGAAGGATGCATAGCGTTTCCCAGTTCTGCAGTGCTGGGGCCAGGCGCTGTGCCGGCTCTGACTGAGGAGACAGGTCAGTGAACCATGGATCCCACACTGCCCAGCCCTGCCTTCTTCAAAGGAGAAAACCCAGGGGGACCTCCTGGGGGAGACAGACTCCTAACACCTTGCAGAATGGGGTTTGGGGGCTGAGTCTCCCCACTCCGGTACAAAGAGCGGTCCGGTGGGAAGAATGCGGGGCTGGGTAAGGTTGGGAGACCTGCTTGGCCACCGTTTGGACCTTTGGCAGGGCCCACCCTGAGGCTCAGCTTTCCCCTCCCGCTTGCCCTGGCCACCTCCTGATTCTGTGAAAGCCTCCGAGCCTTGATGGACCCTCACGCCTTTGAAAGGTCACGTCAGCCCCTGACTTCAGGGCCCCCCGATGAGCTGCCAGCCCTCGTGCAGGAGAGCGTATCGGCCTTTCCTGGCCATCCAGCTGCTGACCTGGGATGTGTCTGCCGTCATTGCTCAGTTTTGTGTTACTTTCTCAAAAGGGTGCATGGTTATGTACTATGGGGTCTGTTTAAGGGAAAATAAATTCAAATCAGGTGACTTCAAGTTTTCCTCGCCTCTCACAGGCTGGGAGACACGGGCTGCAGTGGCAGAGCGCGGCTGCACTGTTGCGGTTTGGAGGATGTCACATGTGCCCGTTTGAGTCCCTGCAGGCCCTGCTCACACACAACCATGGCCATGACAGGCATTCCCATGTCCCCTCCGTGAGGCGGGAAGAAACCTGCAGCTACCGAGTTGCCGGGCCCAGCCCCCATCAGGACTGTCTAGTCCAGCCGTGGGCAAACTACGGCCCGCAGGCCGGATTCGGCCCGTTCGGCTGTTCTATCCGGCCCGCGGAGCCGAAAGAGTGGAGGGCTCTCTTGCTCTCCCCTCCGCTCCTTCGCCAGCAGCCCAAGAGGAGAGTGCCAGCATGGTCAGGTTGCTTTTGTTCCGGCCCTCCGGTCCAGTTTAAGAACCCGTTGTGGCCCTCGAGCCAAAAAGTGTGCCCACCCCTGGGCTAGTCAGAGTTCTGTGCTTTCCGCTGTCTGCTGTGCCCTGTGCTAGGGAAGCAGGAAAAGCCCGGGTTGGTGTCTGTTCTGCCTCCACAGGGAAGCTCCCCGCGGGATCTGCCTGCTCAGACGTCCACATGGCTCTGTGCGCCGTGAACCTGGCAGAATGTGCCGAGGAGAAAATCCCGCCGAGCACGCTGGTGGAGATCCACCTGACGGCGGCCATGGGGCTCCAGACCCGGTGCGGAGGCAAGCTGGGCTTCCTGGCGGTGAGTCCTTCGGTTCCCTTCTGCGAGCCTTCCCCTTCACCGGCGTCTTCCCGCGCAGGAGCTAGATGCAAACAGCTTGGGCCCCGCGCTTGGGTGCTAACAGGTGCTTAGAGCGGTGAGCAGAGCAGACCAACACGCCCGCCGCGTGGCCCTCACCAGCGCGAGCAGGACATCTTGGTGCCATGAGATAAGATTGATTCAGTGTACAGAGTGACCCATTTGGGGAGTTAATAGGGACTCTTAGCTCTTCAAGTGGGGATAAAAATTCTTGCAATCTCTGGTCGCATCTTTTGGTTCATTTATTTGCTCAAAGGTATTTGTTGGGTACCCTGTGTGGGTCAGGGCGCTGTGGATCCAGAAATGGGAGCTGGTGCACGTCTGCAGGGAGCCCAGGCCAGGCCGGGTGGGAGCTGTGTCATCGGCGCCTCCCGTGTCTGGGGTGGATCCAGCCTTGGGAGCTCCAGAGGATTCGCAGGCCCTCCCTGTTATCAGCGGGTTCCCGGGCTTCCTCTTACTCCAGCAGACAGGCGCACGTGTTTTACCCAGTGCCCACTTGGGGTAGGCTGCAGAACAGTCAGATTTTGGGCTTTTGAGTTGTTATTTGACTAGTGAGTGCTGCTGTGAATGTCCCCACTCTCCTCTCGGGGGGATGTGACTGCATCCCCAGGAATGGCGCTGCTGGGTCAGGCGCAGCTTCAGCAGGCGCTGCCGAGCCGTCTTCCCCGGTGGTGGTGGTGGTGGTGGTGGTGGTGGTGGTGGTGGTGCGGCTTCCGCTCCACCAGCAGCGCGGTGGTCCTGTGCCCTCGCCGGAAACTGACGGTGTCGGTTTGGTTTCGTAGCCCTTTACCGGTATCTTAGTGTGGTTTTCATTTGCATTTCCCAGCTGATTAATGATGAGCATGTTTTCACTGGCCATTTGGATGGTTTGTTGACTATCTGGGTAGCCTCTTTTGAGAAAACCCTAGTCAAGTCTTTTTCCTTTTGTTAATTTGGGGAGTCTGTCTTTTTATGGGCCTGAGGAGACCTTTGTCACCTGGCTGCAATCCTTGGTGGATATGTGCATTGCATATGTCTTCTCCGACCTAGGGCTTGCCCGTTCCCTCCCTTAGTGGTGTCGATGAATGAGCAGAGTTCTTAATGTTCGAGAAATCTAGATATTAGTCTCTCCCTTTACAGTTCGGCCGTTTATGTCCTGTTTAATAAATCTGTCCGACCACAAAGCCCTGAAGATAGTCTCCTGTGTTACCTGCCGGGTGCCTAGTTCATACCTTTCACACAGAGGCCCGTGTGCACCTGAGATTGACTTGTGTATGAATTTAAGGTAGGGTTTGCAAGATCTACTTTTTCCATATGGATGTGTCCCTGTCCCAGAGCTGGTCTTAAATGGCTGTCCTTTCCTGCTGCCCGAGGCCCCTTTTCCTGAATTGAGGGCTCGTGTGATGGGTCTGCTCTGGATGTTCTAGTCTGTTCCAATGCCCTCACCACACACATCACAATGGCCGAGTCTTATCTGTCTTGACATCTGGGATCGTCAGGCCTCTGGCTTTCGTAATCAGTGTTGGCTCTTCACCTTCCCATATAAATGTTGAGATCATCTCGGCATCCCACACCCCACGGGGTTCCTGTCGTACTTATTGCTAAGATGCAGCTGTCCTTCAGGCGGAATTGGAGAGCCTGTTGGTGGGAGAGTGTGGCAGCTACGGGTCGGGAAAATAGCTCCCTTGAAACTGTCCCTGCCTATGAGCTCCCCACCCCCGCATACTTGGTATGTCTGACTGGCAGGGAACAGTTCGATGTGTCTTCTCTCAGAATTTTCTTCCTGCACATACTAACATGTGTGCGCTGTAATGTATTTAACATGATCCTATCAGAAAACCTGTTTGCCACCTGATCTTTTTCACCCGACAGTAAGTCTTGGGCCACCTTGTTCGTCACCTCCGTCTGCAGAGGGACGTGGCCCGGCACCTGTTTGGCCATTGCTGGGGGGCCAGCTCCTGCTGGGGACGGAACACGCAGGCCTCTGGCCCCGGCTGCACCCACTTCAGGCTACGTCTCCACACAGCGGTGGTGCTGGGTCTCAGGGTGTGAATACTATAACGTGAATGGTATTGACATTTTGTGATTTTCAAGAAGGTCGGGAGAAGAGGACCTGACCTCTGGGCGAGTAACTGCCCTTCCCCTGCTTGCTTATTTTGGGACGGGACAGATTAAAGAAACCTAGGCAAGTACTTCCTTAATGAGGGAGAAGCTTTGAACATAGTATTTAGTTGAGTTGAACATATTTAGCTAGCAAATGAGAGGCTTTGGTGGCAAGCAGAGGTCTCTGAAAATGGTGTGGGCCTGAGGTGCCCTATCTTTGGTTAGTTCATAGCACCCTTTGTGTCTCTGTAGTTTTTTCGTGTTTGGCCTGGCCTGACAGAAATGCCTAATGATGCTGTGGTTGGTTAGGTACAAATATCTTAGAGATATTTATGTTTTAATTTAGTAGCTATTAAAAATAATGCACAAAATTGAAAGGAGAAATTTTTTGTTAACCGTACTTACTTACCAGTGGGCTGTGAGTGTCCGTGGGCTCCGCACACCTCAGACTTCAGTCAGGTTGGGCACCACCAGCTTCATTTCTTGTTCTGCATCGACTCTCACTCAGCACTTGCTTTTTATCGCGACCTCCAGAACCTCGGCTTCACAAAGACGTGACGTCACCAAAGGAAGGCCGTGCGATCTCGCGTTGAGATTGAACTACCTCCATCTCACGTTGGTTGAGCATTGCTGTATTTACCTCAAAAATGTAGCATCCAGTTCAACATACACTTCAAACTCTGTGCATTGTTTTTCACCAGGCTTTCTTTTCACTCATGATGTCCGAGCAGTGCCATTCTAGCCGGCAGCTGGAAGGAAGAGCGTAAATGTGGTCAGGGAGAAAGTCCTTTGCCTTTCTGAAAAAGGATTGGAGAAGCAGGAGAAAACAAAGGCCAGCAATAAACTGCCAGCCATTTCTATGAACCCATTAACATCAACGCATTTCACCGGCGCAGCCATGCCGAGTTCACTGTGGTGCTTTAGGGTGCCCTTGGCGCACTCTCTGAGGACCACAAGGTCACAACCTGGAGTTGGGCTGGCCCCCAGGATGTAAGCAGTTCTGAGTGTCCTGCCTCCGCTGCTAGATTTGGCAATTAGCAGATGAGTTATAGGCTTGGGTGAGCTCTGGTGTCTATAAAATTTAGGGAACTTGTCATAGGGTGATAATGCTAAGAAAATTAAAAGAGCAATAGAAATTATTTTCTCAATTTTCCTTCTAGAAGCCGTCCTATGGATGACTATTACCCAGGATTTATATTTCTTATTAATTCAAACCACTAAACTGGAACTTCTCCCCCACCCACCCCAACTGAGATTTGTTATAATTAAGATTTTCCTTTTCTTTTTAGGGAATTCAGCTTAAGAGTGTTTTTCAGTGTAATGACTTCTAAACGGTTCTCCGGTTCCTCTCTCAGCGCAGCCACAGGCTGTTCCTGCTGCTGCGGTGGGCGACGGTTGGGCAGTGTCCCCGTTCCCCTGAGCAGCCCTCGGCAGGTGGCGGGAGACGTGGGGGCATTGGAGTTTCCAGCTGTTAGGAGGGTCTCCGACTTCAGGGGCCTGGTTGTCACCTGCCCACCCAGCCTCCCTTGGCTGTGGCTGTAGCTCCGAGCACCGCCCCTCCGAGCTCAGCCCAAGCTCAGACTCGGCAAGCGCGCTCCTGAGCGTTGGGAAAGGGTCTCGGGATCCCTTTGCACGTGCTCCCAGGACCCCGTTCAGGCCGGTGGTCCGTGAAGAGGGGGAGAGGCCGCAGCCACCAGCCCGTGGTGGGAGATGGGAGCCAAATGCGCCGCGGTGCGGGAAAACCGCGTGTGTCTTCGGAGCAGTTGGGCCGGCCATTTTCTCTCGGATCTGAGCGGCTGTCTCCAGCCTCCCACGGAGAGGGGCCGCCTCCTCAGCCCGCGCTCCTTGAGTGGTGCATTGGCGATGCTATTTCTGACCCTGACATTCAGGTCTTCTGAAGCCGTTATGTTAGCTGATGGCTACTCAGAGCCCAGGAAAGGTCAGAGCCATCAGACTGAACCCGACAGGAGACAGCTGCTCCCCTCGCGGTAGGGGCCAGGGTAGGAGTGTGGCATGCGGGCTCTGTGGGCGGGCCCAGCGCCCTCTGCTGGGCTCCTGAGCGCCTGTGCCTTGTGCTCCCACCCCCCCACCCCACCCCCGCCTTCTCTGCTCATTCAGGTCAGCCCGGATCCGGTGGCTTTATGGGTTAGAAAGCGTGGGTTTTAGACTGAAGATTTCCTCTCTTAGAAGACAACAACCCTGGCCAGTACGGTTCAGCTGGTTGGGTGGCATCCATGCACCAAAAGGTCACCGGTTTGGTTCCCAGTCAGCACACGTGCCCAGGGCTGCAGGCTGTCCCTGGTGGGGGGAGTGCAGGAGACAGTTGATCGATGTTTTGCTTTCCACATCATTGTTTCTCCCTCTCTCCCCATCTCCTTTTCCTTCTCTTTCTCCCCTTTCCCTTACTCTCTCCCTCTCCCTCCCCTCTCTAAAAGGGAGATTAAAAAATATATTTTAAAAAAAACCACATAAATGACAGCCCTAACCGATTTAGCTCAGTGGATCGAGTGTTGGCCTGCAGACTTAAGGGCATGTACCTTGGTTGCACATCCCAGGTGGGGGTGTGCAGGAGGCAGCTGATCTATGCTTCTAACTCTCTACCTCCCTCCCTTCCTCTCTGTAAAAAATCAATAAAATATATATATATTTTAAAAACACATAAATGACAGAATTTCTGAAACCAAGGAGAGACAGCGTTATCCGTGCGGTTCTTGTTCCTGGGGCTGTGACGTCATTACCTGCAGGCAGCGGAGAGGCCGAGGGGACTGGGCTGCTGGCTTCGTAACTGCCCGGCAAAGGCTTCCAGCGTCTTCCTTGGTCTTTACCTGAAGGCTGGACCCTGGCCACTGGTTTCAGGGGCAGCATTTACTTTCAGGGCCCAGCCCCCCAGTGCTCTTTCCCCCGCCCGCCGCCACCCCGCGTCACGTAGTCCTTGTCCTCCCGCAGAGCTACTTCCTCAGTCGCGCCCAGAGTCTGTGTGGCCCCGAGCGCAATGCTGTCCCCGACTCGCTGCGCTGGCTCTGCCACCCGCTGGGCCAGAAGTTTTTCATGGAGCGGAGCTGGTCGGTGACGTCGGCTGCCAAGGAGAGTCTGTACTGTGCCCAGAGGAACCCAGGTGAGAGCCCCTGCAGCCATGTGACCGGAGGAGGACGGGAACCCCAGGACGGTGAGGTGGCTGTGCCTCAGACACGGGGGGACGCAGGGTGCCCCGGTCTTGTTTCCCCCGAAGCTTCGAGAGGGCGTGAGCCTGGTCTCCAGCTAAGCTGGGTTGGCAGCTTCTGACAGTCCCAGCCCTGCTCCGTGCATCAGGCAGACGGCCGTTGCCCTGTCGCTTGGCGACACAGGGAGGTGGAGTGCTCTCGCTGGCCCAGGTCCACTGGGAAGCAGACAGGCCGCGAGGGAACAATAGGCGGCAGGCGGCATCACGTGTCAGGGTGCGGGGACAGGCTCCAGGCGCCGGAGATGCTCGCTCCCTGTCCCTGGCGTTTGACATGATTGGAGTCGACCTGCCAGGCCTCCGAGTGGCCAGTGGCTTTCTGCTCTCTGTGCTGGTCCCCTCTCTTCACGGGGTGTGGGGAGAGTGGCATTTCCACAGGGACAGGTGTGTGTGTGTGTGTGTGTGTGTGTGTGTGTGTGTGTGTGTGAAACAGTCTATTTACTGCTCCGTATGAGAATGGTGCGCAGCGCCATAAAGTAAGGACGAAAGCAAAAGCCAGCCTACATCTGGGCCCCTCCCCACCGTCTGCTTTGTCCACACCTGACCTCCGCTGGCTGTGGGGCTAGGCCTCGTCGCCCGGAATGTGTTCCAGTGCCTCCTCCCTCCTCTTGTCAGTCCGGGCTCACACATTTGTGAGGGGAGGCAGCGGGGGCTGGTGATGCCCCGCTTCGGGCTGCGTGGGGTCATCAGCTGTCAGGCAGCCATTGCAAGTGTTCCAGGGCCCCTTGTTGGTTAATCGGCGCAGCCAGAGCACCGCCGGCACGGGTCCGAGGACAGGCTGTGGAAACAGGAGCGGGGTCTTGCGGGTCGTGTCAAGGCAGCGGCTGCCTCCTCTTCTCCTTGGTGGCTGTCCTCCTGAGACTTGGGCAGCTGTCTGCCTTCCACTTTCTGTGCTGTGACAAAGCCTGCAGCCACCACTTTACACCCTCTGACCTTGAACAGAAGTGCTGAGCTCATTGCCAAGGCAGCACATGCACACGCACACACATCCACAGCCATGCGTGGTCTCAGGCTCTGCATCTGTGGCTGACACCGCCCCCTGCGCTCCCCCCCGACCAGCGTCCATGGGTGGGACAGCTATGTCTGTTTTCTATGTAAAGACAAACGGACTCACGGATGAAAGTCCACCTAACCCCCCTCCTGGCTTACTCTCCTCAGCCGACCCCGTTGCCCAGGTCCACCAGGCCTTCTGCAAGAGCCTGCTGGAGCGAGCCGTGGGGTCCTTGGTGAAGCCCCCGGCCAAGAAGAGGGCCGGAGACCAGGAGGAAGAGAGCTGGTAATGTCCCACGGCCCTGCCCGGACGTCTGTCCGGGAGCTGCGGGCAGCTGTGAGGCCCGGGCTCCTGGAGGACACGCCGCACGCAGGGTCCATAGAAAGGGAATCACTCTCTGTCTTTATTCCTCCACCCTGGCCTCTGCCCCAGACTCTGTGTCACTTCCCCTCCCTCCCCCATCCCTTCACCCCATCCCAGCCAGTTCTCCAGCAGGTTGGGGTTTGGTTTCCTTGGGGGGGCTAGAGGGGGGGGTGCCCGGTTAGGGGAGAGGCAGCCACCTCGGCCTGACGTCTTGGGGACCCGGGCCTTCACCGGAAGTCCTATGCTTCCACAGTTAGCAAGCACAGCCTTCTCCTCACGGGGTGAGCTCACTCACACACGGTCCGGGTCCTGACTGGAATGCCCCGAGCCGGAAGGGGAGGGCATTTCTGCCCCAGAGACAGGAAAGTCCTGGGAGGTGGTACCATTTGAATCGGGCCTTGAGGGGAGGAGTCGGGCATGGGGCCAGGAATGAGAGGGAAGCAGAGTGGGCGGCGTAGCGCAGAGCCCAGGCCTGTCTGGCGTGGAGGAGAGGGGCCAGAAACGGTCCTGGGTCTCAGAGCTGAGGGCCGGCCAGCCCGGCTCCTGGCATGGTCCTTGTGTTCATTGTGATGGACATGGGACTCTTCCTTTCGTTCCAGTGAGTTCTCCAGTGCTCTCGAGTACCTGAAATTGCTCAATTCCTTTGTGGACTCCGTGGGGGTCGTGACCCCGCCCTTCTCCTGCAGCTCCGTGCTCAAGTCCGCCCTTGGTAAGCGTCTCAGGGTGGCTCCGGGGCCGGGTGCAAGCCCGCCCCAGCCTCCCCGGTAGCTGTGGTACACCCTCGAACCCTTTGGATCTGAGGTTTGTATCTACAGCTCCCCAGCGCCCTCCCTCCCACAGTCCCCTGCGGGCAGCATTCTGGGGCCAGGAACAGTGATTCTCCGAGAAGCGGGCACGGGAATGTCTTCCCTGGGTCCTGGCTGGCAGGCAGGTCAGCCGCTTCCCAAACACCCAGAACAGGAACTGGCAGCAAGTGGCCAGGCCCCAGGGCTGGTGGGGACTCACCTTTCAGACACCTAGTCCCCCGCACCCCAGGCTGCCCTTGGGTCTGACACCGATGAAGAGACCTTTCTGTACTGCCCCAGCTCCCACAGCCTGGGTGACAGAGCCGTCGCTGACTGAGTTGGCACCAGGGCATGCTTTGTTTCTGTCTCTGAAATGCCGGCAGGATGATGGCACATCAGCTGCCACCTCACGGGCTCCTGAGCTGCTGGAAGAACGGGTGTCACGCTGCCTTGTAATCACTCCCTGGGGAAGGAAGGGTCCCAGAAAACTGGCTGCCCTGTGGCAACCACTGGCCTTGTGGCCGGCCTACTTCAGAGCTCAGAACACACTCTTAGGCCTCTTACTTTACATGTCTGTTCCACTGGCATCTTGAAATCACTGGCATCATCGGTTTGCAGCTCAGAAAACTAAGCCTCAGAGGAAATGACTTAAAAGGTTCTAACATGTGCCCAGCCGGTGTTGCTCAGTGGTTGAGCATCAACCTATAAACCAGGAAGTCACTGTTCGATTCCCAGTCAGAGCACATGCCTGGGTTGGGGGCTTGATCCCCAGTAGGGGGCGTGCAGGAAGCAGCCAATCAATGATTTTCTCTTATCATTGATGTTTCTATCTCTCTCTCTCTCTCTCTCTCCCTCTTTAAAATTAATAAAAATATTTTTACATTTCTTTAAAAAGGCTCTCACATGAGCCTGTTCCAACAGGTACTTTGGAAACACCATTTGTCAAGGCTGGACATCCAGGTGTTTCCAGCTCTTTATAAATGACGCCATGTCTTTGTTAAACTTATTTTTTCTCAATTTTAGGCCAATTTCTTTATGATAAATTGCCTAAAATGGGATTATCAGATTAATAGGAGTGAACATTTTTAAGGCTCTTGATACTTATTGCCAAAAGGTGCTGGTGATGCTTCCACCAGGTGTGAGGGCAGCCCTGGCTGGTGTGGCTCAGTTGGCTGAGCGTCATCCCATGCCTGGGTTGTGGGCTCAAGTCTCAGTAGGGGGCGTACAGGAGGTAGCCGATCGATGTTTCTATCCCTCTCTCTCCATCTCCCTTTCTCTCAAAGCAATAAAAACCTATTTTAAAAAAGAAAAGAAATGTGAGAGTGCAACAGAGGCCCATGGCCCATCACCGGAAAGTAAAGATGGCATGTGTCCGCCCTGGCTGGCGTTGCTCAGTGGTTAGAGGTCGGCAGGAGCTCCAAGGGGTTTCCTGGTCAAGGACAGGTATCTGGGTTGCAGGTTCGATCCCCAGCCCCAGTCAGGGCACAAGTGGGAGGAAACCAATTGATGTGTCTCTCTTGCATCAATGTTTCTCTTTCTCTCTTCCACTCTCTCTAAAATTCAAAAGGGAAAATATCCTTGGGTGAGAATTTAAAAAAGAAAGAAAAGAAAGGCCTGCAAGTCCCGGCAGGGCCTGCAGCCAGCGGCGACACCTGGCCGGGTGCTGGGTTCCGAGGGGGGTGGGTCCTATGAGGAGGGCATCGGTCCAGATCGCCTTGTGTGTCTGCTTGTGTCCAGAGGGGCCCACAGAGAAAGTGGGTGCCCCCTTCAGGTCTCGTAAATTTTAATTTACCATAGACTGGCCAAAAGAAAAAAAGAAAATTATGATAAATAAAAACAGAAAACAGGAAAAGCTTTTAAAACAGTGAAAAGTTTTTAAAATCAAGACCTCGCTTCTAAGGATATGATGACTAGCTTTTCATTCGTTTCATTCGTGTATTAAAAATGTCTTGGTTGTATAAAAAAGTACTTTTTGAATCTGTAGGCTTCTCATTTTGCTGTTGCAGATTGGTGTTTAATATATGGATTAAAAACGTAGTCTGTACTTAAATAAAAGAATGGCACGTGCCACGGAGGACTAGGTGCCTCCAGCAAGCTGAGTGCCACAGCCTCTGGTGATGGAGGGACGTCTGGTACCACGCCCGCAGGTCCGGACGTCGTCTGTCGTTGGTGGACATCTGCCATCGCCATGGTCATCAGCTGGCTCCAGGGAGACGACGCGGCTGTGCGTGCTCACTTTACCGAAGTAGAGCGTGTCCCCAAGGCCCTGGAAGTGGCCGAGTGAGTAAGCCTCCGGCCACTGACTTCCCAGGCTCGCTGTCTGGGTTAGCGGGCGGGGCGGGGCGGGGTTGCCATCAGGGTGAAGGGTCAGGCAGTCTGGGGACCAAATGACAGATGGAGAGCTAGTGAGAGGGGGGATGACGCTGTTCTCTATCCGGAACCTTCTCCCCAGAGATCCACCCCGTTCACGCAGGTCTCTGCTCGAATGTCACCTTCCCAGAGAGCCGTCCTTGTCGCTCTCCTCGGTGCCATCCCCTTCCTTCCTCTGCGCCTTCCTGCCGGCCGTCCCGTGCTATTGCCCGCTCCCGCGCTGGAAGGAGGGGCGGAGGGGGGAGCCACCCCCGCTCTGGGCTGGCACGTAGATCTGGAGCCCGGGACCTGGAACCTCCGTGGCAGCGTTTGAGTCGACAGAGCTCCATGTCACGGCAGTTTGGGGTGCGGTGGTCACCTGTTCGGGCTCCCCTCACGCTCTCCTTCCTCCCCGGCAGGAGCCCCCTGGTGAAGGCCGTCCTCCACGCCTGCAGAGCCATGCACGCCTCTCTCCCCGGGAAGGCGGAAGCGCAGCAGAGCTCCCTCGGCCACTGCGAGAGGGCCAGCGCGCACCTGTGGAGCAGCCTCAACGTCAGTGGGGCCACCTGCGACCCCGCCCTCAATCACGTGAGTGGCTGCTCTGGGGTGCCCCTCTGCCGCGCTGTTGGAGAGCCGGAGGCAGGCAAGCAGCCTCCCCCCCAAAGCATAGCTTGTTGGCCCGGGGCAGGCATGCTCCACCCGCACCTTTCCTAGACTCAGTCCAGGTCCCACCGGCCGGGACTCTGCGTTTGCCCCAGGCAGCTTGCGCACCCCCATGTCCCTGCGGCCAGGCTCACCTGCACACAGCACAGCCGCGTCCTCCTCACGGGCAGCTGTGGTGCATTGTAGTTGCATTGCATGTTCTGGTGGTAGCCATGCAATGTTTCCACAGTGCATCACAGAGGCCTGTCCGGCCCTCGAGAGACTTCCCACCCGGCCTTGTGAGGACAGGGCCGTCCCGCAGTGCCATTGCGGAGCGAGAGGGAGGCGTGCGCACAGCGGGAAGTGCAGCATTGTGGGAGGAGCGTGGTGTCCCTCCAGAGAGGGAGGACGGGGTATGTCCTGGAGGGTCAGGCTCTGGGCCCCTCGTTGGAGTTTGGTCCGCGGCAAGCAGGCTGGCACTTCTGGCCAGAGGTTGCCAGTGGCCCAGGACAGCATGCCATCCCTACCGGACAGGCTTGTGCAGAACGGGTCCGAGACCAGAGGCCTGTGGGGGCTACACCTCATTTGTGCCTTCCACGTGCTGGTCTTCAGGAGAGACCCAGTCTCTGCTGAGCTTGGGGAATGAGAGAGGCTGCCAGCACCCTTGGGGCTCTGTTTCTGGGTGGCAGCTCTGGGTGGGAGAACCGGCCCAGAGGAAGGAGACGCCATCCAGCCTCACAGCGCTCAGAACCAGTCCCAGGAGACTGCGCCACCCAAAGGTGCCCCTCACTGAGAGCTCTTAAAGGTGCCAGGTTTTGTGGAGGTGGGTGGCCTCGTCCTGGAGCTGCCAGGGCTTGGGCTGGGACCTCTACCCCAGCACAGACCCGTCACCTGCCTCCCCTGGCCCACCCGCAGGCGGTCCAGCTGCTGATCTCTGACCTGCTCCTGTCGCTGCGGACAGCACTCTGGCAGAAGCAGGCGGGAGCCAGCCAGGCCCTGGGGGAGACCTACCACGCGTCCGGGGCTGAGCTGGCTGGCTTCCAGCGGGACCTGGGCAGCCTGCGCAGGCTGGCACACAGCTTCTGCCCCGCCTACCACAAGGTGAGCCCCAGCTGCCTGGTGAGGGGGGGCGAATGGGGGCCCCGGGGCCCAGCACAGCACCAGCACAGGGCCAAGGAGTTGGTCCTTGGGTCACCCAGCTGCCCGTCAGGCACTGGCTTGAGTGCTGTGTCCGCTTGTTCAGCTCCTGGGGGTTGCGTACCTGCTGTGTGGCTGGTCCTCTGAGGAGGCCACACAGCCACGGACGGGCTGCAGTGGAAGCGCACGGGGCTCCTCCGTGGTCTTCCAGCTGGCGGCAGTGGCCGGCTCCTCAGACTGCAGTCCCTCCTCCTGAGCCGTGGCTCGGTTCTGCTGCCCACAGCTCCAAGCAGCTTCCCCCGAAACGGCCCGGCTCTGGCCGGTCTCGGCTGTAGGCCTGGGCTTCCTGGGCTCACTTCCTTGAAGCTTTATTTGTGCTCGGGTGGAGAAATGCCATCTACGTATTTTGCCTGGATTCTTTTCAAAAGGTTCAGGCGAGGAGGCAGAGTGTTGGTGAGGGAAGGGCTCTGAGGGAGGCTGCCCTCGCCCAGGGTGCTGGGGGCCTCACGGAGTTACCCTGGGGCCTCCGTGCAGCGAGCCAGGACTCAGGCAGCGTAGTCATCAGAGAGCACCCCTCCGGGAACAGTGAGTGTGCCCCCAGGCTCGGCGGCCCTCTGGCCTGCTCCCCCCGTGCAACACCATTTCCATCCACACTGGGGCCCTCCTGTGGCTCCCCACTGCCTCTGGGCGACACTCCTGACCCCCCCACACTGAGATAGTGAGGCACAAAAGAGTCTAAGAAACCAGAGACCTCGGCCTGGTCCTGCACCCCCGCTCATGACTCACATTAACGGAGGAGTTGCAGACTTTCACCTGGAACCTTCTGGATGCGAAACAGGACGCTGGACCTCCCTGGTACCAGCCAGCTGTACCCCCGAGACCCCTCCTGTCCCTCCTCCTCTGTCCTGTTTTCAAGCTGGAGGCAGCCTCCACGGATTTGAGGCTTCACCCAGTCACTTGTCTTCCAGCCCAGAGGCAAGATGGCGCTGTCTTGGTCCCTGGCAGCCTTTGCCTCTCTCTCCCTGGATTCGCTCTTGCCCTCGTCTGCTGGCCTGTTCCTTGTTCCTGCCCCTCCTCCAGGTCTCTGGCCTGTAGCGGGTCAGAGGGGGGGCAACAGGGGTGCTCTCCAGGGTTGAGCAGGGCAAGGCAGTGAGGAGAGAAGGGTGTCGTCAGGTGGCAGGTGAGACGCTGCAGGGGTGGCGCCTGTACCTCCTGGGCACAGCCCGGAGAGGACCCGGGCCGCACTGTCCCTGCGCCTCCCCAGGTGTTCCTGCACGAGGCCACCGTGCGGCTGATGGCAGGAGCCAGCCCCACGCGCACCCACCAGCTGCTGGAGCACAGCCTGCGGCGGCGCACTGCGCAGAGCGCCAAGCACGGTGAGCAGCGCTGACCTCACAGTGCCCTCGGGGGGGTGCGGAGAGGAGCCCGAAGCCTGACCTGGTGGGGTGCTTGGAGGGATCTTAAAGGCACGTGGGGGTCGGGGGCTGGGGATGACCCAGCCAGGAGCCGGAGTGCAGCATGGGCTCTGGAGCCAGACGCACGGCTCCTTCTCGGGGCCAGTGATCAAAGCCGAGTGATGCCCCCAAGTTCATCTCCGCTCCCTGCAAACTAGGCGGCCCTGGACCCGCTGCCCAGGCGGAGTGAGGCCTGAGGCAGAGTCCACGCCAGGCCCCAGCAGCACCTGCGTCTGAGTGGCTCTCCCTCTTTTCACAGGAGAGGTGGACGCCTGGCCCGGCCAGCGAGAGCGGGCCACCGCCATCCTGCTGGCCTGCCGCCACCTTCCCCTGTCCTTCCTCTCCTCCCCGGGCCAGCGGGCGGTGCTGCTGGCCGAGGCGGCCCGCACCCTGGAGAAGGTGGGCGACCGGCGCTCCTCCAACGACTGCCAGCAGATGATCGTCAAGCTGGGCGGTGGCACCGCCATCGCTGCCTCCTGACCACGGGGCCCCCCTGGCCCCCTGCCTCCCTGTCTCTCAGTCTCCCTCTTCTCCTCTCTGCCTCTCCCTCCCCCTCTCTGCCTCTCTCTCTTTCTCCCGCCCCCTCTATGTCCTCTATCTCTGTCTCTCTCCCTCCTCTCTTTGGGGGCTGGGGGATGAGCCTTGTCTTCTGAGATGTCACCTGCCAAGGCTGTGGACCACTTAGGCCAGCGGACCCTGAGCAGGGGCCGGACAGCGGAGTGGGGAGGTGCAGATGGTCCCGGGCTCCGGGCCCGGAGGAAGACGGCGGGGCAGGAGGGGGGAGCCCCAGGCCGCCCAGCCCCTCTGCAGCTTCCAGGATTCTCTCTGGACGCCTCCCCTCCCTGCGTCCTTGTTTTTATCAGGCTTTCCCTCCGGGGACGCGGTGTCTGGGCGCCGTGCCCAGCCTGCACCCCCCTTTACACTCTACACGGACGTTTTATACAGTGTGCTTGGGTTTGCCGTGGTTCAGACACGCTGCAGTGGCATCTTCATTCCTCTCCCTGGGTCTGCGTCCCGCGCTGTGCCTGACAAAGCCAGTCCATTGTTTTCTCTTCATCGCACAGGACAGCGGGGGAGGGGCGCCCGCCCTGGGGAGGCGGTAGGGAAGCCGGGGACAAGCCTGGGGATGGATGAAATAATGTCGGCATTATTTTTTAATTTTTTTAAATAAATGGTATCTTATTTAATTGTCCTGTTCCTTCCCACGTCCCCACCCCCCGGTGGGGTGGGCCCAGGGCCTGGAGAGACGAAGCCGCCCATTGGGACGGGCGGTCTTCAGTGTGGCTTCCCAGCTCCCCCCCTCCTCCCTCCACGGTCTGGTCTGTTTTTGTCCCCAATTCCCCGCCTGGAAATAAGCCCGGGTGGTGGGGACAGCCCTCAGTGACAAGCCCTTTGGGATGGGCACCAGGATGAGGCCCCTGCCTTGGTGGGGTCCTGGGAGGAAGTGGTCCCACTTTTCTGGGTTCCCTGGCTTGGTGCCGCCCCTGAGGTGGTTTCCTCGGGGCCTGAGGACTGCTTGGTACCCCAGAGCCTGCCAGGACGTGGAGGGGCTGCCTGCCTCCCTCCCTGTGCCTCTCGTCCCCTCAGGCTGGCTGGGGCAGAGAGGGGGGGCCAGCACAGGCTGAGGCATGCGCACAGTGGGGCTCCCGATGTAAGTGCAGGTCAGCCGGCCTTGCCCACTTCCTTTCTTGCCCCCGCCTCCCCTCCCACTGTAATGTATGGCCCCTGGCCACGGGTGAGCCAGCCCGTGTCACTGTAAATACTGTGCCTTTTCTCGTTGTTGGGGGTGGGAGGGAGTGGTTTTTCCCTGAAAGGGGGATACGCCTGTGGCAGCCTTGATGTGGAACGCGCACCATGTCCTGGATGCAGGTTACTCAATAAACACAGATGGTACCACCCGGCGAGGTGTGTGAGGGTCTGTGGTGTGGCCGCTGTGGTGACAGCCCGGTGGCTGCGGGGCTTGGCTCCCGGGGGCCAGGGTCTGAGGACGTCCCCTCTGTGCTGAGCTCCCTTCCCCTCCCACGTCCCTGCCCTCCTGGCGCTGGCCGCCCGCACACACCTCGGCCCGGACGGGGCTGCTCACTGCGTCCAGGACAGCGGGCCGGGGGGCTGACAGCAGCAGTTCTTGGGGGTTTGGGGTGTTCACCCCTCTCAGATCCGTCTCCCTTACTGGGTGCTGCCCCAGTTTCCATCCTCCCTGAGGCGACTCACGGCCCACAGTCACCCACGTCCAGCTCCTCTAATTCCCGCTGGGGCACCGAGGGCGGCCTCGCCTCTGCTCCTTGTATGCAGAATGGGTGGCAATCCCTGCCCTTGGCTACAGTTCCCCTGGGGCTGTTAGCTGGTTTAAGGTGCCAGCTTAGGGTAGGTGCCTTGTGAGTCGGTGGGGGGCCAGTCCACAGGAGCGATGGCAGGAGAGCTGAGCCCATGGATGGAGTGCGGTGTGGTGATGAGCCATGGCCCCCCATCCTGGCTGAGGAATGGCCGGGCCCTCAGCTCTCAGCCTCTGCCTTCTCACTGTCCCAGAGGCCCGAGCGGCCCCGCTGCCGCTGGCCGCCCACAGTTCCTAAAGCAGCAAAGGGCTGGGGTCCAGGGTCCCTGGGGCCTCGAAAGAGAGGTAGAGGCCGTCTGCACAGCACAGCACAGCAGGGCCTGTCGCCAGGTGGGCGAGCGTGGGTGGCCGATGTGCCCAGGAACCTGATCCTTTGTGATTCCGGGCTGGCTACACCACTCGGTACCCACCCCACTCCCCTGTTTCCACACAGCTCAGGAGATGCCTGGAGCACCCCACCCCCACTCTGGGTCGAGGTTGTGAAGCTGTCTCCCCAACAAACCATCGGGGCCTCCCAGCAGGCAGGACATGGGCTCTAGGTTCTGCTCTGCTCTGGGCTTCTGGGCCTCGGTTTCCCCAACAGCCTTTAGGCAGGTGCACACCCTGCGGGTGAAGAGCTACTGGCTCGGGCCTCGCAGCCCAGCCGGTGGGGGAAGGTCTGAGCCTGCCTGTGCCCTGGGGCCCTCTACCAGCTCACGAGCTCACAGCCTTCCCGCCCGCTGCCCGCTGCCCGCCATGCCATCAGGGCCACCGGGCAGAGAATACGGAGGAGCCAGACTGGGGGGCCTTGGCAAGCTCCTTAGGTCGCAACACCTCAGTTTCCTTATTGGTAAAGCCACAGACCCGTGGAGCTTCTGTGAGATCTAAATGAGAGAAACAGCAACAAATGGTGCTCATTTTTATTAAAACATATACCATGCCAGGGTACACAGAGGGCAAAGGCGCACCTGGGTGGCTTTGTTGAGGTCACACAAGGGGCACAGCTCAACCTTCAGCCTCCCCAATAGTACCTGTCACAGAAAGTTGACGCCCGCAGGCTGCAGGCTCTGCCCTGGGCCACAGCCAGGTCCTGGAGCCTGCCTGGCAGGAGAGGAAAGAGCTGGCAGTGCCAAGCATGTGTGGTGTGAGCACCCCTTGGGGGCACTGCCAAGGCTCAGGGTGCAGCATCACCATCCCCTTTCCCTCCAGAGCAGTTACTGGGCGGAGACTGCCACCCTGAGCACCAGCTGTCCACCGGGCCCACTGCCCACACCCATTAGGGGGGTGTTTCTGGGCCAAGCTGACCAAGTGGCCTGCAGGCCAGGGGCCGGCCCGGCGCCAGGCGGTGTCAATGGAGATCAGCCTGCTCGGCCAGCTCAAGCTGTAAAGTGATCTGCTGGAGGCTCTCCCTTCAGGGAGGGACAGGGGCCCTCAGCCCTCACCTCCGCAGCAGCCTCGGTGGCTAGGTGACTGCTCTCCATGGGTCCACTGGTGTGGACATTGAGCCCTTACCACCCCCTCCAGGCACTTCTCCGGCTCCCAGCACACGCCCCTCCCCCCATGGCTCTGGGGGACAGTCCTCTGCTCTGGTACATGCTGTGTCCTCCGCCTCAACTGCGGACTGGCCAGTCTGACTGCCTGCCACCAGCCCCCCGGAGCCATGCCAGGGCTCCTTTATCCTCGGGGATGGGAGCCACAGAAAGGGTTTATTTACATGAGGAACCGGGGCCCTAGGACCCCAGGACGGGCCCCTTCTTAGCCCCGCAGGCTCCAAAGCCCTAGTCCAGCCTGGGCAGGCGGAAGGCTGGACTTAGGTGGAGGGCGCCCCTAGCCCCCTGACCCCTGCCCCCGCCCCCCACGGGGCTGACGCGGATCCTTGGTAGAGGGAATGCTCCGGGAGAACAGCAGCCCCGCCTCATACGGTGACCTCCGTTTTGCTGTTGGTGCTCAGGTGTCCGCCGGCCGCGCAGCGGTGAAGGCCGGGGGGCTGCGGGTGGAGGGCCTGGGGCAGCCTCTCCACGCGCCGGGGGTGGCCGGACCGCCGGGCGCCGGCCTGAGCCCCCGGGGGGCCGCGGGGGGCCGGGCGGCCGGTGGTCCAGGCCTCGCAGGGGCCGCCGGGGCCGGCGCGGGGCGCGTAGCCGGGCGGCGCCCAGGGGCAGGCGTCCAGCAGCGCGGGCAGGTCCTCCGGGGGCCGCGGGGGCCGCGCGGGGAGGGTCCGCGGGGCGGCGGGCGGCGGGCGGTGCAGGTAGAAGTCCCGCGGGGCGGCCTCTGCGGGGACAGGGCGGGCGGGTGGGGCGGGGCCGCGGGTGCCCGGCTCTCCCCGCCCCGGTCGGTCGGGAGCCGCAGGGGTCGGGCCGCGGAGCCCGGCCGGGCACACCGAGGCCGGGCGCCACGCGGAGGCTGGCCGGGCTCTGCCCCCGGCGGCCCGGCGTCCGCGCCCCCGAACGCGGCCACTCACCTGGGCCCTTGAGCGCGGCCGCCCGGAGGGTGGCGAACTCGGCGAAGTCCGGCGGCAGCCGCGGGCCGCGCGGGGGGCCCGGCGTGGCCGCGTCCAGGGCCGCGTGGCTGCGGCGGTTCGTGTCTGGAGCGGGGAGCGGGAAGCGGCGGGTGAGGCTCGGCCCGCGGGCGGCCGCCCGCCCGCACCACCGCCTCCCGGGCCTCGCCCGCGGCTGGAGTTCAGCTGGAGGGCTATGGGGGGGACAGAGCGGAACCCGCCTTCCCGCAGAGCCTCCGGCGCCGTGAGAGGGTCTGGCTCATAGCAACATGCACATAACATGTTATAGTAACATACAGTACACATGCATGGCAACATAGAGTAGCATGTTCTAGTAACGTGCAGTAACATGTTCTAGTAACATGCATAGTAACATGCTATAGTAACATATAGTAACAGCCCGTCCTGAGTGGGTGCTAATCTGATGGGTGACCCGCCAGCATGTTCAGCTTGAGCCAGGCAGAGCCCCCCCCCCACCTGCTCCTGGTGCCTAGAGGCGATGGAGGGGGTGTCTGAGGGTTAGAACCCACAGAGGAGGGCGCAGGGGTGGGGGGCAAGGGGTGCAGTCAAGCCTGACTACGATAAGAGGCCAAGAGGGCAGCTTCAGCCTGCAGGGCCCACAGCCCCCGGCCAGGCAGCCCCCACCCCCGGGTGCTGAGGCTGGAACCACAGCTGAGAGGGATCCCGGGATCAATGGGGAACCTTCCTCCAGAGTCCGGAGGCTACAGGACCCCTGGGGGCCGAGGGGGGGGTCTCACCACCCAGGAGAGCTGACCTGTTTGCCCCACCCACTCACCCCGCAGAGGCCAGTCATTTCCATTGGGAAGCAGTCTGCTCAGAGCCTCTCTGGGCACCCCGGCGGCCCTGGCCCCTGTCCGACCAGAGGCCGCGCTGTCCTCGGCCGGTGCCCGCCCCCAGCCCGCTCACCTGAGCTGCTGTGCGGGGAGCCTCGCGGGGGGCCCTCGCCCACCTGCACTTGGACACAGCTGCCCAGAGGGGGGCCCAGGGGCGGGGGCAGTGGCTCCTGGGGGTCTGGCTGCTTCAGAAGTTCCGTCAGGGTCCTGCGAGGAGAGGGTGGGGAGAAGCTCGGGGGGAGCACAGGCCGGCAGCCTCCGGCTTCCCGGGGGCCAGGCCCTGCCTGTCCGAGGCCAGCTCCCCCTGCCTCCCCTCCCCCCCGCCTCCCCGCGCCCTGGGCAGCCCTCTCACCTCTGGGCCTCCCTGCGCCCTGGACCCACCTGACACGTCTGGTTTCACCGCCAGCTCGGCCTGTGGCCCCACCATGGCCACTCAAATGGGGCCTTGTGTAACCACCTGGGCCACCTGGTTGTCCAAGCCCTCCCTGCCCCTCCTGTGCCCACTCTCCAAAGCCCCCTGAAATGAGCCTCCTGCCCCAGCACAAGTTCGGTGAGCCCACAAGTCTCCTGGGCCTTGCTCCCCCCGCGGCTGCGGCTGCTGCTGCTGGCAGTACCCTTCCCTCATCGCCCCCCATAAAAGCACCCATTCTTCTCTGCCCGGAAGCCCAATGCTGGCCTGCCTAACTCCCCTCCTGCAGGCCTCTGCTGGGTCCGGGGACAGCCACCGCCGCCGGCGTGAGGACAGACAGAGGGAAGGGGGTCCGTGCCCCTGTGGCTGCTCTGTGACCTTGAGCAGTGCCTCCCTGGGTACCAGAGCCTCCTGGGTACCAAGGCATCCACACACACACCACCACCCCCCCGCCCCCGGCTGTGACAGCATCTAACAGCCTTCCCAGCAGACAGCCAGACCCAGCCTCCAGCCCAGCCGCCTCAGCGCCCAGAACCCGTGGTTTCCTCCCAGCTCGTCTGACCTCCTTCTGGGGTCGGGCCCCAGGGGACTGGCGCACGAAGAAGCACAGGGGTGGGACACCTGGGCAGGGCGGCTTGGCTGAAAGCCTGGTGCCCACCTGAGCCGACCTCTGTGCCCGCCCCTGTGTTCTCCTCTCCGGCAAACACCCTCAGCAGCGCTCCCAACACCTGAGCGGTTCCTGTGCCTTTGGCCTCCGCACGAACTTGCTTAGGGACAGACTCAGCTCCCTCTGCCCCCTGCCCTCTGCTCTCTGCCCAGCCATTCCCGACCCCTCTGTCCACAGGAGGAGTGAGTGAGGCTTGGGGCGGGGAGCACGGGGTTCACACACACGCACCCCGGAGCTCAGGTTGGGCTCCAGGTCTCCCCCGAGGAGGAAAGGGAGTGTGGGGGGGGGGGGAGCTGCAGCTCCGAGAGGAAAGGATGCCCCCACTGGTTAGGGGGCGGGGGGGGGGCAGCTCCTCCTGAAGTTCCACCGGACCCGCTCCCCCAACGGCGGAGGTTCAAGGTGAACGTGCCAGGAGGCCACCCGGCCACCCCATCTGGACCTGCGCAGCCCTCGGTTCCCCCTCTGGTCCAGGAGTGCTCCGTCTCTCCCCTCACCCAGCACGAGGCACTCCCAGCTCCGGAGGCCAGGCCCTCCCCCCCCCCCCCCCCCCGCAGCACCCAGGACCCAGGCTGAGAGCCCCCATGACACAGGCGGCCAGGGTCCCAGCCAGCCCTGCTGTCATCTGGGAGGCTGGGCTCCACGGTCTGGAGTCGGGCACAGTGCAGTGCGGCCGAAGCGCTCTCCTCTGCCCGAGGCCTCGGAGAGAGAAGCACCCACCGCGGGCCCACCCAGCCATAGGGGCCTCCCTCTAGGTCACTTCTAAATGCCAGCCTGCCCCCTGCAGTGCCAGCAGTGCCCACGGGAGACCGGCCCTGGGTGAGTGAGGAGGGCCGAGGACCCGGCAAGAGGGTGGCTGGGTGTGTGTGTGTGTGTGGGTGTGGGGTGTGGGGAGCGGTGCGGGCTCCAGGATCAGAATCCCCGAGTGAGGACGGGACCCGGGTCCGTACATCCCACGGGACACAGAGCTCAGGCCTCAGCCTGCACGTGTCTAGGCCTCCCAGCGGCTTTCCGCACCAGGGACCCTCGCCTGTGGGTACTGAGTGGGGTGGGTGGAGGGGGGCCTTCTGAAACCCCGGGGAAAGGTCAGGCCTGAGTCACAGTTATGGGGGGGGGAGGGCAGGAAAGGAGGTGGAAGGAGGGAGAAAAACGTGAGGGGAGAAGCTGGAGCGTGAGAGCCCAGGGAGTTATAGAACAGTCTCCCTCCCCTCACCCCCCCTCATTTCCCCCCCCCTGTGCCCAAGACACCCACACACCAGCCACGCCCCACTCCACGCTAATGGGGCTCGGACCCCAGACCTCCTCCCCGGGGCGCAGCCATGGTGCCCTCTGTCGGGCGACCAGCCTTCCCCGCCCGCGGGGGGAGGTGGCCCAGCACCCAGCTCGGCGGGAAGGTCCAGGGGAGCCGCGGTATCAGCTGTCCCCCTCCGGGAGGGGGGGGGAACAGGCCTGGGGGGCAGACGGGGACAGGGAGGGGGACCCCGAGGAAGGGGGCCGGAGTTGGGGGGGGAGGATGGGGTGGGGCCGGGCGGCCGGCGGGGGGCGCTCACCTGGCCACGGTGCGCCGCGCGCGCGGGCTGCGCGCCCGCTCCAGGCCCAGGCGCGCGGCGACGCCCGCCAGCACCAGCAGCGCCGCGACGCCGCACACGGCGGACACGGCCGTGTGGCTGCGCTCGCGGCCCGGGTCGCGGGGCGCGGCGGCGGCGGCGTCGCGGGCGCGCGCGGGCGGGCGGCCGGTCTGCACCCAGGCGGGCGAGTCGTAGTTGGAGCAGCGGCTCTGGTCCAGGCGGCGCGGGCCGTCGTGGCAGCAGAAGCGGTAGCCGCAGGTGCCGCAGCAGAAGCTGTAGGCGCCGGAGCTGCAGTTGAAGGGCGGGTCCCACTGGCCCATCACGTCGTAGTAGCCGCGGCAGCGGTCGCCGCGGGCCGGGGCCGCCGTGCCGGGCGCCGCGGGCTCCGGGGCCTCGGGGGCCCCCGCGCCGCCCGACGGCGGCCGCGCCAGCAGCAGCCACAGCGCGAGCGCCGGCCCGAGCCCCGGGCCCCGCCGCCCGGCCCGCCGCGCCCGCCGCCCGGCCCGCTCCATCCGCCGCGCCCGCGGCTACGGCGCCCCCCGCATGGCGCGGCCCGGCCCGGCGCGGCTCCTCCCGGCCGTCAGCGCCCGGGGCGGCCGGGCCGGGCTCCGCCGGCTCCCGGCGGTGGGCGCCCTCCGCCCGGCGCACCTCGGACCCGCGCCGCTCGGCCCGGCCCGGGGGCGGGCGCCCCTGCGCGCGGCGGCCCTGCCCGGAGGGAGGGGGTGCGGGTCCGGCCTGGCAGCGCCCCCGCCGCCGCTCCTTCCCGCGCTCCGGCTCCGGCTGCGGCTCGCGCTCCGGCTGCGGCTCCGGATCGCGCTCCGGCTCCGCTCGGGCTGGGCGGGCGGCGGGCGGCGGGCGGGGGAGGAGGGAGCCGGAGGGAGGCGGGAGGGAGCGGGCAGATCCGGGGAGGAGCGCGGCGCCGCCGGCGGGAGGGGCGCGGGGCGCACGGCCGGGCCCCTCGGGACCCCCCCAGCCCGCTCCTCGCGCCCGGCGCTCGGGCCCGCGGCTCCCGCGAGGGGACCGAGCGGCCGGAGCGCGGCCATCGCCGCCCCGCGCTCCGCCCCGTCCCTCCGCCGGCGCCGGCCGGACCGGGAGCCGAGGCCGCCGGCAGGTCCCCCGCCCCGCGCCTCCGCGCCCGCCGCCGGGGAGGGAGGCCCCGCCGTCCGGGGAGGGGGGCCCCGCCGGGAGGGACCGGGCCGGCCGGGCCCCCGCGCTGCCGGGCGCAGCGGACCCTGGGCGCTCGCACCCGGGGCCAGGCGGCGGGAGCGGAGAGTGTGACCCGCTCTTTGCTTCTCGCCGCCTCTGTTTCTCCTCTTAACATTGAACAACAAACAAGAAACCCCGCGTGGGGCCGGCTCTTCATGTTCCCGCCCCAAGAGGCAGGGGTCACCGGCTGTCCACACGGGAACGGGGGGGCCTCAGTGCTGCCCCGTCTCCACAAAGCCAGGCCTCCCCCACCCGCAGGATGAATGAATGAATGAACGAACGAAGTGACTCTGGTCTCTCGTGTCTGTGACATGAAGACTTTGGGCTCAGGCGTCCGCTCCCTCGGCGTCCTCTCTTCGCCAGCCCCCGGGATCGGCTTATGCAAACGGAGGCGGAGGGAGGAGGGGGGCGGATTTACAGTTTAAGGAGGATCGCGCCCTGATGCTGAGACGAAGGGCTGGCGGGCTAATTTCGGGTGTCAGAGGGCTGAGACAGGAAAGGGGGTGACCTCCCCGCAGCACCCCCTCCCCCAAGGTGCCTGTGCCCTGGGCAATGACAGCCTCCCTCCCACACGCAGCTCAGCCTCCTCCGACCCAGCCCGGGACACAGGCTATGAACAGGCTGCCACCCGCTTTGAGAAAAAGAAAATAAACGCGCAAAGGGGAGCAATGAAGTCACCGTCCCCCATCACCAGGGACTAGCCAGGCCCGCCCCACACCGCCTTGTGGTTAGGCTGCTCTGCTGCTGCTGCTGTTAAATCCTCTCCTGGTACATGCGTGGCTCCCTTCGCTCAGCTCACTTTCTCATGTCCAACTTCCCGATGTTCCGTTTAGAACTTGGCCGCTCTATCTGCTGATGCGTCCTTTTCCGCTTCCTGGGGGAGCGTTCCTAGAAATAGACTCGGTGGCACACTCCCTCCCGCCGCACCAGTGCCCCCACCCGCTCTGCCGAGCCGCCCCCTGCCCTCCTGCTGGGCACCAGGTTTAAAGAGGCTCGTCTCGACCTAACCGGTTTGGCTCAGTGGTTAGAGCGTCACCCTGCGGACTGAAGGGTCCCGGGCTCGATTCTGGTCAAGGGCATGTACCTTGGTGGCGGACACAACCCCAGGGGGAGGTGTGCAGGAGGCAGCTGATGGATGTTTCTCTCTCATCGATGTTTCTAGCTCTCTATCCCTCTCCCTTCCTCTCTGTAAAAAAAAAAAAAATCAATAAGATATATTTAAAAATAAAAAAATAAAGAGGCTCGTCTCTGCCTCCTGGGACTGTGGCCTCCCCCCGGGGAGGGTGACCCTTCGGGGCCCAGAGCCCCCCTCCTTTGGTCCAACAGAGAAGCAGACTCCAGTCCCCACGCCCCCAGGGGCTGATGCCCAACCTCCAGCCCCTCCCACGTCCTCGCTGCCTCCCCAGCTCGGTGTGGTTCAGTGGTCAGCCCGCAACCAGAGCGCCCACACCCACAGGTCCATGCCGGGGCGCAGTGCTCTCTCCATACGACCACACAGCCTGGGGGAGCGCAGGAGGGGGCAGGGGGGGCAGAGGCAAAGACAGACCAGGGCTGGCTGGCTGAGCCCTGGGAGACGGCCAGTTGTGCAGCTGGCACCCCCCCAGGTACCCACCCATGTGCCCGGCAAGGGGGCTTCCAGGCTGCCCGCCCGGGCCTGGGTCTCCCTCCCCCGCAGAGCGCTGCCTCTCGTCTCCTCTGTGCGCCGCCCCCCTCGCCTGTGTCACCAAAAGTCGCCCATTGATCCAAGCTTAAAATAGCCCCTGGCATCTGCAGGAGCCAGCCCCGGGGCGGGCGGAGCGCCTCTGAGCCGGAAGGGCACCCCCCCCCTGCAGCTGAGTGTGCGGTGCCTGTGTGCCCACGGATGTGAGTGAGCGTGCCGGTCCGGGCTAGAGTGACCGCGTGGCCTTCCCCGCACAGGCACGTGTGTACACGTGTGCATGAGTGTGGACGCACCTGCGAAGGCATGTTCTTTCCTCGCTCGGAGCCCGGCTGAGGCGGTGCCTGGCTCAGGCTCAGGGAGAGCCTTGGGGCCCCCGATGGCCCCTGCAGAGGGGTGGCCGGTGTGGCCAGTGCTGGGCCGGGGAGACCAGGGGGGGAGGGGACTGCACAGAGCCAGGAGGGCCGGGTCTGGCCTGGAGCCCGCAGGGGAGCCCAGTTCAGTGGAAACAGAGGAGCTGGAGGCCCTGGGCCAGCAGTGCTCCCGCCCCTGACAGCAGCCCACCCCTGACCCTGCCTGACCCAGCCGAGGCACCCCACGCCCGCGTGAGCCCCCCACCTGCCCACCGCCACTGGTCTCTCCTCCCGGAATGCCCTCCACCCCTCACAGAGCTCCTTCTTCTCCTCCATTTGGAGCCCCACTAACATCGTTGCACTTTCTGCTCTGACAGAGCCTCTCGGCCTCTCGGCCTCGCGTTCTCCTCAGCCAGGAGGGCTGCTGGCGCCTGGTGGACAGGGGCCGGGTCCGGGGTCCGGGGTCCGGGTCCGGGAGAAGCCGCGGACCCAGGCAGCCCGTGGGCCCTCGGGGCTGCGAGGAGCTGGTGAAAAGCCCAGGCTCCGGGCGCACTTGCCTCCGCGGCCGGCGGGCGGGGAGGGTGGCAGGCGGCGGCCCTGGGCTCGCTGCGGCGCAGACGGGTGGGTGCCAGGCCGGGTGCCAGGCCGGGTGCCAGGCCGGGGCCGGGCTGGGGGGGGGGGTCTGGCGGGGAGGGCGCCGCTCCTCTGTCTCCGGAGAGGCAGCGGTGACTCAGGCTGCAGCTGCCGGAGGGAGGAGGGTGCGGGCTCCGGGCCTGAGCGATGGGGGCACCGGAGCCGGGCTCAGCCTCCACCCCAATCCCCCAGCCCCCTCCCCTCACCCCTCCCCGCCCCCCTCGGCGTGCTGCAGACCCCACAGCTAACCCGCCTGCCGGGAGCACCGCGCTCTCCCCTCGGACCCCCAAAGGCCCGGGGAGAGCCCAGGACGGGGGGGGGGGGGAGCGCGGACCGGGCCACACAGTCCGCCCGCCCGCGGGTCCCGGGACCCAACTGCGAGGTCCGCTCCGAGCCCCGAACGCGGGGCGCCTCCTGCGCCCCACAAACACCGAGCCCCGGAGTCCGGCCGAGCCCTGCACCCGGGCCTTGGCGCGTGGGGGCCGGGAGCCGCCCGCGCGGAGTGGGTTTGGGGGGGCCGGACCCCCTCTTCCTCCGCCCCCTCCGCCGCCGGCCCCCCTCCTGCAGGTCCGGGCGGGGTCCCTGAGCCCCGCCCCCTTGACCCGCCCCCGCCCGGCCCCGAACCCCGAACCCCCGCCCGGCCCGGCCCAGCCCCGAACCCCGAGCCCCGGGCATCCCCGTGGGAACCGAGGCGGCGCCCCGCGGTTGGCAGCCGGGGTGCCGCTTGGCTGACCGCGGGGCCTTCCCGGGCCGCCCCGGCCCCGGGGCGGGACCCCAGCTCCTCTGCGCTCAGAGGAGGGGAGGTGCCGAGGCCCTTGGGGCGCCGGACCCCCGCCTCGGAGTCCGGAGGGAGGCTGGGCCGCCTGGCTCCGCCCCCCGCCCCCGGGCCCCCCCTCCGGCCGGCGGAGGGAGCGAAGTCAGACTTCAGCTCCGTGTGGCCGGCGGAGCCCCGAGCGCGTCCGCCCAGAGCCTTGCCCGCGGGGCCGGGCCTCCGGGAAGCAAGTGAGACGCCCGTGGGGGCTGGAGGGGCACCGGGGTCCCTGAGGGCGGCTGTCCCGCGGGCCTGGCGCCTAGGACTCAGGCCTTGCCGCCCACCCTCCAGCTTCCCCCTGCTCCTGCTGCTCCCCCTGCTGCTCCCCCTGCTGCTCCCCCTGCTGCTCCCCCTCCTGCTCCCCCTCCTGCAAACCTTAACACGCAGTCCCCTGGGATTCAGGGCGTGTCTCCTCCTCCTCAGCAGCCCTGCAGGCCAGACCCCCACCCCCTGCTCGGGACTCTCCCTGGCCCTGCGGCGTCACCCTGGGCCCTGCCCCGTCTCCCATCAGACTGGGACCCCCATGCAAGGCCTGGGCTGGCCTCCCAGCACCCAGAGTGGCCCAGGCTCAAGCAGGGTGTCGGGGATCCGGTGTGCTCCATGGACAGTGGGGGATGGGGTGGTCACTGCTGAGCCAGAGCCCCCGACCGGCTCTGAGGAACCCCCTTGCCGGAGGGGCTTGCTGTAGGCTGGGGGCTCTGGGAAGCGAGTGCCTGTGTCCCCCGGAAGGAAGGAGGTGGGGGCACGCCTAGGTGTCACATGACCTCTTTAATTTTGGGGAAAATAATTTAAATTTATTTCAGAGAGAGAGAGAGAAAAAAAAACTGCCTCCTGCACACCCCACACTGGGATCGAGCCCACAACCCGGGCATGTGGCCGGACTGGGAACGGACGCGTGACCTCCGGCTCATCAGTCGATGCTCAACCACTGAGCCACACCGCCGGCCTGACCTCTTTCACCCTGGAAGCTGGTGCCCTCAGGCTCCCTGCTGGAGCTGGGGACACAGCCCCAGGGAGATGCCACCTCTCCTAAGGGCCAGGGCCGGGGGCCATCCTCGCGGAGACTGAGGGAGGTAAGGGGCCAGGCTCCGCCCCCCGGCCCGCCAGCTGGCCCCCGCCCCCACCGGCCAGGCTGCGGCGCAGGAAGTGAAAGGTGCCTGCAGGAAGCCCAGGGGGAACCGAGACTGCAGCCCTTCAGCCACCCCGCCCCAGACCTCCTTCAGGAGAAACTGGCCAGACTGGGGGCACTGGGGGGGGGGGCCTGCTTCCCCGGTCCCCACCCCAACAAGCAGCTCTTCCAGTCTCTTTGGATCTCTTCCTGCAGAAGGAGACCAGCTGGAGGGGGACATCTCTGAGGAGTGACAAAAGGAGTAGAACTGGGGTCAGTCCCTGACGCACCTGTGCCCGTGGCCTCTGGATGGGGCAGGGGTCACAGGGCACCTGTGTCCGTGGCCTTCTGGATGGGGCAGGGGTCAGAGGGCACCTGTGTCCGTGGCCTCTGGATGGGGCAGGGGTCAGAGGGCACCTGTGTCCGTGGCCTCTGGATGGGGCAGGGGTCAGAGGGCACCTGTGTCCGTGGCCTTCTGGATGGGGTAGGGGTCAGAGGGCACCTGTGTCCGTGGCCTCTGGACGGGGCAGGGCAGGGGCCTGAGCCTGGGTCTGGCCCAGCTCCACCACTGCTCACTGAATCCCGGGCCAGATCCCTGACCTCCCGGGCCTCTCTCTTCCTATCAGCAAACATGCCGTACAACCCCCGTTTGTGGACATGAATTGGTCCCGATTTGCAGAAAAGCAATTCAACCAACAGGAGCCGTTAAAAAAGGTCAAGGCCTTGTCCAGCCAGTGTGGCTCAGTGGTTGAGCATCAACCAATGAACCAGGAGGTCACGGTTCGATTCCCGGTCAGGACACATGCCCAGGTTTCAGGCTCAGTCCCCATGGGGGGCGCGCAGGAGGCAGTCAATCTACGATTCTCTCATCATTGATGTTTCTATCCCTCTCTCCCTTCCTCTCTCTGAAATCAATAAAAACATATTTGAAAGTAAATAAATAGGAAGGTCAAGGCCTTTGGTTGCAACAACTCTTCTTCTGGGACACAGAGACTTAGGCAAAGATTTATGTGCAGGAAGGTGCTACTGTCCAAAAATCCGGACTTTTTTAAAACGCCCCGGGACTTGGAACAAATTGTTTAAAAATCGGGACTGTCCCGCCAAAAGCGGGACGTCTGGTCACCTTATGCTACTGCCGAGCCGGTTTGGCTCAGTGGATAGAGCAGAAAGGGTCCCAGGTTTGACTCCAGTCAAGGGCACTGGGGGGTCCCGGACCAGAGTACGCAGAGGTTCAAGGCCTGCTGGCCATACCTACGCGCACAGGCGGGGACCCAGCAGTATTGTTAAAGGCCCTTGTGCCCTACGCATGCGCTGGGGCAATGACTCAGTGGTCGCACACCTTTGTGTAACCTGCCATTCTAACGTGGCGCTGGTGGCACTCATTGGCTGGACTCTTTTGAGTGTGTGTGTGTGTGTGTGTGTGTGTATATGTGTGTGTGTCTACAAGGTGCCACTGACATTGTGGCTGCTTTGTTCCTAATAAAGCATGTCCCACCTACCTGTCGCCACTCCTGTGTTCTTCCAATGTCCTGCACCCGGAGGGGCAGGGCCTGGCTGAGGAACTTGTCCCAGCGGGCTCCCCCTCATCTGCAGGTCCATCCCTGCCCTGGTAGGGGCGAGTGTGGGAGGCAACCCATCTACGTGTCTCTCTCACATCGCTGTTTCTCTCTGTCTCTCCCTCTCCCTTCCACTCTCTAAACAAACAAACAAACAAACAAAAAACAACAACAAAAAAAATCCTCAGGTGAGGATTGACAAAACAAAAAGCAGGCGCCACTGCCTCCGTCCCAGTCACAGTAGTCTCCCCTGAGCCGTGGGAGAATGGGTCCAAGACCCCCCAGAGGATGCCCCAAACCGATGGCAGTGCTGAACCCCACAGGTACCATGCCTTCTCCTGTGCACATTCCTGTAATAAGCCTTAGCTTATGAGTCAGGCCCAGGCAGAGACGAGCACAGTGACCAGTAACAGAGCGGCGGTAACAGCGCGCTGTGATCAGTCGTGTGACGGCGGCCTCTCTCCTCAGGGGCTCCTCGGTCTGCGTGGGCTCCGTGCCTTCTGGCTGTTCAGGCCTCTCACTCACAAACGCAATGTCCCTTCCCTCACTCACCACCCGCTGCGGCTGCAGCTTTTGCCGTCTGAGACGCACGGATTCCTTTGGCCCCTTCACGGTTTCACAGGGAGAGGATGAGTTCTCACTGAAGATCTTCCCAACCTCCGCACTCTCTCTCTTCCCAGAGCAAGGAGAGAGCTTGAGCCTCTCCACGTGAAGGAAGCACTCTATGTAAGGTGCCCAGACGTCCCGCTTTTGGCGGGGCAGTCCCGATTTTTAGCAATTTGTCCCGCGGCATTTTAAAAAAGTCCCGATTTTTTGGCAAAAAATCGGGACTTTTTTAAAACGCTGCGGGACGCGGGACCAATTGTTAAAAATCGGGAGGTCTGGTCACCTTACCTTCATGGCTTCTGTTTGGCTCTATGAATTGCCGGCACCCCCCCTCTGGCGCGTGGGGCCATGACTAAGTAGAACAAGAGGACTCAGCATCAGTACCTCGAGGCCGAGGTGGCCCAGTGGCCAAGAGGCCGGGTGTGGACGGCGGGGTCCTGCCAAAGGGAGGAGGCCCGGCCGGGCAGGCGGGAGCAGGGCGGCGCGAGGGTTCGTCCGCCACTCACACAGCGCGCAATTTAAAAAACTCACAGGCCGCTTAGTTTGGGGATCCTCCTTTAATAACCCTGGGCCCCTGGTAACCGAACAGCGGAGCTATGGATGAGGGGGAACCACTGTAAAATCTGAGCGAACCAAATGCTCCGGTGGCCAACGCTTCCCCATCTGTACGTTTCCATCCAGTTGATGGAGGGCTAAACGAGGAGACGCCTGCCCGGCAGCCACGGTGGGAGCTCGTGTGGCAGGACGATTGCAATTAGGCCGGAACCCACCCCCTGGCCCGGCGCTGCCGCGTTCTGGGCCATTTTTCTGTGGACTCCATCCCCGCTTGCTGCCGCAAACTTCCCCAAGCGGCTACAGAATGCAAGCCTTGATTTTCAAAATGAAGAGCATCTGCTGGAAGCAAACACAGCCTCCCCCTCCCCTCCAGCAGGTGCTGCCGTGAAGACCGAACGAAGGCATCTTCCACGGCTCCTTAGAAAGCAGTGCCGAGGCCAGCGGGCCAGAGACTCGCGGCCCAGGAGGGAGGGGGTCCCACCTCTCCCCCCGCCTCTGCTCCTGGTGCTTCCCGAAGGAGCTTCCCTCCCGTTGTCTGCTGGGTGACAACGATGGCAAGTCTTCTCCTTCTCTGGGCCTCAGTTTCCTCATCTGTCAAATGGGCGGGGGGGGGCATCGAGGGGGGTTCCAGTCCTCCTTCTCTGAGGGTCACAGGCCAGAGAACTTAGTATCCAGCCCCCCCCCGCCCCCCCGTTTTTCTGAAAAGGAAACTGAGCCTGGAGAGGAAGCTGCACATTGGCCAGAGGCTCAGCCAGGACTCCGGGGCCAGAGCTTTGCATGTCTGGGCCCCAGAGGCGTTTCAACCACGGTTTCCCCTCCAGGCCGGCTGGGCTCCGGTGGAAAAGGGGGGCTGGGGGGGCTGGGGGGGCCTGAGACAGCTCAGAAGGCGGAGCGTGCGTGACCGGGGCCGTGCAGGGCCTGCCCCCACCCTCCTGCCCGCCGCGCCCCCTGACCTCACCCGGCCACCTGGGAGGGAGGGAGGGAGGGGCACCTGTGTGTGTGTGTGGTGGGGGGGAGCAGCTAGGAAGAGACTTAGATGTGGGTGTCCAGGTCCGGGGGGGGGGGGCACTGGCTGCTGATTGGCTCCTGAGCTGGGAGAGGAGTCGACCGGAAGGACGACCGGAAGGACAGGTATCTGCCGGGCAATTCTGATGTCAAGTCGGGAAGAGGTGAGCCCACAGCGGTGGCCAAGGTCCCACAGGGGACAAAACGGTACCCAGACCCCATCTCCTGACTCCCAGTCCAGTGCTCCTTCCGAGACGCCGAGCCGTAGAAGGCCCACGCCTCTCAGGTGGAGTCCCGGCAGGAGGGCTGGGCCCCGGCAGGAGCCGGCAGGACCGGCTGGGGGCACCGGGTGCTCGGAGGGGGAGCCAGGTCTCCGCCCGGGCCCAGCGAAGCGGCACCTCGGCCAGAGGGGCAGTTCCACTGGGAGGCGGGTGGGCGCAGGGCTGGCACACACAGGCCCGTGACCAGCACCCGGCCCAGGACATGGGCGGGGGTGGGGAGGCCGGAGGCTCGGGGGCACCGGGGGCTTTGGAAGCCGCCCCGTGGCGATGCCGTCAGGGCGACAGGCACCCGAGCGTCAGCACAATCCAGGCTGTTCCGCCAAGTCATCTTGTGTTAACCCCAAAGCAAGCCCATCCCGGGCGCTGGGCAGCGGCAGCCACGTGCAGGGCAGAAGCGGCAGCTCCGAGAGTGAGGGCTAAGGACGTTCAAACCAGCTCCGAGGCGTGTGTCCTCCACGGGGTCCTTTTCCTGGACACGGTCTGCTGGGTGGCCTCCCACTCAGAGCGGCTCCTGCCAACGTGCCGGCTCCCCAGCCACAGCCTGCGGCCCCAGCGCGGAGCGTGGCCCACACGGTGCCCACAGAGCCCGTGTCCGCGGCTCTGCAGGCCCAGCCGGGGCGGCTGGTTCCGGAAAGGGGCAGGTGGACGCGGGGGTGAAGAGCCGGAAGGACCTCCTGCCCCTCAGCCGATGGCCCCCTGCCCCGTCCGTGGCTACTTCTCTGGGCCGGCCGTCTTCGTGGTCACCAGCTCGGTGGAGCCCAGCTCCGTGGCGGGCACGGGGACGCTGTGGGCGGGGGGCGTGGTGGCCGGGTCCTCCCCGGGGGGAGGCCAGGCGGGCGCCGAGGCATCGGGGGGCCCGGAGGAGAGGACCAGGACGCTGTCCGGGAGCTCTGGGGGCGGAGGGGACGCAGGTCGGACACGGCCCAGCCTCCCCAGCCTGTCCGGCCTCCCCAGCCTGCCCCGGCCTCCCCCAGCCGGCCTCCCGGAGGGAAGTGTGGGGCGCCCCGGGGTGACGAGGGCCCGCAGGACAGGAAGTGCTGAGAGGGCAGCCGAGGGGGTGCTGGCGAGGAGAGAGGAAGTGTGGCAGCCTGTGCCCACCGGAGAGACCAGGCCAGACCCTTCCCTCCTCTGGGCTCCCACCCGGGGCTGCTCACGGGGGGCTGGTCCCCACAGCGGCCCCCCAACCATCCCACCCTCCCAGGGCTCCCAGCCTGGACCCTCCGAGCAGCCTCCCCCCTTTTGTCCCCCTTCCCCAGAGCCCTGCCGACCCCCTGGGCCCCCCACTCTCCCCGCCCCCCCCCGCACCCTCTCGGGCGGGGCAGCACCTACCGTCCAGCTGGGTGTCGGCGGCCTTGGGGGGCGCGGGCCGGCGCAGCCGCCGCCAGCCCAGCGCGGCCAGCAGCACCAGGGCCAGCGCCAGGCCGAGCAGCGCGGGGGCGCCCAGCAGCAGCGCGGGCAGCGGCGCCCCGTCCCCGGCCCCGGGCCCCGCGCCGCCCGCCTCCGGCTCCGGCCGCCCCGCCGGCCCCGCCGCCCCCGCGCCGCTGGGCTCGGCCGCCGGGGGGCGCGGGGAGCCGGGCAGCGGCCCGGGCAGCGGCGAGGGGCGCGCGGGGGGGAGGCGGGGGGCGCCGGGGGGCGAGCCTGGAGGAGGAGGGGGGAGGGGGGCAGAGAGGGGGGGACGGTGAGGGCCACGCGGGACGCTGGTCCCCACGCGGGCCCGGCCCGCGACCCCCAATCCCCCCCCCACCCCCTCGTTATGGGACAGGGGTGCTGGCCCGGGCTCCGGCAGGGTGACCCCCCTCCCTTCCCCTCTCCCCTCTCCCTCCCTCTCCCCCCCTGACCCCCTCCTGTCCCCCCAGGTCCCCCAGCCCCCCGCGAGCAGCCGTCGGGCGGCGCCTACCCGGCTCGGGCCCCGGCCCGGGCGCCGGCGTGCGGAGGAGGCTGCAGTCCACGCAGCGGCGGACCAGCGGGTCGAAGCACTGGAGCTGCGCGCACCGCGGGGGCGGCCCGCCCCGGCCCCGGCCCCGCGCCATGTGCCCGCCCGCCCCGCGGCTCTGCTCCGAGGCCGGCGCCCCGGGAGGAAACGGGGGGGGGGGGGGGAGACGGGGGGCGGGGGCCCAATCACCGCCGGCCCCGCCCCGGCCTGCTGGGTGGGACCGCTCCCCGGGCCCGGCCCGCACCCCTCCGTCCAGGCGCCCAACCATCACCCGGGGGGCCCCCGCGGGCAAAGCTCCTGGGCCGGCTCCTCCTCCGCCTCCGCCCCGGGAGCCCCCCTGCCTTTCCCGGCAGAGCCGGCTCAGCCATCAGCCACATGGGGCCACTCTGGATGTGCCCCCGGGGGACCCCGCACTGCCAGCGACCAGGGTGTCACCACCACGAGGGTGCGGGGCTTCGGGGAGAGGGAGGGGGGGCGGGTGCTGATGGAGGGGGTCTGAGGGAGGAGGGGCCCCGGGTGCCCAAAGGCCGCAAGGCCCGGACGGGAAGGCCAGGGAGTGCTCGGGAGGCCGGCCTGGGGCCTGGACGTCCGGCCAGAGGGCGGGAACTGCCGGGGCTTTCGGCAGGGAATGAATGTCACGTTGCATGCTGGCGAGGAACCAGCACGGGGGCACAGGGGGCACAGGGGGTACAGGGGGCACGGGCAGCCAAGGGCCCAGAGAACTCTGTCTCCAGACCCTAGGCAGGAGGGAGGCTCGGATCAACAGACGGACAAGCAGACCCAATAGGCGCCCCTCTCCCCCTCACCCCACACACACACTGCTCCCCCCCACCACCACCACCACACACACACTGCTTTTCTGGGGACTGTGTACAGCTCGGATGCGCACCTCTGTCTCACCAGGTCCCTCAGGTCTGTCTCTCCTTCCCAGTGTTTGAGCTCTACCTTGTCTCTCACCCTCTCTCAGACACACACACACACACACACACACACACGCGCACACGCACGCACACACACGCACCCTCAGCCATCCTTCACTTCGGCTGCCCCTCCCCGGGCAGGGCTGGCAGAGACCCTCAGTGCCTCGTGGAGGGCTGCTCCGGCCCCTCAGCCCCGGGCTGGAGACACAGGAAGGAGGACCTGCCGGGGCCGGGAGCCAGCTGGGGGCAGGATGGTTCTCTGGCAGATACGGGGCCAGGGACCTTCCAGGCAGAGGGACTAGAGGGGGCAAAGGCCTGGAGGGTGCTCTCAGGGGACAGGCCTGGCCCTGCCCCAGGCAATGCCCCACACGGGGCAGGGAGGGAAGGGGCCACAGGCGCCCCGAAGGGAGGAGCCCAGGGGGGTCCTGCGGGAGGGACGGCCCTCTGGGCTGTGCTTAGGAGGCCGTGTCTCTGGCCGCCGCCGTGGAAGTGGGAGCTGGGCAGGCGGGAGGCTGGCGCCGGGTCCGGGGCGGGGAGCCATGTCCGACCTTCAGGAGGCAGGGGTGATGCTGTGGGGCAGGGGGAGCAGACTGGCCCCCGTTCTGGCTTGGGGGGCCTAGGACTCACGCAGAACCCCAGGGGGCCAGCCTCGAGAAGCCCTGGTCCACTGCCTCCAGCCCCTGCCCACGGGCCAGCGACTCCGTGGCAGGAAGGTGTAGGTGGCGGAGCAGCTGTGAAGGAGAAGTGGGTGTGGGTGCCGGGGGTGGGGGTGGGTGTGTGGTGAGGGGGTGAGGGGCCAGGAGCCGGCACAGGAGCCAGGCAGGGAAGGCAGAGGAGTGGGGGTGAGGGGAGAAGACTGGGCCCCCCCCAATCCCCGCTGGTGTTACTCCCCGTCACCCTCAGCCTGCAGAGCCCTCGCTGAACCCCGAACCAGACCCCGGGGCAGGCGCAGGCCGACGGGGAGAGGGTGGGCCCCGTCTGAGCTCGCTCGGCTGAGCCACCTCTGACCCCCGCAGAGAGCAGAGGAGGGGGTGGCCCTCGGGGCCCCCAGCCTGAGCGGCCCCGAGGGGGAAGCGGGGCTCTCACAGGGCACCGATGTCTGCTGGGGCCTCCTCCTGCCCACCTGGGGCAGGTGCCAAGGACAACGCGGGCAGCCCCGTGTGTGCCGGTGCCTGCCCCCCGCTGCCCTCTCACTGCACCTCCTAAATGGGGGGCCTCGCAGCTCTGCTCAGACGCTTCGCAGTTAAGGGAAGTGTCACCCTCAGACCGAGGCCACCCCTCCATGGCGCCTTTTCTTCTTCGTGGCAGTTCAGTCTGCTCGCTGCTTCACCACGTCGTCAGCATCACCTTCTGATGGCGAGACGTGGCCGAGGGAGGAGTTAACGTCCCCAAAATCGAGGTGGTTCTTGCAGACGTCCCTGGTTCTTTTAACAGTTCTGGCTTTAAACAGCGGCAGCACCTCCGCGTCCTTGGGAAGACAGCCGGGACCTGGCTCCTAAGAGCCGTCGTACCGAATCTGTCGTTTTCTCGGGTTTTCATTCACCGATGGTGTTTCTGGATGAATCATTTTAATGTTTTTTCATTTTTAAAATAATTTATTAAGGTATTATATGTGTACATAGCTTACCATTGCCCACCCACCCCCACCTCCCATACATGCCCTCCCTCCCCAGAGTTCTGTGTTCGTTGGTTGTACTTATATGCATGCACACCAGTCCTTGGGTTGTTCTCTTGTCTCCCCCCAGGTCTCCTTCCCCTCCCCGCTGTCACTGGATGAATCTTTTTAAAGGGATGATTCATTTGGGGTCTGTCAGGAAGAGGGGAGTCTCCCTGGGTCTTTGTCCCCAAATTCCCCGCAGAGCGCCCTCCCGGCACCCCTGCCCCCCGCCCCTGCCCCCCGGCCCGGCACGGGCGACTTCTCAGAGGGGAGCCGGGGCTCCGGGGGCAGGGGGTGACCCAGCAGCTCCGAGGGCCCCGGCGGGGTCTGTGCTCAGCCACTGTGCAGGGGCCTGCCCGTCGGGCCTCGGGGACGGGGTGGGGAAGTGAGGAAACAGGGCCTGCTGGACAAGCTCGGGCTGTGGGGGGCAGTCCCTCAGGGCAGAGGCCCAGCCCCCAGGTCTGGATATGAAAGCGCCGAGCCCCGATACACTGTGTACTTGGCTAAAAATACGTCTGTATGTGATTCTGTGAGTAATACCTGAACACATTCTCAAGGAAAAACCCCAAACAGCACGGAGCCTGAGTAAGAAAGGGCGTTCCCTGTGGCCCCCGGCCCCCACCCCGGCCCGTGGGAGCCTCCCCTCACGGAGGCCTGGGTTTGTGTGGTAAACTCGGGCCCTGCCGGCTCCAGCCCGGGCGGGGGGGTGCAGACACCGCCCCCATTTCCCAAATCCTCACCCACCTGCTCGCTCAGGCGCTGTTCGGGGCTCTGGGACGGAGCGGCCACCAGAGACCAAACCCAAACGGTGCCACCATTGAGCCTGGGAGAACCTGGGAGAAAGGCTTCGGAGGGAAGGGTGCCGGGTGCTGGGGGTGGGGTGGGGGTGTGCAGCGAGTCAGGGAAGGCCTGGCCAGACCTTGGGACAGGGGGACAAAAATGAGGGGGACCCCTGAGGGCACTGGGGAGTGGCCAGGCCCGGGAGAATGGAACCGCCCCGCCCTGTGCCCGCACCCCTATGGGAAGGTGGCATCCGATTCTACTTTATTTAAAAAATATATATATTTTATTTTTTAAAAATACATTTTTTTCTTATTGATTTTTCACAGATAGGAAGGGAGAGAGGGCTAGAGAGTTAGGAACATTGATCACTGCCTCCTGCACCCCCCCCCCCACACACACACACACACTGTGGATGTGCCTGCAGCCAAGGTACAAGCCCTTGACCGGAATCGAACCTGGGACCCTTGACGCTCGCTCTATCCACTAAGCCAAACCGGTCAGGGCAGATTCTGCTTTACAAAGAGGAACGCAAGCTCAGAAGGACAAGGGGTGAACCAGGCAGCCCCCCACCAGACAGACACGTCTGGGGGCCTCGCCCCTCAGCCGAGGACGGCCTGGAGGGGCCGGGGCTGGGCATAGAGGGGAACCAACCCTCCGGCCTTGGCTTTGCAGGGTCACCATCAGTCAAACCGGGAAAGTACCAGATGTTCCCACATACCCCCCCCCCCCCCAAGCGTTTGGCTTTAGTCCCAGGGAAGGCTGCCGCCCATCCAGGTCAGGGGCACCGGGGGCTGCCCACCCACTGTCCCCCCGAGACCCCAGTCACAGGGTCACACTCGGGGGGGTGTGCAGATTTGGGGGGGTGCAGGGCCCCTCCCCCCCACCCCTCGGGTCTGCAAGTGTCTGATAAAGTCCTTTCACAATGACTCACTGCCTGCCCGCTGGGGCCCGGGGAGGCTGCGGGGAGGCGGTGACGCCAGCGGGCACCGTGGAGAGGGTCCTGCCCGGTGGGCCTGGCCCGGCACGAGCTGTGGGGGGCACACAGGGTGGGGCTTCAGCCCTGAGCTCCCCGCTCCCCTCGCCTTCCACAGACCCTCCGGGCCGCTGTCTGCGGACAGACATGGGGGGCGGGGGGGGGGGGTCAGCCTCGGGCTTTCTGAGCCTCAGGGGACCTGGGGTTCAGGGACGGGAAGTGGCTGCACCAGGTGACACCGCAGGCCGGCCAGGCCTTTCCCACCGCATCACTTCCCCTTTGCCGGCCGGCGCCATGTGAGCCCCCTCCTCACCGGAGGCCCTGCGCCTAAGCCGCTGGGGAGCACCCGAGGCCGGGACCCGTGGCCTGGGCCGCCCTGGCAGACCCGAGTCCCGGGGCTGCCACACCAGGTGGCCTGAGGTGACAAAAACCTGTGACACCACCCGAGGGGTGGCAGCATCCTGTGCCCCCCCACCCCCGAAACTTGGACGGCTTCCAGGTCCTCGGCTGAGGTGCCACTTCTCTCGTCCAAGGGCACCAGGTGGCAAAGAAAACATGGCCCAGGCCCGGCGGGAGGTGCCCACGCTGGCTGAGGGGGGGGAGGACGGGCAGCCCCTGGTCTCCAGCAAAAAGTGACGCCCTGGACCAGCGGGCAAGGGTCCTTCCCTGCTCACCCCTCCTCCTCCACGGCTCCTGTGCCGGGGGGCCCCCAGTCCCTGCTCCCCTCTCCTCCTCCGAGGCTCCTGTGCCGGGTGCCGGGTGCCCCCAGTCCAGGCCTGAGGGGCAGAGCCCACGGGGGAGCGGGGTGACAGACTGTCCCCCGTCTCCCCCCGCCAGCAGACGCTTTCCCAGGCACAGGCCCAGGCCCACGTCTCTGCTCTGTTCCCAGCCCGGGGCCTGCCCAGCGGATGCCCAAGCCTTTGTTCACCAAGTAAGAAAGCAACGAGAGCTGGTGTGGCTCAGTGGCCGAGCTTCGACCTGTGAACCAGGAGGTCACGGTTCAATCCCCAGTCAGGGCACAAGCGGGCTGCGGGCTCGATCCCCAGTGTGGGGCGTGCGGGAGGCACCTGATGGAGAGATTCTCCATCGTCATTGATTCTCTCTCGTCATTGATGTTCCTTTCTCCCTCTCCCCTTCTCTCTGAGATCAATACACACATTAAAAACCAACAAGAAAACAGGGAAAAGCCAGGGCTGGCCAGACGTGGGCTCCGCTGCCGAGCGCCGAGGCTGCGACACACCTCGGATGGCGTCTCGGTTTCACTCGCTGTGAAATGGGGAAGCGGCCGCTCGCAGGCGGCGGGGGGACGGGCTGAGAGGCTCCGCGGAGCGTGACGTGCCCCAGAGCCCGGGACCCGGGGCCTCGCCGGAAACCTCCGCAGCTGAGACAGGCAGGTGTCCGCAACCTGAGCGAGGGGTGGGGGGGCCGGTTCTGGTTCTGGCAGAACGCCACGGCGAGGGCTAGGGGGGCCCCTCCAGTGGGGACCACGAGCTGATGCTGACGCCAGAGCAGAGCCCCCGCGGTGCTGGCACCTCCCAGGGCATCAAGCAGGGTCCCTCAAGACGCAGGAGGGTGGGATGTGGAGGTGCCGGCCACGACCTGCTCTTCCCGCAGACCTCCCACCCGCCCGGCCGGCTGGCTCACGGGTTCCTGACTCCAGCCCTGGCACCCGCCCCCCCACGTTCTACTCAGGCCCCAGGGAAAAGGCAGGCAGAGGTCACGCCCAGCCCCTCGCTGCCAACCCAGAGACCAGCTCCCCTCACACCCCTCACACCCCGGGGATCCCACGTGCCATCGGGTTTGCACCAGGGTTTGCACTCGGCTCCCTGTGAACCCAAACAACAGTCACCATTCGCCACGCGAGGCAGTGACAGTTTATCACCCGCCGCTCAGCCCTTCGCCGCCGTCACCTCCTTCAGTCCCCACGGCGACAGGGGAGAACAAGCTCGTCCCACCCGGGGAAACTGAGGCTCCACGGGGCGACGAGCAGGCTCTCCAAGAATGGCAAGGCCCGCGTGTGGAGGCGGGCCGGGCTCCCGGAGGCCAGGGGCCCCTCCCCGACCCAACGCGTCGTTGTCTGAGTCAGTTCACCGGCGACATGGAAGCCGTGGCTGAGACAACGCGTTTCTAAGCGTTTTCAGTCCCAGACTCTGCTCACACGGAGTCCACGGGGGAAATGGACTGCGTCCGTGGGAGAGCCGGCTCCGCTGGAGAGTGTGGGAGCGGCGGCCGCCCCAGCCCCCGCGGGAGCACAGAGCTCGGACCGGGGCAGTGACGCCCCTCACAGGTCCTCCAGGCTGGGGCTCTCGGAGCTCCTCATCAGGGACAGCAGGCTCAGGGCCGAGACGCCGGGCACGTGGCCCGCGCAGACCTGCAGCATGCGGACCAGGCGCTGCGCCATGGACACCCGGGAGCCCTCCACCTGCGGGAGAGCGGGGCGGTCAGAGCGGCCCCGGCTGCCCGGGGGGCGGGGGTGGAGGCGTGGGGTCAGCGCCGGGCACCACTGCCCCCATGGCCGTGACCCTGTCCACAGCCGTGACCCTGTCCACAGCCGTGACCCTGTCCAAAGCACGCCTCTCCACGCAGTGCCCACCCTCTCAGCCTACAAGTCCCTCCAGTACCCCCAGGGACAGCCAGACGACGAGCCCTTCTCTGCGTGGACACGTGCCACCCAGCTCACCGGTGCTCAGGGAGCAGCCCGGGGCCTGTGGCGGGGCTAGAACATCACGTCCCTGGGGCACCCCACACCTCGCCCAGCGGGTTTCCTCAAGTGTAAAATGGGGTGCTAATTCTTGCCACGCAAAGGCCTCCAGCGATGGCGAGGCCCAAAGGTGGGGATGCAGAGGCGTGTACCCTGAGAGGCCCCACGGGCAGGGCGAAGGCCGCCCCGCTCGGGGGCTCCTCCCAGGGAGGCCAGGTCCGGGCTCCCAGCGGTCTGCGGCCGGAAACAGACAGCAGGCCGCAGACCTCTCAGCCCAGGCGCAGGGCGGCCCCGGGCTGGCGCGGCCTGCCACCTACTGGCCACACGCAGGACGGCACCGCCCGCCGTAAGGTCAGCACCCAGTGCACCTGCAGTTTCTCTTGACAACAGTCACAGGTTCTGCTAAAGCTAGTGATGGCTCTCTCCTACACCCAGGATGCTCAGTCTCACTCAGAGGTTGGTAAAGTAAAGTAATTTTTTCTCACCCACGTTCACAGGTCCCCTGAATTCTACTCAGACCAGAGGGGTCCACAGGCTCCAGAAGAACCCCTAACCCCCGATACCCGGGGTCCTCCAAGCAGCCCCAAGCGCGGACTGCCCGTCCTCACCTCCAGGTCACAGAAGAGCAGGGGGCTCCGGTAGGCTCGGGCCAGCTTCAGCACGGTGTTTTGGTGGACGCTGCAGTGGCTGTCCCGCCCGGCTGCAAAGAGGCGGAGTGCTCGCGGTGAGCGCCCCCTGCCGGCGGCCCCTGAGGAGCCTGGGCAAAGCGGCCCACTCCCCGGCGGAGGGTGTGTGTGTGTGTGTGTGTGACGATCCTGTCACCTTCTCTTCAGGGCTCTGAGATCATCAAGTCAGCAGACAAGGCGGAAAGGGCTCTGAAAACATGGCTTCCTCATCTATAGAGTGAGGATAGCAGCAGCCCCACTGAGTTACTGTGGAGACTCGGCGAACTGATATGTAAGTGACCTGGCACTCATTTAGTCACCAATGCTTTTTGTTTTCATTAACATTTTTTAAATTGAGTTTTTCAGAGAGAGGGGGAAGGAACAGGGAGGGAGAGAGAGAAACGTTGATGTGAAAGTAAGATATCCATTGGCCATCTCCTGCACACCCCCTACTGGGGATCAAGCCCACAACCTGGGCGTGTGTCCCGACCTGGAAGGGCACTTGGTGCACAGGATGACACTGACCAATTGAGCCACTGGCCAGGGCTACCAGTGTTTTTGAAAATAAACCGTGCCAGGCCCTCCCCAAAAGGGGCCCACAGTTCAGCTCAGACATGCCATCTGTGAGGGATGGGTGCCCGCAGATCCCAGATGGCAGGGCTGGTCGGGGAGGCCTTCCCCAGGACGCGGAAAAGAGGGGTCAGCTAGCCGAAACCAGTTTGGCTCAGTGGATAGAGCGTTGGCCTGCGGACTGAAAGGTCCCGGGTTCGATTCCAGTCAAGGGCATGTTCCTTGGTTGCGGGCACATCCCCAGTAGGGGGTGTGTAAGAGGCAACTGGTGGATGTTTCTCTCTCATCGACGTTTCTAATTCTCTATCCCTCTCTCTTCCTCCTGTAAAAACTCAATTAAAAAAAATATATATATATATATATATTTAAAGAGGGGTCAGCTAGACGGACCAGGAAGAGTACCTGAGAGAAGCGCATGGCTCAGGAATCCGACTGTCTAGGTACGAACCTCAGCTCTCCCACTTTCTAGCTCTGGGGCCCTGGGCAGGCTCCGTCACCTCCTGACCAGTCTCCTCAGCTTCAGGGAGAGAGGACACCCCGCTCGAGGGCTGCTCGCGAAGATGACACACAAGCACGCGCTCAGAGCAGCGTCTGGGCGGCGAGTGCTCGGGGAAGGTTAGCGGGCACGGCCCCCACTGCTGGGACCAGCCGGAGACAGCGGGACCTGCTCAGAGAGCCACGGCCGACCCAGCGCGGGAGTGTCGGGGGTGAGGCGGCGGGAAGGCAGAGGCCACAGCGGGGTGCACTTACCGCCCGTGACCAGGAAGCCCACCTTCCCCAGGAAGTAGGTGGCGTCCACGTGGCCTAGGGACTCCTCCACGTTCTGCAGGCTGGGGACCAGGCCAGGGCGAGAAAACACACCTTACCACGGAGAAGGCAGTCTCCCCACCTTATCCCCACCCCCACCCCATCCAGAGCGGCCGGAGACTGAGACAGAGGAGGTGACAGGACTCTGCCCAGAGGATTGGACTCCTTTGTCCTTTCGTTGTGCCAAACTGTTTTAAGTTACACCTCCGTCCAGGAGCGAGCGGGCAGACACCCCTCTGCGCTCCCCAGGCTGGCTGCAGTCCTGCCCCAGGGCGGCCGGCACCACGGGGAGGCCGGGCCGGGACACGCCTGCTGCCACGGCCGTGGCCCCGCCCTGGACGGGGCTCCCCATCTCCCACAGGCCTTAACGGTCTTTCTTCTAAATACACTACCCTTTCTACGTGAGCTCCTCGCCTGGAACATGGGGCTCACTCCCTCTTCACCTGGCTAAGTCTGTCTCCTCTATCAGGCCTCGCCTCCACCAGAAAGTCTACCCTGACTAAGTCCTGAGCGTCAGAGGTCGGTGTGGCTCTCACCCGTGTGCGGAGGTCCCGCCTCCTCCTGCAATGGGCTGGGAGCACACCGAGGCCAGGGTCTGCTTCTTTCATCTCTGCGCCCGCTGTCGGGGACAGAGTGAACCTCAGGGCGCATTAGTTAAATGACAGGGGACCCTGCTAGGATTCATCAGTGTCTCCAAACATCTCGAGTGGCCACTGGCTCCCCCTCTCCCCCTCTAGGTTAACCCCAGGCAGCCTCTCCCTCCCACTGTCCCAGCACACCCCTAAGTCAGGGACACCTGAGCCCCGACAGCCCTACCGTCCGGCTCTCACCTGTACTTGCTGTGAAGGTTGATGACAAACACAATCAGGTCAATCCGGGGGCGATTCACATCGGAGGGCAAAGGGAGGGAATGCGCCAAGTGGCTGAAAAACAAGAACCCGCAGGACTGAGGATACAGGCACCGACACTCCTGACCTTCCACATGCTGGCAGAGGCGCCCGGCTGCTCCACCTGACGCCCTTCTGGGCAAGGCTCCTCAGGTGAGGAGGGGCGGGCAGGGCTGCTCCCACCCAGATTACTTTCTCCTGACGCCCCTGGCAGAAGGGAGTTCTGGGTAGTAAGAGGGAGCTTTGGGTAGAAGATGGCATGGGCTGGCCAGCCGCACTGCATGCTGGGAGGGAGGCCAGGCTCAGACAGGTGCTGAACTGTGAAGATTAGGGGCCGAGACTGAACTCCTTTGGAGGGTGACAGAAGGGGGTTCAAATCTCAGTTCTGCAAATTACCAGCTGTGTGACCTTGGATGAATCACCTCATCATTCTCCTGGACTTGGGCCCTGGTTGTCAGATACCCACCTGAAGGCTTTTATTGAACCCTCTATTTCCTTCCATTTCCATGTATTCCTACTACCCAGCTCCTCCCACCCCCTACCTTATAATTCAGGAAACATCAAAAAGGACAGCCCAGCCGATCTGGCTCAGTGGTTGACCATGGTCACCTGAACCAGGAAGTCACAGTTCGATTTCTGGTCAGGGCACACACCTGGGATGCCAGCTGGATCCCACTAGGGGGCATGTAGGAGGCAGCCCATGAATGATTCTTTCTCATCATTGATATTTCTCTCTCTCTCCCTTTCTTTTCCTCTCTGAAATCAATAAAAAATATATTTAAAAAACAAACAAAAACACCACACACTCCTAAGAGTCCAGTTACCTAGAAATTACTATTAACTAACATTAGAGCAATTTTTCTAAACATCTCTTCATGTACACAACATACTATACACTTTCAGACACTAGAATATATATAACCTAAAAATAGGGTAATAGGCCCTGATCCATTTGGCTCAGTGGATAGAGCGTCCGCCTGCGGACTCAAGGGTTGCAGGTTCGATGCCAGTCAAGGGCATGTACCTTGGTTGCAGGCACATCCCCAATGGGGGGTGTGCAGGAGGCAGCTGTCCATGTTTCTCTCTTATCGATGTTTCTGGCTCTCTGTAAAAAAGTCACTAAATATATATATATATATATATATATATATATATATATATATATATATATATATATATATATTTTAAAAGACACTGGGGAGTCACCAGTGAACAAAAGTCAAAGTCCCTGCCCTCACGGGACTGGCCTTGGGGTCCATGCCTGGTAGACTGGAAACGAACAGCGACCAAGGACGTTTCTTACGGCGCCAAGTGTTAGAGGAAGAGGACAGGGCGTGACCGGGGGTGATGGAGGAGGGTGCCGTAGACAGGGCTCTCCCGGCTGCGGGCGGGCCAGCGGGGCAGACCGCGCGGTTCCGGATGGCTGAGGGGCTGGCCAAGCCGCTGCACCTGGGCGGCTCCTCGGCCCTCCTTCCCGCCCAGGCCAGAGCTCGGACCACAGCCGAGCGACCGGACACCCCCTCCGCTACTCACACCTTCAGCGAGGAGGCGCAGTCCTCCCTGAGCATCGCATCGGCCAGCTGCTGCAGAAGAGCATCCTCCTTGCCCACCAGCTGCCCAGAGAGAGAAGGGGGCGATGTCCCTCCGGAGGGCACGGGGATCCGGGCACCCACCCCAGGCGGCCACGACCCCCAGGATGCCGGCTCCGGCGCACAGGCACTGGCTACTTTGCGGACCCTCCCCTGACAGCCCGGCCACCCTGGGAGGCCAGACTCAGACTCAGATAGCCTAGTCCTTGCCGGCTGGGAAAGCAGCCTCCGGGCCAGAAACCAATCAGAAACCAGGAAAAAAGCCCGCCGCGCATCTATTGGCTGGGGCGTCCTTCAGCCTCAGAGAGCGGCTGTGCTGATTGGGGCAGAATAAGGCCATCCCGCCCACCACCTCTTCCGGAACAGCGCGCGCCCGCCCCCCGAAGGGCGAGGAGAACGGGGCCGCCGGAGCACAGCCAGGGAGGGGACGGGAGGGAGGCCCGGGGGGAAGCGGGCTGCTGGCGCCTACCAGGATGGTGGCCGCGTTCAGGCCCGGCAGCTGGTCCTGCGGCCGCAACACCGACATCCCGGCCACTGGCCGACCCGCCGCTCCAGCCCTCCGCGCCTCACTTTCAAACCCCGCTGCGGCCCCGCCCTAGTGCTCCCGAGGGGCACGTGACCCTCCCGGGGCGGGGCTTCCCGTGCGGCGCCCTTTAAAGGAGCCGCTCCCTCCTTTTCCGAGGCGGTGTTCCAGCCCTGGCCCCGACTCTGAGGTGCTGTCCATGGTGCAGGACGGCTAACTATTTTTTATTTATTATGGCATATCTTTTTAAAAAATATATATGTTTTATTGATTTTTTTACAGAGAGAAAGAGAGAGAGACAGAGAGTTAGAAACATCAATATAGAGAAACATTGATTGATCAGCTGCCTCCTGCACGCCCCCTACTGGGGATGTGCCCGTAACCAATGTACATGCCCTTGACTGGAATCGAACCTGGGACCCTCCAGTCCACAGACCGATGCTCTATCCACTGAGCCAAACCGGTTTCGGCATAGCCTTCTCTCTTCCTCTCTGTAAAAAAATCAATAAAATATATTTTTAAAGAAAGAAAGAAAGAAGAAAGGAAGAAAGGAAGGAATGAAGGAAGGAAGGAAGGAAGGAAGGAAGGAAGGAAGGAAGGAAGAAAGAAAGAAAGAAAGAAAGAGAGAGAGAGAGAGAAAGAAAGAAAGAAAGGAAGGAAGGAAGGAAGGAAGGAAGAAAGAAAGAAAGAAAGAAAGAAAGAAAGAAAGAAAGAAAGAAAGAAAGAAAGAAAGAAAGAAAGACACTGAGCTGCCTGGCCGGCCTGGCTCAGGGGTTCAGAGGTTCAGAGGTTGAACCTCTGAACCAGGAGGTCATGGTTCGGTTCCCAGTCAGGGGATGTGTCTGGGTTGCAGGCTCGGTCCTTAGTGTGGGACATTCAGGAGGCAGCTGATCGGTGATACTCTCATCATTGATGATTCTATCTCTCTCTCCCCCTCCCTTCCTCTCTGAGATCAATTAAAAAAACACACATCTTTATTTTAAAGAAAGAACATCCTGAGCTGGCCCTAGCTGGTTAGGCACAGTGGATTGAGTGTCAACCTGCAGACCAAAGGGTCATGGGTTCGATTCTGGTCATGGGAAGGTGCCTCGATTGCAGGCTCCTCCCTGGCCTGGGTCCTGGTCAGGGCTCATGCAGGAGGCAAGCAATTGATGAGGTTCTCTCACATCGATGTTTCTCTCTGTCATTCCCTCTCTCTTCCACTCTCCCTAAAAATCGATGGGAAAATATCCTCAGGTGAAGATTAACAAAACAAAACAAAAGTATCATGAGGCTAAAAGAATATCTAAAGGCCACCAATTCCATTTTTTACAGACTTATTAAAGTACCAGAGGCCTGGTGCACGAATTTGTGCACGGGTGAGGTCTGGTGGCCTGCCCTGATGGGGGCCATTGGGTACTCGGAAGGGGAGAGGGGCTGTGGGTGGTTGGCTGGCTGGCCCAGAACCTGATCAGGGTGGGGGGCCGGTCGGGGAAGGGGCCACAGGAGGTTGCAGGGGGGCCGGTTGGTTGCCACCGTGTGCACCATAGCAATGAGTTATTCTGCCATTCCAGTTGCTGGGCTTTTATATATATAGATAGTTGACATATAATAAGCTATGCATATTTAAAGTGTACACTTTGACAAGTTAGGACACGTGTACACCTAGAAAGCTACCACTAAGGTCAGGATAATGAGCAAAACCATCCCCCCTCTCCTCGAGTTTCTCTCTGCCCCTTTGCCATCCGTCCCCCAGCTCCTCGCTGCCCTCCCACTCCACGCTGTGGGAAAGCGCCGGGCAGCTTTGCTCCCAATGGCCCAGCCTGGAAACAGCCCGAACTCCTTGCAGGGGTGAGGAGAGGAGCGAGTTGTGGTCCACTGATCCGTGCACCTCAATGAGGGGCAGAAGCACTGTGCCCAGCACCAACCAGACACCAAAGCGTGCGTACCGCGTGATCCCATGGAGATGGAATCCAGCACAGGCAAAACCAACCTATGGTGTGGGAGTGAGCGCAGCGCGTGCCCGCGGGAAGGAGGCATTGCCTGGCAAAGCAGCGGGAGCTGCCCAGGGTGACGGGAACACACCAGACATTGATCTGGTGGTGGCTGCACAAGTGCGTGCATCTAAAAATTCCTCACTGAAGATTTGCTTTTTTGTTGTTGTTGCCCTGGCTAGTTTGGCTCTGTGGTTAGACTGTCAGGCCTGTGGACGGAAGGATCTTGGTTTGAGTCCCAGTCAAGGGCACTGGTCGGTCGGGGTGGGTGCAGGAAGCAACCAATCGATGTGTCTCTTTTACATTGACGCTTTGTTGTTTTTCTCTCTCTCTCTCCCTCCCTCCCACTCTCTCTAAAAGTCAATGGAGAACTATCCTTGGATGAGGATTAACAAAAAAACAACAAAAAAAAGATTTGTATTTTCCTGTTTGCACCTTATATGTCAATGAAAATCTCTCTGTGAGGTCCAGCTCATCCTCCTTGCCTCACGGACGCTGGAGGGGACCCCCACCCGTGCAGCGGCCCAGATGCTCTCAGAGCTGGCAGGGTGCCTGTGGGTGGGGGATCCAGAGTCGGCTCGCCCACAGCCTTTCCCACCAGCCCCCCCTCCCTGGCCGCACTGCTGTGCCCCACCCGCTTGCCAGGGCCCAGTCTCTCCCGATTTTCAAAGGGCAAGCCTCCGGCCCCCCCAGTTATCGCCGTGGGGGTCCCCTCCTCTCCAGACCTCCAGCTGGAGGGCCCCGCAGCATGCGGGGTTGCTCCCACTCCTGTCTCTGTACCCCTGCCCAGGGGGCGGGATCCAGAGGAAAGGCTAGTTGCCTGGGTAACGGAGGATAAAGCCCTTGCTCTGCTAGGCCGCTGATTGGCGGAGACAGGTCCCGCCTCCTGCCATCCTGAGGTTTGGGGCCAGAGGGAAGGGTCTCCGGATGGGCATGGAGAGGTACCAGGGTGCCCAGCCAGTCCAGGACTGTCCCCTGCTGGCCTCCCCCTCCCCCGACTCCCCCAAACCCTGGGCTTGGGAAGCTCTGGCTCCCGTGGGGGACATTGGCCTGGTCCTTTCTCTGCCTCCAGCACCCAGGATGCCGCACCGACAGTGACTGTGGGGACAGCGGCCGTGGCTCAGTCCTCGGGCCGGTGCTGAGCCGCTGAGCCAAGCTAAGGAGGTGTGCGGAGCGCAGAGCCCCCCGAACAGAACAGGCATCTGCAGGGCCTGAGGTGGGTCTGTGGGCACGCGGGGGACATGCGGGGAAATGGGGGGCGCCCCGGGGTGGGGGTGTCCATGGCTCGGGAGGCAGGGAGAGGGGCTCTGCAGCCTCACACTGTTCTGTGCAGACCGTGGCCTGGAAAATTCCTCTAGGTCGTCTGACAACCCTCTCCCCCACCCGCCCCCGAGCCTGGGGAACCCGAGGTCCAGAGAGGGCGAGGGTGTCCCAAGGTCACAGAGGAGGCCTGTGAGCGTTCTGTGTCCACCAGGCCAGCCCACCGAGAGGGGCGCAGGGCCGGCGGCCCCTGAGTGCCTGGGGCTGTGTTCCGAGGGCTGGCAAGGTTGGGGGACCCTGGGCTCCGCTCACAGGGGATGCCTGCTGCTCTGTGGGGCCCCCTGCTCATGAAAGGAGCCTGGGGTCCTGGCTGGTGCCAGGGGAGGGGCACCCACCACCTTGGCTGTAGGTAGGCTAGTTCGGAGCAGCCTGTCTGCTTGGGGACCCCCCCTCCCCAGGCAGCACCAGGCAGCTCCGAACTTTCCCTGGTGTTCCAGCAAGGCAGCGGGAAAAGGGGGCGCCGTGCGGGCCTGACTCCGCGCCATCCCAGCGCTCTGCTTGGCCGCCCCACGAGCAGGGCACCTGGGAGCCGTGGGGCCAGGCCTGCGCTTCAGACAGACAGTGGGGACCCCTGGGTGGGACGGGGACTGGGGACGCCAGGGGTGGGGTGACTTCGATGGACGCAGGACAGGCACGCATGCTCTCCCTCCTCTGGGTCCCAGCCCGCCTCCCGGACCCCCCTGCAAGCAGCGAGCAGGAGGCCCCGGAGCTGGAGAGGATCCGGCTCAGCCTGCCCTGAGGCCACCCGCCCGCCCCGCCCCCCTCCCCGCAGGCCGGGGAGGCCTCTGCTCTGGTCTTCCCCACCCAGGAGGACTCAGACCTCAGGACATCACGGGGGTTTGGGGTCTGGCTGTCGCCTCCCAGCTGGGTAACCCAGGCCACGTGATCGGACCTCTCTGGGCCCCCCGCCTCTGTGAGTGTGGACAGCCTCCCCCCCCAAGCCCATCGGCCTTGGTCAGGGTTGTGAGCGCTTTCCAGCGGTGTCTCCCTTCCCCGAGGGCGGCAGGCAGGCAGAGGGGCGCCTCCACAGCTCGGGAAGGGTTTTGGGGGCGGGTCACATGGTCTTGCTTTACCCCGTTTTCAGAGGCGATCTGTGATCTGGCTTTTGAAGTATGAATAGGAGTTTGCCAGGTGAATGCAAAGGCCATTGTGGTGGAGGAAGGTACTCTCGGGGCGGGGGCACACAGGGGCAGAGGCCCGAGGGCAATTCCACAGGACGGCCTGGGGTGGGCGGGAGGCGGGGAGGCTGGCCGAGAGCGAGGTGAGCATCGGGGCCATTCTAACTCGCCTGGACGTCTGTGACATTGGTTTGCCCGGCTCCTGCCACCTGCTACTCCCTCTCCCTCCCCGCCCCTGGCTCACTGGAAATGTCAGTACGGCAGCCACTCCTCACTGAGTGCGGGTCCCGGGCCGGGCGGCCTGGTGCTCAGCACACCGCAGGCACCTCTCCTTAGAAGCCGCACTGACCCCGGGAGGGGGACCTGCCTGTCTTCCCATTCCACAGGTAAGGAACCGAGGCTCAGAGAGTGGGAACAAACTTACTCTGTAACACTTCCGTGCCAGGCCCTGGCTCTGAGCATTCGCGTTAAATTAATTCGTGGAAAGGGTCACAGTAGCCCTCTGACCTTCGGAATTATTTTCGTTCCCGTTTTGTAGATGTGGAAGTCAAGGCCCACGGTTTTTGCCTGCGTCCCCGCTCTCGTGATGATGAGATGGGACGTGGGCCTGAATTCCGGCACCTCTGTGGCCCTTGTTAACGTCAACCAGGCCCCCTGGGGATTGTGCTCTCTCACCCCACGTTTACCAGCCACACCTGCCAGGATGCGGGGGTGCCCGGGGACCCGCTGTCTGGGAGGGCCTGACGGTGCAGTCGGGGCGCCAAGGGGAGGCGCCGCCCTCGCTGTCCTTTGCTGAGCGCGCTGAGGGGCAGCCACCTCCGTGAACCCCCGGGGGGCTCTGTCTGGGGCCCCTTCCTTGGGGAGGACGGGGGGCCCCTGGGTGGGCAGCTCTGTGCTGGGCCAGGGCCGGTCCTGCCCAGACTCTGCCCCCGACTCTCCGGAGCCTCAGTGTGCGGAGCGGCTCCAGCCTCCGTGACCTCTGTGACCTCTGTGACCTCCGTGACCTCTGTGACCTCGGTGACCTCGGTGACCTCTGCGACCTCTGTGACCTCCGTGACCTCGGCGGGCGGGCGGCCCGGGGGCTCCGCCGCCCTCACCAGCCGTGTCGTCCCACAGCGAGGCCGCCATGCCGCACTTCCTGGACTGGTTCGTGCCCGTGTACCTGGTCATCTCCGTCCTGGTCCTGGCGGGCTTCGGCGCCTGCATCTACTACTTCGAGCCCGGCCTGCAGGAGGCGCACAAGTGGCGGATGCAGCGGCCGGCGGCGGACCGGGCCCTCCGAAAGACGCTGATGGTCCGCGACAACCCGGCCTTTGGAGGCCCAGAGGCCTGAGCTGCGGGCTGGGCTGGGGCTGGGCAGCGGGCACCCTCCCAGCCGCCCAGCCTGGAGGCCTGGGCCAGGGGGAACCACCTCAGGGCCCAGGCCATCCCCCCGCAGGCGGCCCTGGGTGCTCCCGGCAGCCCCGGCTGTGGGAAGATGGGACGTGGGCGCCTTGAGGTGTCACTGCCGCTGGCCCAGGGCTTGCCCCCCACCTCCAGCTAGCTCCCCCTGCCTGCCTTCTCCGGCTCTGGGGACACCCCGACGGCCCCCAGTGCCTTTGTGCTGCCCAGACTCCTGCCCTCCCTCCACCTGCGTCCGGAGCCTCCGGTCTCCCATTCCCACCGAGCCCCCAGGTGCCCCAGATGGCACCCACCCCCGGCGTCCGGGCGGGCTGCCAAGCTCCCCCACGGGAAAGGCCCGTCTGGAGGGAGGTCGGCCTGGTCCGGCCCAGCGCACCCTCTGGACCAAGACTTGGCATTGGTGTGTGGAGGGGTGTGAGGGGGCAAGACCATAGGGGAAGGAGGTGAGTGTGTGTGTGTGTGTGTGTGTGTGTGTGTGAGAGAGAGAGAGAGAGAGAGAGAGAGAGAGAGAGAGAGGCTGAACAAAGTGGACAGACATGTGGTGGGAGGCATGTGTGTATGTGAGAGGGAAAGTGGGGGCCCCAGGCAAGGTGGGAGGTGTGGGGAGGGGGTGGGCTCCGTGGGCAGTCTGGGGCGGGGAGCTGCTGCTGGACGTCCCCATCCCTGTACTGCACCCCAGGGCTGAGCCCAGCACCCCGGGGCCAGGCCCCCAGCGCCCACCCCACCCCGGAGGCCCGCTCCCGTGTGGAGCCCCGTGGACCTCACGCTCCTCCCCGGGCTTCCACCTCCAGGCATTGCAATAAAAGACCCCACGCCGTCTTTGTGGGACTGTCTCCGTCCCTGAAGGCGGGTCATGCCAACCGCCTCGCTGGGCGGGACTCGAGCTAGGGGCGGGTCTCCGAGGGGCTGGGCGGAATTTCTCACAGCGGCCCCGTGGCACTCTGGATCCGATCGCTCTCGGTCGTGGGGGCTGGCCCGGTTGTAGGTGGTGAACACCTCAGGGTCTCCACCACGAGCACTTGCCCCCTCCCAGGAACCCCTGGGGTAGAGAACCCGCTAGACTATAAATTCAGGAACAGAGATAAAAAAACAAACAAAAACAAACAAACAAAAAAACACACACAAAAACACAGAGCAGGGCCCCGTGGTACATGCAGGGGGGAGGCTGTCCAGAGCTGGTGCAGGGGTCGGTTCCACGCAGTGGTCAGAGACCCGAGTGTCTCCCCTCTGGCTGTACCAGGGGCACCCTCTCCATCCCCAGCCGCGTAGGGTGGGGTGGAAGAAGCTGTCCCCTCCCGTGACAGACCCTCCCTGATAGGCCGCACCCCCTACTTTCCCTCACTCCCCACGGTCAATGCTGGGGCACACGCTAGTCCTAGCTGCAAGGGAGGCTGGGAAGTGTAGTCTTTGGCTGGGTGGCTACGTGTCCATGGAAAAAGTCCACTTCCTTGAATGAGGGGGAACAGGTGAGGCAGCTACCATTCCATCTGTACAGGGATTTGTCTGGGGCCACAGGGCAGGGGGCTGAGAGGGGGCTGGCTCTGCGGACCCCAGACCGGGGCTCACCTCACATGTGTCCCCTAAGGAGCCAGGGAGGGCAGGGCTGCCTTCTCTCCCCGTGAGGGCCCTGCTCTTCTCCCTGGGGCAAAGCCAGGCGCTGTCTTACCGAGGAGGAGCGGGGTAGGGGTGAGGCCAGAGGGGGCCCTCAGGGTCACAGCTGAGCGCGTCCTTCACTTCCGTGACCTGGGCACCTCTCTTGCCGCATCCTGGCGGCCCCGCTGCTGAGCCTCACAGCCGGGATCTCCTCACCCTCCCGCCCCGGGCGTCCCCTCACTGCTGCCCGGACTCTTGCCGGCGCCGGAGACCAGACAGGAAGCAGCGGGAATAGAAGGGGTCGGTCTGGGCTCCAGGCCGTCGCCAGCCCCGCCCTCTGTCTCACTCAGGGCTGCTTCCTTCTCCGAGGCGCCCGGCCATCCCAGCTCACGCAGCCCTCAGTGCCTGGATGCCAGGGGACAGCACCTTGATTTCGTTCCTGCCGAAGCCCAGGGTGTGGACTCCCATGGGCCCCCGGGGCTCGGGAGCTCAGGGAGTGGGGTCCCCACCACTGTCACGTGGCCTGAGGCTGTAGGTAGCGGCTACCACCTAAAGGAGGGAAGAGATGCTGGTGGAAAACGAGAGGCTTTAGGTAAACGCCTGAAACTAATATAATGATGTATGCCAACTGTAATTGAAAATAAGAAAATTATTTTAAAAAGGAAAAAAAAACACACCCAAGAATATTGAGGACCCTGTTGCCTGGAGGAAACCAGCTCAGGGAGACGCCGCCCAGGGCCCCCGGGGTTTCTGCCCCCCAGGGGTTGGGACTGGGAGTCTGAAGCAGAGGGAGGGTAGACAGGAACACCCCCTACCCCCCCAGTTTGGTGAGCATGTGAGCTGGGCTCTGAGTGCAGGCTGCAGGCCGGGGTGAGGCAGAGGCAGGCGGGCAGGGGAGTGGGAACTCTGCGGAGCACCTTCCAGATCACCCGGCTCAGGAACGGAGAGACCAGCCCCAACCGGTGTGGCTCAGTGGATAGAGCGTCGACCTGCGGACTGAAAGGTCCCAGGTTCGATTCCAGTTGGGGTCATGTACCTTGGTTGCTGGCACATTCCCAGTAGGGGGTGTGCAGGAGGCAGCTGATCGATGTTTCTCTCTCATCGATGTTTCTAACTCTCTATCCCTCTCCCTTCCTCTCTGTAAAAAAATCAATAAAATATATTTAAAAAAAAAGTCTTGCCAAAAGCTACCCATCTGCTTAGAGACTAAGATTTAGAGAGACTCGCAGGCTTCCTGGGAGCTAAGCTATTGTGCACATTTTTTTTCTTTTTTTAAATATATTTTATTGATATTTTTATAGAGAGGAAGGGAGAGAGATAGCCAGAAACGTCAATGAGAGAGAAACATCGACCAGCTGCCTCTTGCACACCCCCTACTGGGGATGTGCCCACAACCAATGTACATGCCCTTGACCGGAATCGAACCCGGGACCCTTCAGTCCGCAGACCGACGCTCTACCACTGAGCCAAACCGGCTCTGGCTGTTGTGCACATTTTTAAAACGCCTCGGGCCCGGTCAGGGCACTCGCCTGGGTTGTGGGCTGGATCCCTTGTAAGGGGCGTGCAGGAGGCAGCTGACCATTGCTTCTCTCTCACCATTGAGGTTTCCATCTCTCTCTTCCTCTCTGAAATCAGTGAAAATGTACTGAAGAATAATACCAGGCCTTGCGGGTTTTACAAAGTCCTGGGAGCGTTGGGATCGTGGTGGGGGTGTCGGGGCGGGGCCCAGAGCAGGAGGGCAGGAGGGGGGTGTGCGGAGCGCCCGCCTAGGAATGGCCACAATGTTCGGACTCTGGCCTGTGGGGTGGCACAGGCTTGGCATTGTTCCGCCCCCTCAGCCTCCACTCTGGCAGGGCCGAAGCGCTTGGGGAGGCTGAGAGACCAGCTCGGAGCAGGCAGTGGTCGCAGTCTCACTCAGAAGGCTGTCTAATGTCCGTCAGCACCCTACAGAGAACCCCCTCAGCCCCACCCATTGTGGGGGAGGGGCACAGGATTCGGATCCTGGAGACCGGTGTTCAGCAACTGGCTCACTGTGTGAAGCTTGGCAGGTCCACGCCCCGCTCTGCCCTCAGCTGCGAACGGCTGGGATTGACCCTGAAGTCACAGGAAATCACAGTGAGGACAAGTAAAAAAGGACATCACATTGCAAGGCAACAGTTTTAATGGCTGACATGGACTGAGCTCATTGCACCCCTCGCCGCATCCTCACAACCACGGGGTGGGTCACAGTGCTGTTCACCCAGGACTTCCGGCTCCTCAGCGCTCACACGCCTCCTCGTGTTGGGTGGGGCCATGAGGCCAGTTCTCGCCAGCGAGCTGTGATCAGAAATGAATCCTGGAGCCACAGCACCTGGTAGCCGGTGCAGGATTCAGCACTCTCCCTTCCCTCCGCCACAATGACCAGCGGCTCCCAGGGGTTGGTGCTGGGCCCCAGAATGAAGATGGCATGGCTCAGAGCCTCAGCTGACCCAAACCACGAGGCACGAATGAGAAGTAAACCTTAGCTGTTCAAAGCTACTGGGATTTTGAAATTGTTTGTTACTGCAGCATAATTTAACCCATCCTGACTGGTGCAATCCCCATTTTACAGATGGAGGAACTGGAGCTCAGAGGGACTGTGACTTGTTCAAAACCGTAGAGCTATAATAAACGTGTGCCACTTGTCTGGGAGGCCACCTCAGTGATTTTTTTTTTTTTTTTTTGCTTAGGTTGTCTGTCCTCCAAGGCCACTTCCAGGCACGTCAGTCTTTTTTCCTTGGGTGGGAAAGGTTGTGTACAGGGAGTAATTGTCACTTTGGTCCACCAGAGGGCAGCAGAGCCCAGGTTTATAATTACTGTACACAACCTCAGGCCCACTGGAGGAGAGGGCCAGGCCGGTGGGGGCGGGGCTCTGGTGCGGGGTGTGTGTTTGTGTGTGTGTGTGGGGGGAGATGAATGATACTCATTCCTTGCTCTCAAGGTCTTAACAGCTTGGCAGTGAGTGAGATGAAAGAATTCTAGAGTTCAAGCTAGAAGAGGCCACATGAGGACATCTGGTCCCTATTTGAAAAGGTAACTGAGGCCCAGAAGGGCAAGTGATCTTTTTGTTTGTTTGTTTTTTAAATATATTTTATTGATATTTTACAGAGAGGAAGGGAGAGAGATAGAGAGCTAGACATATCGATGAGAGAGAAACATGACCAGCTGCCTCTTGCACACCCCCTACTGGGGATGTGCCCACAACCAATGTACATGCCCTTGACCGGAATCAAACCCTGGACCTTTCAGTCCACAGACCAATGCTTTACCACTGAGCCAAACCGGTTTCGGCGGGCAAGTGATCTGATAGAAGCTGCAGGATGAATTGTTGGCCAAAGCAGGGAGAGGACCAGGGCCCCCGACTTTAGAGCAGGATTTCTGCACCTCTCCGGTCTCCCCTGCCCTCTCCGGCCGGCCGCCCCACCCTCAGACCCTCGGTTGCTCCTCAAATCCAGCTGGCCCGCAGGCCTCAAAAAAAAAGGGGGGGGGGCGGGGAAGGGGGTTAGAACTCCAGACGGCTCCCCTCCCCCACCCACTGGCCAGCCAGCAGGTTGCCCTGGTAACAAGCGCACAGGCAAGTTTGAAAACCTTTAGCTCCGGTGGGAGGGGAAGGCATGAGGGGAAGGCCCTAGGGCCATAGAGTCACCATTCATCCGTGTATGGATCCACGGATTCTACAGACACAGACTGAGGCTGACTCTCGCCCGGCCCCGGGGCCCCGTGAAGAATAGATCCGGGCCCTTCAGAACTCTGCTGTGCGACAGGACAGCCACAAAGTAAAATAAACCGTTCGCTCCTCCCCGCGGTCGCCACGTTTTACGTGCGCAATGGCCAGCCATGGCCAGCGCCCATGGCACGGGCATGGAATATTTCCATTATCACAGAACGTTCCATTGGTCGGCGTGGCCCCAGCGGCGCCCTCGCGAGGGGAGCAGGGCCCGGGGTGGGCGGTGTCCTCGCGGGCGCCCAGCAGGTGACGGCGATGAGCGGAGGTGCCGGGAGAGCACGGCCCTGGCCCTGGCGCCGGGTGAGTGCCGGGAGCCGGGCTGCGGCCGGGGTCTGCGTCTCCGGAGGGGCTGTCCACACGCCGTCTTCTCAGCTCCTCCCCGGCCTGGCACTTCGCAGGTGGTCAGCAAAGGGCAGCTGCGACCACCGCCACCTTTATCCTCACGATTGTGGGTGGAGGCAGAAGAGGGTGCCCGGCCCCAATGCCGAGCCGGGCTGGTGGCCCTGTGGGCCCCACGGGCCGGGCTGGGCTGTGCTCCGGGCCTCAGGGCCTCGGGGCATAGCCCACCCTGTGGCCTCCAGGAGCTGGCAGGGGTGGGGTGGGGAGGGCTCAGCTGGCAGGCAAGGTGGTCCGAGGGTCACAGAACTAGGGATGCGGGGGCAATGCTGAGGGCAAGCAGAAGCGAGGTTGGCACTGTGACCACCTCCTGGGATGAGTGTGGCCGTGGCTGGAGTGTCCCCCTCTCTGTGCCGGAGACACGCCGCCAGGCGTCAGAGTCCGGGGGGAGGCGGGCAGCGGGCGCGGAGGGCAGCCCCGCCTGACCGTGGGGAGCCGCTGGGCCCTTCGGGATTCCAGAGCGCCATTCACCACCCACTCCGGAGCCGGAGCCCGGCCCGGCTGGGTGTGGCCGCTGGACAGGCCAGGAGAGGGCTGGGCCTCGGCCCGGAGACTGGGGGGACCCCAGGGGCAAGGCCCCCGCGCGTGTTGCCATGGCCACACTCGGGGCACAGAGGAGGTGAGGGGCCTGCACCAGCCTCAGCTTCCCAGACCAAAGACCGCGGGGCCGTCTGGTTCTCTGAGCAAGGTGGGTGGGCGTTTTGTGTGCAGGGGGAGGGGCAGGCCCAGGGGACGATGTGGCCGGTGGAGGGGGGGGGGCGAGAGGGGGGAGCTGTGTCTGGAAATCTGGTCCTGGCCTGCGGGTGTGGGTGTGGGTGTGTGTGCACCGAGGGCAGATGTTTACGGTGCGGGGTACAGGCATGCGCCCCGAACGTGTGGCCGTGAACAAGGGCAGGAGGGCAGGGCTGGGGAAGTGTCAAGCAGGGGGTGATGGGGGTCGGCAGAGGGGTGAAGGGTGCGGGATGGCGAAGGCCCTGCCCCAGACCTCAGGGGCCTGGCTCAGCAGCGCCCTCTCCCAGCGCCCTCCTGCCGGCCCGGCCTGGCCCCGGCATCGTGCCCAGCCTCCTCCCAGAAGGAGGGGCTCTCGTCCACGCAGACACCATCTGCAGCCCCCCCCCACCTTTTTCCTCCCCTAGTGCCCACCTGCAGGCAGCCCCGTGGCTTCTCCCTGCGCTATGCCGCCCACTGCAGCACCGTCACTTCTCACCCAGGCCCCTCCCCGGTCCTCCTCCGCTCGGGCGCCGGCCCAGGGCTCTTTCCGGGTTCGGGACAGGCGCCCCAGATGCAGACCCTGCTCCCAGCAAGTAAATGCTCCCCCCTCAGCCTCCCACCTGGACGCCGGACTCCGATTCTGGCTGCTGCGGGTGGGAACCCAGACCGCTGGCTCCTTCTAGAAGAGGCAGGGGTGCATGGCCATTGGCCTTCTCCGGAGTCCCTGAACCCAGTGTGTGGCCTCCACGGGGACGTCCATCCGGAGAGGGGACACGGCCTGGCCGGCGTGGCTCAGGAGCTGAGCACTGACCTATGCACCAGGAGGTCTGGGTTCGATTCACAGTCAAGGCACACGCCTGGACTGTGGGCTCGATGCCCAGTAGGGGGCGTGCAGGAGGCAGCTAGCAATGATTCTGTCTCATCATTGGTGTTTCTGTCTCTCTCACACTCCCTTCCTCTCTGAAATCAATAAAAATATTTTTTAATATTTTACAGAGAAGAAGGGCGAGAGGTAGAGAGCTAGAAATGTCGATGAGAGAGAAACATCGATCAGCTGCTTCTTGCACACCCCCTACCGGGGATGTGCCCGCAACCAATGTACATGCCCTTGACCGGAATCGAACCTGGGACTTTTCAGTCTGCAGACCGATGCTCTACCACTGAGCCAAACCGGTTTCGGCCAATAAAAATATTATTTTTTATAGGAGAGAGGGGACACACGTGGGCCCCCACGCTCCCTGGAGGCCGGGTCGGTGGAACATCCCGCACGTCCTCGGTGTGGCGCCTGGGCGGGCGTGTGCGGCCCGTGTGTGCGGGGTGCGGCGGGTCGCAGGCGGAGGTGGGGGGCTGCAGGAGGGGGCGTGTGTCCTCCACCGAGGCCCCAGCGAGGCCCCCTCAGCCCCGCAGGGAGAGCCGCTGGCCGGGAGGGGAGGGCGTGCACGCCGGCCCCGCCTCACGCCGGGCCTCTCTGTGGCTGCCTCAGGGGAGACGGGCGTCCCGGGAGGACCACGACTGGGAGATGCAGCCGCACCGACCTCCAGGGCCCGGAAGCTCCTTCTCCCAAGGCAACCTGCTGGGGCGCCCGGCCCAGGCCTCCAGGCTCCCGGGAAGGGCGCCCCTTCTCACGCCCGTCCTCAGGAAGACCGTCCGCCTGGATGCCTTCTCGCACAGCCACGCCCCGCAGGCTCCGGGCTGCCCGGGGCTCGGGGCCCGGGCCCGCGGCGGGCTCCCGCCGGAGCCGGGCGGCAGGCTGGGGTCCAGGAAGCTCAGCTCCATCTCCCTGACGCTCCGGCCCAGCAGCCACGCCTGGGGGGAGGCAGCTGCCCGCGGAAGAGGGACGACGCCCACTCCCGAGTCGCCGTCTCTGATCCTGGCGCCAGGGGGCAGGCTTCACCCCGGGGGCCCAGGGGGCCCGGGTCTGGCCAGACCCAGCAGGGTGCCCGCGACGGAGAAGCCGCTGGTGAGCTCCCACCTGGCCTTCCCTTTCCAACCCCGGTCGGCCCTGGATCCCCCGGGCCCCGGGTGTCCGAGGCGCCCTGTCCCCCCCGCTGGCCACGAGCCCGCCAGAGCTTCCCTGGGGAGAGGCAGGCCCAGGCCCAGGGGCATCCCGAGGCCCCGGCTGCATCTCCAAAGGGCCAACCTCACCCCGGGGCCGGCGCTGGCCGTGGACCTGGTGGCTCTGGACACCGCGGGAGGCACAGTCAGCCATCCAGCCACAATGGCCACCGACAGCCCCAGCCTGGCTGTCAGTCCAGCCGCGTCAGACAGACTCAGACTGGACACAGGCACAGAGGTCCCTGCTCTGGTTGCCAAGCTGGGCGCAGCCACGGAATTGGCTACAGAAGGCGCAGCCACGCAGGGCCTGGTCACCAATCCGGGAACGCCAGACCCAGACAAAGCCATAGCCACGGCAGGCACAGCCACGCCATACACAACGACAGGGGCCACAGCCAAGGATTCGGCGGGCCCAGGCCCGGTCAAGTTGGGCGCAGCCAGGCCAGACAGAGTCCCGGCTTCGGACAGAGCGGACCCCGCGGGGCGGGCCGTGACTGCGGGTTCTCCTGCTTGGCACACAAGCCGGCTGGGCATAGGCGAGGGTCCGGTCGTGCCGGCCCCCCCGAACCCGGCCATTGGAGAGGCCACGCTGGACAGTGCCATTCACCTGACCACAGTGGACACTGCCACCTACCCACCGATGCCAAGCAGAAGCACAGACACAGCCCTGGGCCAAGCTACAGCAGACCCTGCCACAGACCCGGCCAGAAAGACCAAAGGTAAGTGCAAAGAACTTGGCTGGGATGCACTGGGCTACTGGGGGGGGGGGGGCCTGGAGACAGGTGACACTTGGATAGGGGGTAAGGGGGTGGACTCTAAGGTCAGGGTCAAATGCACGGGGTGGGGGCAGGGCTGCAGGGCAGACCACAGGGGGTGCACCGGGAGCTGGGTAACCCGCCGGGCAGAGCCAGGCTGAGGGCAGCCACCAGCAGGGCGGAGTGCGGGGTAACTTGTGGAGGGTCCATTGGGCCGGGTCCTCCCTGCAGCATCTTCCACTCCCGGAAGCGGAGTGATCAGGGGATGTGTAGGTGAGCGCAGCTCTGAGGCGAGCCACCTACACAAAACCACAGGCCAGCGCGTCAGCACGTGGCGATTGTCTGGCAGTTGTCACTGCCGCCTCCCCGAGGCCTTCTGGGTCACTGGGGTCGCCTTTCGGGCAGACACCTGCTGCTGTGTCTCACTGGAACCCCCCTCCCTGACAGGTGAGCTGGGCGCTTGCACCCCCGGAAGTCCCCCGCGGAAGGGCGATGGGCCGACAGGAGCAGAGGCCTCCCCTGGGTCTCAGAGAGGCTGCGACGCGCTCTGTCCCGGGCTGGCTGGCCGCGGTGAGTGAAGGGGGAACCGGATCCTGGGATTCTGCTTTGGGCGTCTCATTCCCAGCATCCCCAAGGCTCAGGGCGTCTGGACCTGGCGGACACTGGGAGGCACCCGTCCAGCACCCTCCCTGGGCTTGGGTGCCAGACCCTTTCCCATCGCCCCGCACACTGGGCCTGGGGGGGGGGGCTTCCCCAGCTTCTGTGTCCGGCTCCCTCCGCCTCCAGCCCCTCCTCTCTCCTGAAGGCAGGCGGCCAGGCCTGAGGGCCACCCCTGGCCAGAGGTCAGCCTTCTCTTCCAGAGCTCCCTCCGGCCCTGCCTGGTCCGCTCTCACCCAGAAACCTGGGCGTCCTCCTCCGGTCCCATCCGGTCTATTCCCAACGCTGTAGATTAATATCCCCCCCCAACCCCCCAACTGCCTGCCCGCCTCTCCCTCCGTCCGTCCTGCCCTAGGCGCTCCCTCTGCCCACAGCTGCCCCTGGGGCTCCTGCGGTGGCAGCACCCACAGCTTAGCCGCTGGGACTCACCGCTATCCGCCCTCCAAGCCCAGCTCCGTTATCCGCCCCCCAAGCCCAGCTCCGTTATCCGCCCCCCAAGCCCAGCTCCGTTATCCGCCCTCCAAGCCCAGCTCCGCAACCTGGCCTCCGGGCTGCGAACGCCCCGGCCTCTCCCTCCCCTCCCGGCCTCGCTGCCCCCAAGAAGCCCTCCGCCGGCCCTTGCTCAGGTGCCCCTCCGCCCCGGGGCCCCGGGAACCCGGGCATGTCCACCCTGCGCAGGGCCGCCCAGCCTTCCGTCCCCCGCGCAGACCCAGCCCGGAGGACAGGTGGTCACCGGCGCGCTGGCCATCGGCGCCGCTCCAGCGCCCGCAGACGCTCCCGCCGGGAACACGGGGCGCAGGGGATCCTGGCAGCGCGGGGTCACAGCCCCTCCCGGGGCCAGCCTGGACCGGGCCTGACTCCGAACCCGGCAGAACCGCGCCGAGCCCGCGCCGGGTCCCAGCCTCCCCGTGACTCCCGCGCGCGCCCCGCCGGTCCCCGCGCCGCCGCCCCGGCCGGGCCTGGAGAGGGAGCGGCGGGAGCCGAGCCCGGGGCCGGGACGCGGCACCTCCCTGGGCCGCCCCCGAGCGGCGAGCACAGCGCCCGGTGCCCGCCGTGCGGGCGGGGGGCGCGGGGCGCGGGGCGCGGGGCGCGGAGCCGCGGGCGGGCGGGGCTCCGGCGGCGGTCACGTGGGGCGGCGGCGGCGGCGGGGCGCGGGCAGCGGCGGAGCGGAGCGGTCCCGGCGGGCGGAGCGGTCCCGGCGGGCGGAGCGGTCCCGGCGGGCGGAGCGGTCCCGGCGGGCGGGCGGCGGCGCGGGGCGCAGGGCGGCGCGGGCGGCGCGGGCCGGGCGGTGGGCGGCGCGGAGGGACGCGGCCCGGCGGCAGGGCGGCTCGGCCCCGGAGGAGCCCGCGCCCCGCGCAGCCTCGCAGCCCCGCGCGCTGAGCATCTCCGGGAGGAGCGGAGACAAAGGAGGATTCATGTCCAAAGGTAGGGCCGCGGCCGGCCACCGGCGCCCGCAGCACCAGGGGACGCCCCCGAAGCCCGGGGAGGCGCCGCCGGGGAGGGGGCTGCGCCGAGGGGCCCACGCGCGGTGACACATGCCGGGCACACGCACACGCACACGCGGTGCGCACACCCGGGACATGCACTCCCGAGGAATCCACCCACGGCCACGCGGGAGGTGCCGAGACCCCCGACACACGAGCGAGCGGGGACCAGGACGCGCACCCGGGAGCACAGCAGACGCGCGCACCCGCACCCGCTCAGACCTGTGCGCTCACACGGACCCTCCCCCACCAGCGGGGGTCTCCGGGGACTCTGGCCTCCGGAGAGCTGGGGGAAGGGGGGTCCCGGGGCCCTTCGCTCCTGCGGATAGGAAGGACTGAGATATCTGTTGTGATTCTTTTTCCGAGAGTGGGGGCTGGAGATGGGGTGGCTGGAATTTGCCTCTGTGGGTGCGGGTGGGGGTGCGGGTGGGGTCTGGGCCAGATCTTAAGCTCAGGAAGGAAGGAAGAGCCTCCCCCCTCCCCCCCTAAGCGGAGGAGGCAGGTGCTCTTCCGGAAGGTCTCCTCCCGCTGCTGTCACCTCCCCAATTGAGGGGTGGGGTCCCCGTTGCCAGACAAAGACAAAGCCACCCATTTGCCTGTAACTCAAAGCGCCAGGTGCGGGCTGGGCAGGTGCCGGAGGGGCTGGGGGGGCTCAGAGCGGAGTCAGGTGGGCGATGCCTCTCCCGCTAGCGCGGGTGGAGCAGGTGGCTCCTGGCAGGGGGTGCCACCGGCAGATGCTCCTCCTCGGGCCCCTGGGACAGCTGGGAGCCTGGGGGGCTCCAAGGACCACGGAGGCAGGAGCCTGCTGGAGCTCTGTCCTGCTGTGACCCCGTCCTGAGCTCTCTCCCGCTGGGGGGGAGGAAGCAGGTCTTTCACAGTCTCCCCCCCCCCCCCCGGCCGGTGACCCACACACAGAGCGGGTGCTGGCTGGTGTCATCTGCTCGGCTAGAGGAGCTTCCGAAGGGGGAGGAAAGTGACATCTGCCTCATTCATTCATTCATTCATCATTCATTCATTCGTTCATTCATTGCTGGGGACCTGTGTTGTGGTAGGGACATTGGGGCACAGCGGTCAGTGTTTGTCCTGCGCCCTGGAGGTCTTGGTGTACTTACTTGTCCGGCACTCTCAGCAGAGAGGGGGCCCCTCGGGGGCAATGACCTTGACTGGGGTCCCGAAGTGTCCTTGACATGTAGCCTGGGGCTGGGCTGGAGTGGGCTCCCCCCTGACAGCGTGGGGACCGGCCTGGGGGGGGGGGCTGGAGTGCGTGATGCATGGAGTGGACGAGGTGAGTACGGGGTGGCTGAGGCGGCACAGGAGGGCGCCTGCACCCCGGGGAAGCCCCTGAGCTGACCGTGAAAGAGCAGGAATCGGCGGCCTCCCCAGCGCTCCTGGCTGGTGGTGGTTAGCATGTAACTGACGTGCAATTGGCATGTGGTGGGGCCTGCCAGCTGGTGGCTTCACAGTGACACAGTAGGTGTTGATGGGACTTGTGGGAGAAGGAAGGGGAGGAGTTGCTGGGAACCTGGTCGTGGGGGGTGGGGGGCTTCTCGCAGCCGGGGTCTGTCTTTGGGGGTGCCCTCTCAGGAAGGTGCAGGGACGGGCAGGGCTAAGCAGGCCGCGGTGAGGACACCCACTTTATAAGGACTCTTAGGAAAACCCCCATAAAAGGTGCCAGACTCACTTTCCCGGTGTCACATGGACTGCCCCCCCATCTCTCGCAGCACGGGCTGTGGAGCCCAAACCGGCTCAGCTGAGAGGCACAGGGAGGTGGAGGGGGCCGCGTGCGAGCAGCCGGGCAGGAAAAATGGGGCCTTGGCCCCAGCGCAGGGGTGCTGACTGGGAGCCACGTGGGGAGAGTGGGGCACAGGCCGGCGGGCGGGGAGTCAGCTGCTGCGGGCTGGGCCAATCTCCGCCAGCACCAGCGCCCGGGGAGGCCGGGGCTCTGTCAGTGGCTGTGACTGGGAGTGACACGGAAAGAACATTTCCCCACGGGGGGGAGAGCCTTGCCAGGACCCAGGAGGACCAGGTGGTGGGGTGAGAACAGACTCCTGGCTGGGTTCGGGGTACGGAGGGCAGAGCTCCCACCCTCTTGCCCTCTGGCCCACCGGCTGCTCCATCAGCCCCCGCCCCCAAAGCCTGAGTCTGCGGGGCAGAACCATCGGGTCTAGAACGACGAACCGGAAGGGGTGTGTGAGCCAGCATAGGGTCCGATTAGCATCTGCATGCCACACGCACCACTTCACCCCCCCTCTGACAAGCCAGTGAGCTTGAAAGTGGGAGGGGTGAGAGTGGCTGGAACGGGGAGGCGCTGTGTGGGTGCATCTAGGCGTCGCAGCTCATGTACTGCTCACCGCAGCCTTGACCGTGATCCCAGCACTTTACAGACGAGGAGGTGGCTCCTGGGGGCAGGTGCCCCGCCAGAGCCACAGAGCTGGCGAGTAGCCGAGCCACGCTCTTCCCGAGTCACCACACACCCCACCTTCTGGATGGGGAAATGGGCCGCTGTCCAAACCCTAGCCTGGTGCACGGTGCCCGCTGGGGAAAGGCCCAGGACCCGCCAGCCCCAGTGGGACGGGCCTTTCCCCACCGGAGCGGGGCTGCCCTCAGCCTCCTCTCTCCGCCACCACCGTCCCCAAACACCCTGCACCGCCTCAGGCAAGTGCTGCCCCTCCCTGGGTCTCATCCTCCCCGGCAGGTCCACAGGGAGACCTGTTCTTCCCACAGGTTCACAACTCCAGGGAAGAGGATGCCTGGGCTCCTCGGGCACACACACCCTGGTCTGCAGCGGGCACAGCGGGGCAGAGGCTGGCGGTCAGACTGGCGCTCGCTCTGCAGGGGGCCGGCCCAGTTTGCTTCTAAAGGACAGAGCAGCGCCGCCGCCAGGGGCAGATGTCAGTGAAGTGAGGTCCAGCGTCCTCACTGGTCTTGGCCCTCTGTGTGGGGGGCAGGACTCAGCCCGGAACACCCCCAGACATCTCTCAGACCAGGGCTCTGCCCTCGGGCCACGCTGCCCCGGGGGACAGTGTCTAAATGTACTCCTGGCGGGATATTCCATGAAGCAGATGCCGGGGTGCCACTGAACACCCTACAAGGCGCAGGACAGCCCCCCGCAATCATCATTCCTCCCCAAAGGGTCAGACCCCTGGGTCAGACACCCACACGGGGTGCTTCGGAGGCCAGTGCGCTGGAGGCGGCCCAGCAGCTGGAGAATGGGTCTGGCCCAGCCTTCGCGCCTGGCTTGCTCTATGCCCCTAAGCAAGCCCTTTCCTCCCGGCCTCAGTCTCCTTGTCTGGGAAATGGACCCGCAGCGGATGCCCTCTGAGGCTCCTCAGTGCTCGCCCGTGTGACCCAGTGCCGGTGAACAGCCCCTCGGCCCCCGTGGCCCCCGCGGCCCATGCTCCGCCTTGGCTTTGCAGGGCTCCCAGAGGCCAGGACGGACGCGGCCATGTCAGAGCTGGTGCCCGAGCCCCGGCCGAAGCCGGCGGTGCCCATGAAGCCCGTCAGCATCAACGCCAACCTGCTGGGCTACATCGGCATCGACACCATCATCGAGCAGATGCGGAAGAAGACCATGAAGACCGGGTTCGACTTCAACATCATGGTCGTCGGTATGGGAGGCTGCGGGGCCCCAGGAGGCCCGGGTGGGGGTAGCACGGAGGATCTGCTTCTGTCCCGGGATGACCTCGGTCCTGGCCTCTTTAGAACGAGCTCCTTCTCGGAGGGAAGGTTTCACTGCTGATTGCAGAGGCCAACCCTTTCCCCCCTTCAGGCTCCTGACCCGGGGCGGGAGCTGGGGGAGGAGGGGGTCAGCCGGGCCCCTCACCAGCTGGGGGCCAGAGGCGGCCTTTAGCCATGGTCAGCCTGCTTTCAGGTGTGTGCGTGGGGGCTCATCAGTGTCCTCTCCCACCTTCGAGAGCCGGGCGAGGATCAGATGGAGCATGTCCTCATTTTTTTTCTTTTAAAAAATATTTTTATTGATTTTTTTACAGAGAGGAAGGGAGAGGGAAAGAGAGTTAGAAACATTGATGAGAGAGAATCATTGATCAGCTGCCTTCTACCAGGGGTGTGCCAGCAACCAGGGTACATGCCCATGACCGAAATCGAACCTGGGACCCTTCAGTCCTCAGGCTGACGCTCTATCCACTGAGCCAAACCGGTCAGGGCAGAGGGTGGTCTCATTTCTGACCTTTGGCTGTGCTCTAAAGCTTAGGGGCGCTGAGCGGTGGCTAAGCGGTGCCACCGGGTCACAGAGCCATCTCGGAGGCGCTCGGTCAGTTGCTGGGCTTCATCCTTCTTCCTTTATGTCCTGGTCCAACCCGTCAAGCCCCGTCGGTCTGGCTTGTCACGCTCCCTCCAGTCTGTCTACTTCTCCCCGTGGCCGCTGCTGCCCCCCTGGCCGGGCCAGCCCCGCGCCCGGCCTGCCTCGGCCACCTGACTCAGTGCTGCTCCGCGTGGTCGCTAGGACGGCCCAGATGTGTGCTGGGCCAGAGTGCAAACATCTGGAAGGCCGTGCTGATGGAAACCTCGGCCAAACTGAACTGACGCAGTTGGTGTACTTTGTGGTGCAAACGTCTTCTCTCAAGAACCAGTAACAACTGGTTCACGGACCCTGGCTGCAAGCCACACTTTGGGGGGCATTCACCCCCTCCTGTCTCCCTTCCTGTTCAATCCATCGCCCACCAGTATCTGAATAATTTCCCCTGTGGAGCTCATCCAGCCACCATCAGTGTGGTAAGGGTACGGTTTGAACTGCTAGACGGCCTGGTACTGTCTCTCCGCTCGTCTCTTACCACCTCCACGTAGCGTTCTACTCACAAGGGACCCTTCTCCGGGGTGTTCTTCCCGTACCCTTCATACCTCTGAGCCTTCGCACGTGCTGTTCCCTCTGTCTAGAAACCCCTCCCAGCTTCTCCTGGGTCTTTCAAAGTCACTCTTCAGCTTTCGGCGTAGTGATCGCTTCTTCCCGGAAGACCTCCTGGATCCCAGGGAGACTGGATTCAATTCCCTTCCATTTGCTGTTGTGACACCCTGTGGTTACCTTGTTCGTAGTGGTCATGGCAACACATTGTAATTGTCCGCCTATGTTCTGGTCTCTCTCCCACCAAATGGGTCCTCGAGGGGAAGGGTGACATCTCACGTCCCACTCTGTCTCCAACTCTAGCACGGCCCTGGGCACACAAGAATACTCAGTGAACAAACGATCTCAGAAAATGTCCGGGCGTGAATGGCGAGTACAAGGCGTGTGGGCCAGCTCTGTCCCCGGCAGCGCCATGGCAGACACTGCTGCCGAGCCTGGTGTAGCCTCTCTAACGTACGGGGCTTGGTGGCTGGAATGGGAAGTGCAGCTTACTGGTATTGGCCAGCCCTGTCTCATCCAGTCCCTTCCCTCCCATCACGTTATCAGTAAGGAAACAGAGGCGCAAACACGGCCACCCCTAGGCGCTGGGAACCAGATCAGCTGGGTCTGGAGCGCAGGCTCTGGCCCCTGATCTCGCACAGGAACGCTGACTCCTGTCTGAAGCCCGTTAAGATGCCGATTCTGAAAATGCCAGGGCTGTGTGTGTGTGTGTGGGGGGAGGGGGCCTGGGCTCCTGCGTTTCCTCCAGCGTCCAGGCGATCTCTGCGGCCACTCATGGGGGCAGGACTTGCTGTGATCCTTGTGCTCTGATCCTGGAATTTGAGAAGCACTGCTCAGACCAGGCACTTAAAAGGTTTCAAATGGCTTTTGGTTGTGGAGCGCCTTTTCATTTGCACCCGGAACGCGATCTGTAGACCAGTGCGTGTAAAGGGGCAAAGGGGCACCGGGGGAAGGGGCGGAGGTGAGGGGCAGGCCCTGCCCACCCAGCTGCTTCACCCCTGCCCACCCAGCTCTCCCTCCTCTCACACGGTCCTCTCGGGCACTGATCTCACCAGATGCTAACCCTGCGCCAGGGGGAAGAGTGGCTGTGGGCCGGGAGGCTCCCTGGTTCAAGCCCTGTCCTGCGTTTATGAGTTAGGCCGCCTTGCACCTCTGTTACGTTAGGTGGGGCTCAATCTCTCCCGCACCCCTTCTGCGGGATTGAAGGCAGCTCTGCTGTGGGATTCTCAGGGCTGAAGGAAGGCCCGGTGTGAAAGCGCCCACGCACTGAGGCCGTATCGGTGCCAAGCAATTCCGCCATGACTTTTTGTATTAGTGAAGACGAGAAACTTAAGCAAAAACGCACACAAAGGCAGAGGTGGGCCCGTTTTCTGGTGGTCTTGGGGCTCCAGGAAGGAGCATGTAGGCTCTAGCAGGTTGGCCCCAGTCCTCCCACACCCAGGAACACCCCCCCCCCCCAATCTGCAGTCCCCGCTCAGCCCCTCCCTCCCTGTCAAACAGGGCGTGGCCAGCTCCAGAACTCAGCCAGCTCGGGGAAAGAGAGAGAGAATGGGGCTCAGGATGCGGGCCGTGGGGGGAGGGGGAGCTGCCTTCTCACCCCCTGTCTTGCTCAGGTCAGAGTGGACTGGGCAAGTCAACGCTGGTCAACACGCTCTTCAAATCCCAAGTGAGCCGCAAGTCCTCCAGCTGGAACCGCGAGGAGAAGATCCCCAAGACCGTGGAGATCAAGGCTGTCGGGCACGGTGAGGGCCCGGGGGACCCCGGGCATTGGCCAGGGGGGCTCTGCCAGGAAGGCGGGGGGATGGGGCTTAGCGGGGAGTGGGGCAAACGAAGGAAACCTCGATACAGAATAGAATTAAGCCCTAAACTCTATGGAGCCAGCGCCTCAGACTGCAAGGCCAGTGCGGGGAGGGAGAGGGGAGAGAAAGGGAACAGCGGGCTCGGGCTCACCGAAGGCCGGGTGGGATGTGGGCGGCAGGAGGAAGCAGGGAGGCCATTGCAGGTGCAGGGAACAGCATGAACAAGGGTGTGGAGGTGCTGGGGGTGCCGAACTTGACTCTTCCAATCGTTGGCCATAAGGAAGGACCCCAGGTCTCCCTGGCTGGGGGGCGGCAGGGCTACGGCGCCAGCTGGTGGAGTCACCCCTGTGCCTTTCCTGCTCGCCCCCCAGTGATAGAGGAGGGCGGCGTCAAGATGAAGCTGACCGTCATCGACACGCCCGGCTTCGGAGACCAGATCAACAACGAGAACTGGTGCGTGTCTGCCTGAGCCCTGCCCCGGAGCCACCGGGCGGCGCTGGATGCGGTGCCGCCCTCCACGCTGAGGGGCTGAGGGCTCCGCGTCCCCCTGGAGGCTGGGAGAGGGGGCTGCAAGGAGGCCAGGGCAGAGGCCCAGAGGGGGGCTGGGCGCGGGGGTGGAGGGGGCAGGGCAGAGGGAATTTTGGCGGAGGGATGGCCTGGAGGTGGTGGTGGGGCCAGGCAGACGGAACAAGGGGACCTGGTACAACCCAGGCTGTGCCGAGGCGGCTGCAGGCTGCGTGGCCTGGACAAGGGAGGGTGAGAAGCAGGAGGGCAGAGGGGCCATGAGGACAGAGCCTGTGGGACCCACCAGCCAGCCACCAAGTGCCGCAGATGGAAGGTTCCAGGCAGAAGGTTGCTTTCAGAGAGGGCCGGAGACCTCAGTGCTCCAGCGGGGAGCCGGGCCCTGCCTGTCAGCTTAGGACAACCTCAGAGAAGCGAGGGGTGCCCTCTGCTCTGGTCTACGCATGCTCCTTGATGCAGAGAAGTAATCATGACCGTGACCGTGGTCATGACAGCGAGTCAGTGCCGTGATGAGTACTTCTGTGTGCCCCGGCTACACTGCCCACTGCACACCCTTTCTCTCCGGCCCTGCGTGCACCCGCCGGTCACTGCTATTACCTGGGAGAAACGCGCAGGGGAAAGCAGCCCCAGAAAGAGCCAGATCCCCCTCCAGAGCCCCCCGGCTGAGAAGGAAGGGAGCTGGGGCGGTGTGTGACGCCTTCTGGGGTGCGGTGGGGTCTGCAGGCTCCACAGCTGGGGAGAGGGCCAGGCCCCCGTGGGAGCGCCAGCCAGGCCAAGAAGGAAGCCACGGGGCGGAGGGAGAATGGCCAGCGGGCACCGGGGCCCCCGGGGGAAGTAGGACATGAGGCGGGTGAGGGAGGCCATGCCCACGGTGAGCGCCTTCTGGGAGGTGCGCCCGCCGCTTCCCCGCAGCTGGGAGCCCATCGAGAAGTACATCAACGAGCAGTACGAGAAGTTCCTCAAGGAGGAGGTGAACATCGCCCGGAAGAAGCGCATCCCGGACACTCGTGTCCACTGCTGCCTCTACTTCATCTCCCCCACGGGACACTCGTATGTACCTGCCCCACCCCCTCCGCGGGCCGGCTCTGGTTGGCACCCTCTGTGCCCGCTCTGTAATCCAGAGTCAGTGCCTGGACTCAGCCGGGGAGGGCCGGCTGGGCCCCATGTAGTCACGGCCCCGCGATTCCCCGCACGCTCCCCACGCACGTTTGGCCTCCCTGCCGGGAGAGGAAAGCTGGCCAGCACCAGCCCCCGCGCTGCCCACTGGTGTTCTGGCACCGTGGCACGGTTGTGCCTGTGGAGAGAAGTTGGTATGTGTGAGCAGATGGCGTGTGTGTGTGTGTGTGTGTGTGTGTGTGTGGGTGTGTGGTTGTTGTTGTTAATCCTCACCCGAGGATATTTTCCCATTGATTTTTTAGTGAGAGTGGGAGAAAGGGAGGGGATCAGAGAGAGAGAGAGAGAGAGAGAGAGAGAGAGAGGTTTTTGAAACATTAATGTGAAAGGAAAACATCAATTTGATTCCAATCAAGGGCACATACCCAGGTTGCAGGCTCGATCCCCAGTGGGGGGTGGGGGGAGCGGTTTGCAAGAAGCAGCTAACCAATGATTTTCTCTCATCATTGATGTTTCTGTCTTTCTCTCCTTCTCCCTTCCTCTCTGAAATCAATAAAAATATATTAAAAAAAGAAAAAGAAACAAAACAAAAAAAGAAAGAAAGGAAGGAAGGAACTGCAACCTGGGGAGGTACCCTTGGCTGGAAATTGAACCTGAGACCCTTCGGTGCCCGGCTGAGGCTCTGCCCGCTAAGCCGCCGGCCCCGGCAGAGGGCTGCTTGTTCAGTCAGCAGACGCCTGCTTTGCGCAGGGCCGGGGTGGGGGCAGGCGAGGTGGGGGAAGTGGGGGAATGGGGCCGGGGCAGGGCTACTGGATTGGGGCTGGTGTTTTGGGTGGAGCATGGGATCCAGATGTAGGCATTTGGAGGGTGTCTAGAAATGAGGCTGGCAACAAGCAAGGTATGCTGGGAACTGGCTGTGCGTAGCAGGTCGGGGAGGGAGGTATGCTGCGTGGGAGGAGAGGCCGGCAGAGGATGGAGGACCCGCGTGGACGAGCAGACAGCCTTCCTGCTGAGGGAGGTCTCACAACATCTCTAAGCCCAGCCGCTGGGCCGGAGCTCATTCTGGAGAGGCTGGCCCGAGCGAGGCAGCCCCCGGTTTTGGAGGAACAGGGTACGCAGCGGGTCCCAGGATGGGGCCCGGGAATTCAATAAAGAGGTTAGCTGTATCCCTCCCTGGAACCTGGGCTCAGGGTCTGCAAGGCGGCAGCCAGCCTGACTTAGAAAGCCCCCTGGACTAAACACTGGGGCCAGATGGGGTCCTGGGGTCTGGGGGAGCTGGGTCCTTAGCCAGGGAGGGGCAGGGCGCGTGGCCGCCTGCAGGACGAAGTGGGGCTGAGAGGAAGCCGTAGGAACAAGACACACACAAACAACCATGACACGGGCCCTGCGGGGCAGTGTGTGTGTGTGTGTGTGTGTGTGTGTGTGTGTGTGTGTGACTCCATAGCTGCTCCAGGTCAGAGAAGATGCCGTGAGGGTGGTTTGAGGGGCTTTGGGAGGGCAGGATGGAAGGGCAGGGCGCCGGTGGACCCTGTGTGGGGAGTCAGGGCTTGCTCTGCAGATGGGGAGACGGCGGTGGTGTGCGGGGAGAGAGCAGCGCCTCGGCCTCAGCAGGTTCCTCCTGTCCGGGGCTGAGTGGGGGAGGGCCAGGTGGCCTGACACTCCCCCTCCTCTGGCCCCAGCCTGCGGCCGCTGGACCTGGAGTTCATGAAACACCTCAGCAAAGTGGTGAACATCATCCCCGTCATCGCCAAGGCTGACACCATGACGCTGGAGGAGAAGTCCGAATTCAAGCAGAGGGTGAGACGGCCCCTCCTTCTACCCCTCCACCCCTCCTCCCGGCCTTCCCCTCTTCCGGGCCAAGCCTCCCCTCTCCTCCACTATTACACCCTCCCCCACTTCCACCCAGCTCCCACTGATCATGGAAGAGACTGCACCGACAGTGTCTGGGGACCACGGTGAAGAGAAGTCAGTGCATCTTCTGGCTGCCTCCTCCCCACCCTCCAACTTACCCCTAAAGACACTGAATACAACTCACGCGGGTCTGGGAAACCACTCCTCACGTTAGGTGCTCGAAGGACTGGGGTGATTAATAAGGCTCGCTAGTCCTTATGGTGTCTTCTATGAACTCCTATGTGTGAAGCAGCCACCTGGGGGTGGGGGTGGGGATGGGGGTAGAGATAGGGATAGGGATGGGGGTGGGGATAGGAATGGGGATGGGGATGGGGGTGGGGATGGGGTTGGGGGTGAGGATGGGGATGCGGATGGGGGTGGGGTGGGGGTGGGGATGGGGATAGGGGTGGGGATGGGATGAGGATGGGAATGGGGATGGGGGTGAGGATGGGGATGCGGATGGGGGTGGGGATGGGGATGGGGGTGGGGATGGGAATGGGATGGGAATGGGGATGGGGGTGAGGATGGGGATGGGGATGCGGATGGGGGTGGGGATGGGGGTGGGGATGGGGGTAAGGATAGGGATAGGGATGGGGGAAGGGATAGGGATAGGGGTGGGGGTGGGAATGGGATGGGGATAGGGGTGAGGATGAGGGTGGGGGTGGGGTAGGGATGGAGGTGGGGGTGAGGATGGGGATGAGGATGGGGGTGAGGATGGGGGTGGGGGTGGGGTGGGGGAGGCTAGGGAAATATAGACAGTTGCTGCCTCCAAGTAGACACTGAAGAGGTCCTGGCTATCGCCCTGGGGCAAGTAGAGAGGCCTGGGTGGGGCCTCCTTCCTCCCTGCACACAGGAACAGGACACATAGTGGCAGGCGCGCTGCCATGGGAAACCTGTGCTCAGCAGTGATGCTTATCAAAGTCCGAACCTCACAGACCCTGAGATGAGCAAGCTGCACCCCCAGACTGTTCCCCATCTCAGGCGGAGCTCCGGTAATTGTAGGCCTGGGGTTCACACCTGCTCAGGATCATCCTGCTGCCCAGGCCTCCGAGCCCAGAGACATGTGGATTCTCAAGGCTGCGTTCTTCCCTCTGACGTCAGTGTGTGCACACATGCACACGTGTACACACACACACACACACACACACACACACACACACACCCCTCCCATTATCCTGCACTTGGCTACCTGGCTTCTCTTCCTCACCTCTAGGTTCGCAAGGAGCTTGAAGTACATGGCATTGAATTCTATCCACAGAAGGAATTTGATGAAGATTTGGAGGACAAGACGGAGAATGACAAAATCCGGGTGCGTGCCTGGGGCTCCGCTCCCATCGGCGCCCCTGGGTGCCTGTGGGCTGTGTATCACATGCTGCCCCTGGCTTCCCGCCTACTTTTCCCTCCCCCTCTCCCAGCCTCTCCCTGCCTGACCCGACCAGCAGCGACAGGGGGAGGATGAGGACTAGAGGCCTCGGCCAGGACGGTGCGCCTTGCACCCAGAGCCGCTCTTCCGTCATCCCCACACCATACGGCAGCCCTTCCCTCCCATGGGGCTCAGCAAAACAGAGCCCTGCCTCAGTTTCCCCCTCTATAAAATGCAGAGGTCAGACCAAGTGAGTGGCTTATAGGGGTAGGGGTGTGTGTGTGTGTGTGTGTGTGTATGCATGTTGTTGTTGTTTTCCTCTTGAAAGAACCCTTTAAAGAAATCAAATGCCAGACAGAACTCCAATATCCAAACACAAAACCAGAGCTGCTCTGGCTAAGTGATGCAGGCACAGAGCCTTCCCAGCAGGCCCCGAGGTGTCTCCTGGGAAGCCTCGGGCTTCAGGGAACCTGCTTATAAGCCACCAGCCTGTGTGATCTCTAAGGTCTCTCAGTTCGTCCCCCTGCAACCTGGGACTCTGCCTTGGAGTCCTGGGGTCTAGTGTGGCCTTTTCTGCTAACCCCCTGTCACCCAGGACAAACCACTCACGTGCGCTGGCCTTGGGTCGCCTCCTCTGGCAGGTGTGGGCAGTCTACTCAGATGCCCTTATCTGGCGCAGAGGAGACAGGCAATAAATTGATGAAATAATTTAAAAGATGCACACAGCCAGTTTGGCTCAATGGTAGAGCGTCGGTCTGTGGACTGAAAGGTCCTGGGTTCAATTCCGGTCAAGGGCATGTACCTTGGTTGCGGGCACATCCCCATTAGGGGGTGTGCAAGAGGCAGCTGGTCCATGTTTCTCTCTCATCGACATTTCTAGCTCTCTATCTCTCTCCCTTCCTCTCTGTAAAAATCAATAAGATATATTAAAAGATGCACACAGATCATGTTCTTAAATAGTTGTTTTACTGAGTTATTAAGTAAACATTCTCCTCTTCTTGGAGACTAAGTTTACTCTCCATGCAGAAGCAATTTAATTTTCAGAGAAACAGTTCTCTTCTACACACATATACCCTCCGCTTCTAGAATAGTTAATTTATCCAATCATGACAACGAGCCCGCGTCAGGCATATGCACGTGGAACAAACAGCTGCATCTCGGTGAGCATGCAACCCACGTGGTAGAGCAGAGGGGCCTCCCGGCTGACGTGGGCCTCTGCCCGGAGGTTTCGTGGGAGACCGTGTAAAAGCAGGTTCCTTTGGCTGTCCGCCGGGTGGCTGTCCGTCCTAGCTAGCTCACAGAGTTGTTCCAGATCAAACCAAACTCAGACAGCGCTCTGAAAAGTCCCAAGCGTTCTCCTGTTGAAGGAAAGCGGCTTACTGAGGCTGACCAGCAAGGCTGGGTGCAGTCAGGGTTGGATCCAGGACTTGGGACTCCCAGCCTAGTGTTCTTTAAAAAAAATATATATGATTGATTTCAGAGCAGAAGGGAGATGGGAAATAGAAACATCATTGATGAGGGAGAATCCCCTGCTGGGGATCGAGCCTGCAACCCAGGCATGTTCCCTGCCCAGGAATCAAACCCTGACCTCCTGGTTCCTAAGTCGATGCTCAACCACTGAGCCACACTGGCTGGGCTCCCGTGCTCTTGTGAAATGACAGGAGCCTTGCCCTTGCCGCCATCAGTGGGGTCACTGAATGAACCTCAGAAGTGTGCAGTCTAAGGTTGGGGGCCGGATGCCATCCTGCCCTCAGAGGCCCAGATGGCGGAGGACGACGTGGCGTGTGTCTGGTTTGTCAGCAGGAGAGCATGCCCTTTGCCGTGGTGGGAAGTGACAAGGAATACCAAGTGAATGGCAAGCGGGTCCTCGGCAGGAAAACGCCCTGGGGGATCATCGAAGGTAATCCAACGCACCTTTTGGAAGACCTGGCTGCTGGCCAGTTATGCTTATTTATTATTAGAGGCCCAGTGCATAAAATGCATGCACTCTGGGCAGGGGTCCCTCAGCCCAGCATGCACCCTCGTGTAGGCTGGGAGCCCTCAGGGGATGTCCAACTGACGGCTTAGTGCTGCCTCGAAGGTGGGAAAGACTCCGCCATGCCACTGCGCTCGCCAGCCATGAGCCCGGCTTCTGGCTGAGTGGCGCTCCCCCTGTGGGAGCACACTGACCACTAGGGGGCAGCTCCTGCATTGAGTGTCTGCCCCCTGGTAGTCAGAGCATGCCACAGCGGATCAGTCATTTTGCTGTTCAATTTGCATATTAGCCTTTTATTATATAGGATGCATGTCTAGGTCAAGGCACTGTGCTAGGATGTAAGACAGAAAGAGTGCCAGGCAGACCCTGGGGTAAGAGCTTACAGTTTAATTGAGAAATGAGACTCCCAGGGCAGGAAGCAGTAAGACTGATTTAGCACCTGTCTGGGAGGCACCGACTCACCTGTCAAAGGTCTCCAGACCGTGGGGAGATGAATAAGGACCAGAAACGCCAGAGAAAGGCTTTCGCATGAAAGCTGATGTGACCTGACAAATTGCTGAAGGGTTGTGCAGAAGTTGCCATTTTCAGTTTTTTGGGGAGTGGATGTGACCTTGAGAAGATCGTAACGATTCTGAAAGTTTTCAAAGAATTGCTTCAGTGATCTCATTCAACATGATAATCCTCTAAGGCAATGGTTCTCAACCTTTCTGATGCCAATGACCCTTTAATACAGTTCCTCATGGTGTGGTGATCCCCAACCATAACATTATTTTGTTGCTACTTCATAACTGTAATTTTGCTACTGTTATGAATTGCAATGTAAATATCTGTGTTTCTGATGGTCTTAGGTGACCCTGCTAGCAGGTTCTCAACCTGTGGGTTGCGACAGTAGCAAATTTACAGTTACGAAGAAAATAATTTTATGGTTGGGGGGGTGGTCACCATAACACGAGGAACTGTATTAAAGGGTCTTGGCATTAGAAAGGTTGAGAACCACTGCGTCTAGTGCATAGGCGATGCTCCAACCAACTGAGCCACACCAGCCAGGGCAGGGTACATGTCTTAATCCTCTTCTGCTCCCACAATTGTTGGCAGGTGATTTGCAAAGAGTAGGCACTCAAGTTGTTGAACTGGGTTTATCATGGAGCGTATGACCTTTTTAAAGATGGCTCGGTTGTTATTTTCTATGTGTCGCTGTCTTCCGTCTGATTAGAAGCTCCTTAGGGTAGGAACTGTGTCTCAGACCTTGGGCAGCTTTCTTAGACTCGCTGGGTATTTGCGTCCTTTTCTATAACATGGGGCAGGTAATAGTCCCTGCCAGTACTGGACATGTAATGATCACAGAGTCCAGAACAGTTGGGCTACTGTAGCTGCTTAATAAATGTTTGTTCTGTGAATGGAATCGAGTGCACTCAAGGGCCACGATAGGCCGACCTCTGACGGCTAGACACTGTCGGTGTCTCTCTCTTAACTGCCGCCACGTCCTGAACAGAAGCGCACCTGCTGGGTTGCCGGGTCAGGGAAATGACCACCTGCTTTGCTCTGTTTCATTTTGTTCTGTTCACAGTGGAAAACCTCCACCACTGTGAGTTCGCCCTGCTTCGAGACTTTGTCATCAGGTAAGATGAACCCCTGCCCTCGATGGCGGGTTTCATGATTTGGGGTCAGGAGGCCACCTGTTCAGATCCAGGCCCTCGGTCGCCAGGTCTCTCTGACGCGCCGTCTGCCCCGGCTTCAGGTCCCCTCCTGACGCACAAGGGGCGGAAGAGGCAGCGCTGGCTCTCCGAGTCAGTCCCAGTGGGCCCACCATGGAAGGGAAGTGTTAACCCTGGATGGGGGTCACCTCCTCCTCCTCCTCCCACCCCTAATCGCATCCCTCTCTCTCCTCACCTGTGTCCCTCAGGACTCACCTCCAGGACCTCAAGGAAGTGACGCACAACATCCACTATGAGACCTACAGGGCCAAGCGGCTCAATGACAATGGAGGCCTCCCTCCGGTGAGCGTGGACACAGAGGGAAGCCACGGCAGTAACCCATGACGACCCTTTCTCTACATCATCACACATCCCCACTTCTCCACACACATCCCAGCACCGCCACCAACCACCTCCTTCCTTTCTGCTCTGTCCCACAGGCCTGTCTGGTATTCGTGGAGCACTTTGTCTACAGCATGTGTGTGCATGTGTGTGTGTGTGTGTGTGTGTGTGTGTGTGTGTGTGTGTGTGAGAGAGAGAGAGAGAGTGGGAGTGTGTGTGTGCCTGTTCAGGGGTGAGGTATTTTCACTGCCCTCCCTGGAAAGTCCCTTGTAAGTTTGGTTTCTCCATGGCTGTCCATTATCTGTCTCCTTTCCTTGCGTCCCAGAACCAAGCCGTGTGCCTCACTCAAGAGGTCTGGGGAGGTTTCACTTAAAAATGAGGGTGCAGGTGAGCCCCAGGTAACTCTTTCTTATCTCTGAACCTGCCGGCACACTGAGTCTGCGGAGATTCTCCCAGAGGACAGGCAGCAGAGCGAGGCCTGGGAGGGGGCGAGGCGTGCGGACAGGTGGTCTGCGTAAGGCCAGGACTTCCGGGAAGAAGGAAGGTCAGGGGACAGCAGAGAAGTAGGCCCAGCTGGGCGCCTGCAAGAATTAGTGCCTAGAAGTGGAGACGAGAACGCCACCCTTGGGTCTGTGTTGCATTCTCTGTCCAAGAGCCACCGCCTGTCCCTGTCGCAGCCTGCCGTTTCCACGCGTCATACTCGCCTCAGCTCCCATGCTCTCCCTCTCTCCCCCTTCCCTCATGTCTTCATCCTGCTCCTCCCTCACGTCTTTCATTTCCTTGTAGACTACTGCACTTCAGCTACATTTCTATATTTAGAATGTATGCCCAGTCTACTTCCAGAAATGACTTAGGCCACCTTAAAATAACATCGCAGCTGGAAGCACGGGACAGTACAAACTGGGACTACGAGAGAGTGAGATCCATAGAGAGGAATGGGAACGCGTTTGTGCAGGCGAGCGCCAAGCCTGGCACTGAGCTTGTGGGCAGCACGGGCAGAGGGCAAGGCACAGTGAGGTCTGTGCTTCCCAGTGTCTGGTTAAAGAAACACGCAGCTGGTCAAGTGAGACACTGTTTTTAGGCATTAAGTTCCAGAAGCACTGAGTTTAAAGAAGTATCAAGAATAAAATACTACTATAATATTTGTCTTTCTTGATAATTTGGCTTCAGAGACAAATTTTATTTTATTGATTTCAGAGAGGAAGGGAGAGGGAGAGAGAGAAACATCAATGAGAGAGAAACATTGATTAGCTGCCTACTGCACATCCCCTACTGGGGATCCAGCCTGCAACCTGAGTGTGTCCCCTGACCAGGAATCCAACCGTGACCTCCTGGTGCATGGGACGACGCTCAACCAACTAGCCACACCAGCCAGCGCAGAGACAAATTTTATTTTATTTTATTTTAAAAAATATATTTAATTGATATTTTACAGAGAGGAAGGGAGAGAGATAGAGAGCTAGAAACGTTGATGGGAGAGAAACATCGACCAGCTGCCTCCTGCACACCCCCCACCGGGGATGTGCCGGCAACCAAGGCACATGCCCTTGACCGGAATCGAACCTGGAACCCTTCAGTCCGCATACCAACGCTCTACCACTGAGCCAAACCGGTTTCAGCGACAAATTTTAAATTACACCTTTTTCTCTCCATTAGGAATCTTCCTCCTTAAAGCTGGCTTCTCTGTTGCTTCCTTCTTTTCATATGAATTTGATCCCCCTCTTCCCTCCTCTGTTCTCACTTTTGTGCTGAAGCCAATTGCATTTTGGTTTGTTTGTCTTTCTCTGCTGCTTTCCCCTATTCCCGCTCCTGACACCTGTAGACATTCCCAGTGACACCCACACTCATACATTTAGCCTTTTCTTGCCTCTCCCTTCAGCCCTGTATTTATTAATGCGTACATACCCCATTTGTTTTACAAACAAGCTACTCCTCTTCTAGTCAGTGAGGCGGCTAAAATGTGGGGCTGGGGAGACAATATAGCCTTAGGCAAGGGGAGTCACCAAGGAACAGTTCACAGTGACCTCACACAACCTCCTGGTTCACCCTAGGTGTTCTGCAGGGCCCCTGCGAACCCCAGCATTTACAGTCCCTTTCCACTCAGGTGCTAGGAAAACACAAAGACTTAAGACCAAGAGTCAGTGCGCCAGGTGAAAGAGGTGGGTGATCGATCGCCAATGACCCAGAACCTATGGCCTCAATCTTTCCTGGAGGCTCTTTACAAATCCAACCCACGTCCTCCCTTCCCCACCGAGTTATTCCAGGGGAGGCACCTGTCAGGATAAAGCAGCAATAGGGGAAGAGCCCAGAGGTTGCTGCATTCCGGCTAAAGAGGGACCCCGGGCTCATACAGTGAGCAGTCCTGTGCGGGAATGTGGGACTAGACCCCTCGGCCTATCAGGGAATATCTAAGGGCGGGAGTGGGCGTTGAAGAGGCTGAATAGGAACTGTGGCGCGGTGCCCCCAAACCACGACCTCAGCCTCCCTGGAGAAGCTGTTTTATATGTCTGGTGTCCACACCCTCAACCGTTCTCAACCCCCTGCAGGGAGAAGGCCTCCTGGGCTCTGTCCTTCCACCCGTGCCAGCCACCCCCTGTCCCACTGCTGAATGAAGGCCATTTCAAGCGCTGCTTCTCCCTCCATCCCTCTCAGCGGGTATGGCTGCAGGGCCATGACCTCTGAGGGGCTGTGCTTGTCCAGCCCACCTCCACAGCCCTTCTCTCTGGCCCTCAGCAGGTGGGAGGGGCCAGCTGCTTTAGGACAGTCGCCTTCTCCATTTATCCAAACACCCCTCTCCTCCCAGTGGAATGGAGCTCTCGCCAGCACTGCCCTCCTCCATCGTCCGTGTCAGCTGGTCCCAGCCCATCTGTAGGGTGAAAGAACTCATCAAGAGCTTCTTCTGCCCTTGCAAACCCATACCTGCTACCTGTTACCATCTCCAAGGGACATGGCATTGCTCCCTGTCCATCTGCATGAGCTACTCTTGGCTTCCTTTAGGGGTCAAGAAAGGCATTTTTCTGCTTGTCAGATTCATTGATGTCAGCTGTGTGAGCCCTGATGTGGGACAAGGGTGTCTCCTTCATTGCTTAAAACTTATTTATAAGGATGGGTTACTACAGATGTGGGGGAGTAAGGGCTAGGATCTCTCCTTTAAAAATCACTTGTGGCTGGCCCAAAGTGTGGTTACACACCCTCCCCGCCCCATAATGCAGCCACTTAGGAAGAGTGGTTTTCCGAAGAGACATTTCTGGGTTGACTCCCTTATCCTCAACCTTAAAAAACAAACTAAACACACACAAAAAAAACCTCCAGATCCCCAGAAGATGTGAACTCTAGGAAGAAAAAAAAACACCCATCTGTCTACTTAGCAATAAGAAGGATCTCTTCCCACCCACATTGATTATTCCTACCCCCCACCCAGTTAATGTGAGTAACGAATCAGTCTGGCCACAGTTGGTCACTGTAGGCTAGTGGAAAATACCCAATGGAGGGCAAAGGCCCTTATCAGATGCATGAATGTTTGCGAATGTCAGCTGCCACTGCCCCACACACTGTATCTTTATGGAATCTCTCCCTGCCCACCCCTCCCCATCTCCACCTGGACACAACTTGCTCAAAGGCTGGTGACTCATGGGCCATTCATCCTCAACCAAGTCCCAATGGAGCAAGAGGCCCACGTCCTAGAGGATGCAAGAAGGACCCATTTCTTAAATGTTACTAGTCCCAGCCAACCTTTTGGTGACATTATGGTTAAATTTCCCATTTGAAAACAAGCCAATGACACTCAAACTGTTTGTGTAAATGTTGCTAGACTTTATGTGTTGTACAACTAAACATTGCTGTTTGAACAATAACTGCCTGGCCTGTGTCTTATTTGTGCTTCTCACTCTTTGGCCAAACAGACATGACATCATCTCAGCCATGTGTGGAGGGTGAGACAGGGACTGTCTCAGTTAAGAAGTAGCCACAGAAATTAAAGATAGAAATCATTTTGGGAGGTCAGTTCACCTTTAGTTGGACCCCAGTCATTAGTCCCTGGGATTTTGTATCCAAAATGAGTGATGAAACTCTCACACTTGATCTTGAGGGATGCGTTGCATAGCCTGCTTCCTTCCATGAAAAACAATGTTTGTTTTCATTCAGCTAATTTTTCTAGCTTTTCCCCTCCTTTTTCCTGAAGGCATAAAAATCAAGTCTGTCAGAGGAGTGAACCCACCTTGCCTAGAGACTTGCCTACTTTACAATGAGTACTTTTAAGAGCTAAGAATTTTAAAAATTAAGTTTAAATCACTAGCTTGTCTCTTTTTTTTAAACTTAAACCCATTCTGCCTCTCTTTGAGGTTTATCCTCTCCTTTGTAGCCAGTAAATAGCACAATTCTTACCTGTATATTATTTCTCTAAATATGGACATGATGGGTCCATACATGCGATTGTGTTTGGGATGTCAATATTCTGTAAGGTGGGTGCAAGGTATAGACGAACAGCGAGGAGTCAAGACTGGAGAGACACAAGTCTGGAGGCTCTTGGGAGCCATTCAGGTGAAATGATGAGGGCCAGAACTAGAGTGTGTCGCTATGCCTGGATAGGGAGAAGTGTGAAGATGTGAGTGAGAGAGCAGTTTTTCCAACTTAAGATATCACTAGAAGAAACCTAAGAGTTCTTCTAGTCCAATGCCTTCGTTCGCATAAGGAAACGTAAGACATTATCTTGTCTGAAGTTGCACGCTTACATACCAATGCAAGGAGACTAGATCTCAATTATTGTCCCACTGCTTCACACCATTCCTATTGTACTCCATTTATTCTCATGGTCTTGTACTTAAATATATATATATTTCTTTTTAAAAAAATATATTTTATTGATACTTTACAGAGAGGAAGGGAGAGAGATAGAGAGCTAGAAACGTCGATGAGAGAGAAACATCAACCAGCTGTCTCCTGCACAACCCCTACCTGGGATGTGCCCGCAACCAATGTACATGCCCTTGACCGGAATCGAACCCGGGACCCTTCAGTCCGCAGACCGACGCTCTACCACTGACCCATGTATCTAGTTGTTCATGCATAAATATATATATATTTCTGAAATCAGAATACAACTTACAACTGATGACATGTCAGTTTACTTGGCAACTTTTTTTTCTTGGTACATTTAAATATGGTGCATCTTATAACTGACAGGATATTAAATTTGATGAAATACCGTAATCCAGATGTTCACATCCTTTCTCTTGGAAGCCCTCTGGTGCTATTTGTGATGTTTAAAGGAAATCAGCATTTTAGTCTTCAAAGCAATTCTGTGTGATGTATCTCACCGGGTCTCCACAATCGCCCTCCGGGGGTGGCAGGGCAGGTACGATGGACAACGCAGACTCTCTCCACCTTGGAGCAGCGCGGACTCCCCTTTGACTTCCTGACCAGCTCACCATCCGGTTCTGTAGGCCACGAACTAAGAAACCGGCTCCGATTCCAGGCTTTCTCGGGTGGGAAAAAGTTTCCACCTTCGAAGCGAGATATCATTCTGGATCCTTTCTCCAAAGGGCGGCAGCTTCCTGACCTGGGCCAGGGAGGACTGAGGAAGCGCCTGTTTTTAACTGTGATTTCCTGACAGGATTTGTGCTGATGATGCAGTGGCAGAGCAGGCAGGTGAAGGTCGGGAAGGCCCAGAAGGCCCCTCACCCCTCCGTACCCTGGGGGCGGAGTCATCCCCCTGGACCCGCCTCCTTCCGGTGAGGCGGGGCGTCCCACCTCCGATTCCACCTGGGCCTCCATCACTGTGGCTCACTAGGCCAGCCGCCCGCTCACTCCTTGTCTTTGCGCCATAATCGCCACCTCCGCTTTCCAGCCCGGCCCCTCGGCTTGGTGCAGGCCCCGCCCCTTCCCATCTGCGGGGCGGCCGGAGGGGCCGGAGGGGCCGAGCAAGATGGCGGTGAACCAGAGCCACACGGAAAACCGCCGAAAGGCCTACATCCCTTACGGCGAAAGGTGCCTGAGGGGAAGCCGGGGCGCCGTGAGGAGGGAGGGGTCAGACTGGGCGGAGCTGGCGGCTTGCGAGCTCTCAGCGAATCAGGGACTTTCGCGCCTTTTCCAACTACGCTTAGCTCCGCCCCCGACGTTCATGCGCCTGCGTGCGTGCGTGTCCTCACGCCTGTTCCGGGACGAGGAGGCTGCGCAGGCGGAAGCGTGTGGCCTCGCGCGGGAGCGCGCCTCTCGGTGTCTGAGGGCGGGGCGGGGTCTCCTGGAGAGGGCGCGTCACCCCGGAAGAAAGGTGAGAGCGCCCTGGGGTGGCATGGAGTCGCACCGCCCCTGCGGCTCGAGGTAGCGACCTTCGCAGGGTGCAGGCCGTGGCCGCGCTCCCTCCCCCGACTCTGGGGAACTAGGCCCTGGACTTCTGGAGGCGGGCGAGGCATCGTGTGGAAAATTCTAGAAAGACTCCACACTCTCGGGGGTTGAGGGGCTCACTTGTCTTCAGACCGTCCCAAAGCCCCCTTCCTTACTGTGTGGCCCCAGCCGGGGAGAAGCCTGCCCTTCATGGAGAGGCTGGGGGCCAAAAGAAGAGACGCCCGGGAAGGATGGCGCTCCCTCCGGTTGATTAGTTCAATGTCTTTCCTAATGATCGCTGAGGACAGTGTCTGCCTTCTTTGTCACTGCAGTCTTAGCAAGTGGCGAGTGCTACGAAATATTTACTGAAAGCATGAACAACTAGATGCATGAATCCAGGTAATAACACAAGCAACGGGGTGCTTTGCTCGGTGCCTGCACTGTTGCTGCCCCCCCTCCGTTGGCCGCTTCCCAAAGGAGGGAGTGGGTTTATCGTCTCTCCTCCTCATGTGCAATTCCCCGCCCTTAATTCCCCCGCCCCCCACTTTCTCAGAAACTTGTCTGCCCGCCTGATCCTCTTAACCATACCCCTCTCTGCTGGGATGGCGCTCGTTTTCCTGGCAGTGCGGCCCTGAACACAAGTGCTGTGCTCAGGTGCGCCTGAGCCCCTTGGAATGCCAGGTAGCTCAGCTGGTTAGAGCATTGTCCCCACACGCTAAGGTTGTGGGTTCGATCCCTGGTCAGGGCACATACAAGAATCAACCAGTGCACACATAAATAAGTGGAACAATAAATCGATGTTTCTTTCTTTCCTTTCACACATGTGGGAAACAACCAATCCATGTTTCTCACAGTAATGTTTCTGTCTCTCCCCCTCCCTTCCACTCTCTCTAAAAATCAATGGAAAAATATCCTTGGGTGGGAATTAACCAAAAAAAGTTCTTGAAACACTATTCACCCCTTAAGAATCAGCTCATATTTCAATCTTTCTATAGTCATTCCTAATTACTTCAACCAAAACTAACCTCTCCTTTCACTTAGTTGCCGTGACATTTTTGTGCCATATATGTGATGTGTCATATGTGATGTGTGTCATACCTGGATTCATGTATTCAGTTGTTCATGCTTTCGGTCAATATTTAGTAGCACTTGCTAAGACTGCAGTGGCAAAGAAGGCAGACATTGTCCTCAGTGAACATTAGGAAAGACATTGAACTAATCAACATATATAATAATTACTCAGAAAAAAACCAATAGGCCGAAACTGGTTTAGCTCAGTGAATAGAGTGTCGGCCTGCAACTGAAAGGTCCCAGGTTTGATTCGGGTCAAGGGCATGTATCTTGGTTATGGGCACATCCCCAGTAGGGGGTGTGCAGGAGGCAGCGAATCGATGTTTCTCATAGATGTTTCTAACTCTTGTCTCTCTCTTCCTTTCTGTAAAAAATCAATAAAATATATTTTTAAAAATTGGATTCTTTGGATGAACCCAAGTTTTTCAAGTTAAGAGTGAGGGAAGAACATGAAAGGCAGAGGGAGCAACATGTGAGGATTCTGGAACATTCTGCATGCCTCACCTTAAAAAAAAAAAATATATATATATATATATATATATATATATATATATATATATATATATAATTTTCTACAAAGAGGAAGGGAGAGAGACAGAGAGCTAGAAATATTGATGAGAGAGAGACATCGACCAGCTGCCTCCTGCACACCCCCTCCGGGGATGTGCCCGCAACCAAAGTACATGCCCCTGACCGGAATCAAACCTGGGACCCTTCAGTCCACTGAGCCAAACTGGTTTCGGCAATGCCTCACCTTCTTTAACATTTCCTTTAGCACAGTGTTTGATAGTTACTGCACAAGAAGTATAAGAATTCATGAATAAACAGAAAGAATACAAGTAGTTTTACAAGAAAAATAATCCAGCCCTGGCTGGTGTGGCTCAGTTGGTTGTGCACTGTCCTGTGCACTGAAAAGTTGCTGGTTTGAGTCCTGGTCAGGGCATGTAACTAGGTTGCATGTTCGATCCTCAGTAGGGGGCATGCAGGAGGCAGCCCATGGAGGTTTGGTTCTTCCATTGATGTTTTTCTCTCTCTCTCTTAAAATCAATTTTTAAAAAAGATACAAGATTCCTGATTGATTTTTAATAAATACAATGGGGGAAATTTAGAGAATGTAACCCAGAGATAAAGACAGAGAAGAGAGACCAAAACCAGATGGCGGCCTAGGTAGCCTCCTAGGCTGCCACCTCATCAACAATTTGGGAAAAAACAACAGATAAAATCAAAAGGGATCGCACCAGACCCACAGGAAAGCTGGCGAAATGGGAAGGCTACAACTAGACACCAAGCAGGGCACCACTGCTGCCATGTGGAGTTTAAAACTACAGCGAAACTGACCTGCTGGAGCCACTGCCGCCGGGAATGAGGGAAGCCAGAGCTCACTCTGCCCCGGGGCCCAGGGACTGGGCCAGCCCACCGGCTGCCGTGGGAACCAGGGAGCTGATACGGGGCCTCCGCTGCGCCTTCGGCTCCTTCCCAGACGAGAAACCTGTGAGCGCGGCCTCCCTGCCCGCAACCATCCTGGCCCGAAGCTGTCCCAGCCCGCCCGCCGTGCTGGTGAGGAGCTGGTGCAGCGTCTCCTGGCCCGCGGTCGGCTTGGCCCGGCCTCCGGGCGCGCGCCATGCTGATGGGGGGCTGGTGCGGCGCCTTCCGTTTGCAGCCCCGGCGAGTCCTTCTTCTGCCACCGTGGCCCGCAGCCAGCTCAGCCTGGCCTCCTTGCGCGCCATGCTGGTGAGGGGCTGGCGCGGTGCCTTCCGTTGGTGGCCCCGGCGAGTCCTTCCTCTGCTGCCACATGGCCGGGCCAAAGCTTCCGCCACTACCGCCATGTGGATTTTAAAACTACAGGGGAAATTGAGCCACAGGAGCTACCGTCACTGCTGCACCCACCGCTGCCCCCTCGAATGGGAATCCACCAAAAACAGAGCTCACTACGCCCTGGGCTAAGGGAGAGTGTGGCTTCAGAACTTAGCCTCTGCGTCCACAGCAGCTCTGCTTCCACACCAAAGGAGACACCATTGAGGGCGGTCTCTCTGCCTGCAGCCATTTCAGCCCGCCCACAACCTTCACAGCACACCCTCCGTGCTGGTGTGGAGATGGCGTGTGCTGGTGAGGAGCTGGCACGGCGCCTTCCGTTAGCGGCCCGGACGAGTCCTCCCTCAGCCGCTGCATGGCCGAGCCAAATCTCCCGCCACTGCTGCCATGTGAACTTTACAACTACAGTGGAAATTGAACCACAGGAGCCACCGTCGCTGCCGCACCCACCACCACAACCTGCCACCGCCGCTGTGAATAAAGGAAATCCACCGAGAACAGAGCTCACTACTCCCCAGGCTCAGGGAGTGGGCGGCCTCAGAACTTAGCCTCCGCATCCGCAGCTGCTCTGCTTCCGCACCGAACGAGACACCTTTGAGGGCAGTCTCCCACCTGCAGCCATCTCAGCCTGCCTGCAGCCGTCCCAGCCTGCCTGCCGTGCTAGCAAAGAGCTAGCGCGGCGCCTCCAATTCGCGACCCCAGCACCCCAGAGGGGCCGTGTGCCCTGGGTGAGCCGTGTCCCCCAAAGGGGCCGGGTGTCCCGGGTGAGCCGTGTGTCCCAGGGGGCCGTGTGCCCCAGGGGAAGCAGTGGGACCCAGGGGGAGGGGCGGTGAGAACCAGAGGAGGAGCGGACTCTATTCATGTGGTCCTGAGATAGTCACCATAAAACAAGCAGACTGCCAAATGAGGAGCGGATTCTATTCATGTGATCCTGAGATAGTCACCATAAAACAAGAAGATTGGCAAATGACAATGGGGAGGGGAAGGAGACCTGGGGGGAGATAAGAGAACAACCGAAGGACTGGTATGCATGAATATAAGTACAACCAACGAACACAGAACTCTGGGGAGGGAGGGCATGAATGGGAGGTGGGGGGGAGGGCAATGGTAAGCTATGTACACATATAATACCTTAATAAAATTTAAAAAAAATAATAATAATAATGACAGAGAAGAATAAGTGTTAATTTTTAGGGAATAAAATAATTCAAATTCTTTTTATGCCAATAAAGATAGTAGTAGGAGCAGCAGCTAACATTTATTGAGTGTACAGGCTAGGAACTGTGCCAGGAGTTTTATGTTTGTCATAAATTGTGTGCTGTCTGCCCTTTCTGTTCTGCAGTATCTTGAATCAGTGTAATGATGTGGACCTCTCCTTCCCAAAGCATCCATCAGGATCCGATTTCTTTCGTGGCTCAAAGAGGGGAACGTTGCTTCTCACTTCATACCGGGTAATTTCTCTTTCTACTTCTATTTTTTATTAACTCTATATCTGTTTTCCTTAAAATGGAGAGAGGGTAACCATTGAGTCTCAACGTTTTTTAAAACATTTACACTTGGAGATTTCCCATGTTGAAGGATGATAGAAGAAAATGATGATGCTTTTCAATTAGGCCAGGATGCCAAAGCAACCTAACCTTAGACATTTTTATGTCTCAAACTATGGACAAATTGCATTCCTTTTTCAAAGTGACTTTCCTTTCTTAGGTGATCTTCGTGACGTCACGTTCAATCAGTGATCCCATGCTTTCTTTTATGATGCCATTTAATCTGATGAGTAACTGTGCCCTCGAACAGCCACTCTTTTCCCCCAACTACATTCACGGAACTGTTCAGGCAGCTCCAGATGGTACGTGATAACAGTCAGAAGTGGTTTTTTTGTTTGTTTGTTTTCTTAAAAACTTCCAGAAGGTTTAAGATTCAGACTTGGCTCATGTTAGAATTCAAATAAAAGAAAGCCACGCTGCTTCTTTGGGTAATGCTCTGTCAGTGTTAGTCCAGTTACCAGCTGTGCCAGCCTGCCTCATAGTGAGTGTGTACCGTTTCTTCCCCCAGGTGGCTGGGAAGGAGAGGCTACTTTTAATTTATCCTTCAGAAAAGGAGGTGCCATCAAATTTTTCCAGTTGATGATGAAAGCTGCCTCTGCTGGTGAGCGATAATGATAAAACGATTAAGCACTTTGGGTTTTTGAGGCTTGTGGAATTAAAGCAGGACTGCTACCCAGTTAGGATTTTCCGGTCTCTGTGAGTAGGCACGTGGTAATTGCACATGCATGTATACAGCAAGCGTTTCCTGAACCTAGATACTAAGTGCTGAGTACAATACTACCTGCTGGGAAACAGATGATTCAGACCCTCCCTGTTCAGAAGGAGTTTGAAATCTAGTAGGAGCTTACCAGTCAGATACCTGAGTGACTAACTGTGCCTCAGAATCTTTTATCCATATAACTGCTGGTCTCATATATCCCTGGCTAGTCTCTTCACACCAGGGAGCCTTAGCTCTTCTTCCCCTGACATGCCTTTTTGTCATCTCTTTTCTCTGAGTTTGCCTTTGTTTCTCTTGGGCTTAGTCCCTATCTTTGATGAGAGGAAGGAAGAGGTAGCACTGCTCTAATGGATGGTACCAGAGAACTCTTTCACATTTTGAATACAAATAAATTTGTATGACATATTTTTATTCAGCCTAACCTCACTCCATGCTCTTCACTCTCTCACCTTTTGTACTCCAATCCAACTGGACTTCTTTGTGCCTGGTTCTCTCATCTCTGAGCCTTCATGATATTTCCTCTCTCTCTGGAGTGCTCTTTCCTTTCTCCCTTGCCTTCCATCCCCAACTTCAATCTAGTTGAGACTAACATAAACTAGTAGAGACAGGCATGCAAGTATGTTATCTCATAGCATGTGCTGTAATAGGGACATAGATAAAGTGCTAGGACACACAGAAGGATGGAGTGAAGTTTCTAGCTTAGAAGACTGACTGGATCATGATTCTATAAACCATGGTCAAGAATATAAGAACTCTGGCTGGTGTTTCTCAGTGGTTAGAACCTCATGTACCAAAGGGTCGTGAGGTTGATTCAAGGATGAATCATACCTGTGCTGCAGGTTCACTTTCCACCCCGACCAGGGCACATCCAGCAGGCAAATGGTTGGTGTCTCTCACATCAATATGTTTCTCTCTCCTCTCTCCCCTCTCCCCTCTCCCTTCTTCCCAAAGCAAAGGAAAAAATATCCTTTGGTGATGATTAACAAAACAAAACAAAAAGGATATAGGAGACAGTCTAAGTTGGAAAGGAAATGAGGTTTTTTAAAAATTATTTTTACTGATTTTTAGAGAGGTGGGGAAGAGAAGAGAGAAAGTGAAACATCGAGAGGGGAATATCATTTGACTGCCCCCTGCATGTCTTCCCCTGGGGATCCATGTGCCTTGACTGGGAATCGAACCAGCAGCCTTCCTGTGCAGGGAATAACACCCAATCAACTGAGCCACACTGGCCAGAGTGAGAGGAAATGAGTTTAATTTTAGACCTAATAGTACTAACTAGCATTTTTTCAGTGCTTACCATATACTGGAGTGTTCCAAGCCCTTTACATATGTCAGTTTATTTAATCCTCACAAAAACATTAAGATGTAGGCACTAATAATTATCCCTGACTTATAGCTGGGGAAACTGAGTCAGTGATGATTACATAATTTCCCAAGACTATACAATTAGTAAGTGATGGAGCTGGACTTTATACTTTAAACCTACTCTTTCTCTCTTATTAAACATTTTATTTTGGGGAAAAATTAAATTGATTGAAAAGTTACACAAATATTACAATGAATTCCTATAGACCCTTCATCTAGATTTACCCATTATTATCATTTTCCCACATTTGCTTTCTTTTTTCCCCTCTTGGTTTTTTCCCTTTCTTGTTTTTATTGAAATATTTGGAAGTCACAAAGATCATTTCCTTCATGCCTACGTATTCAAATGTATATCTCTTAAGAACAAAGCCATTCTCTTATCTAGTCATTGTACTTATTAAATTCAGAAAATTTAACATTGAAGCAGTATTATTAATATAGTTTATATTCAAATCCAAATGATTGTTCCATTACTGTTTCTAATTCTGATAGCTCTTTTTCCCCCCCCCTGCAATTCAGGATCTAATCCTGAATCACACATTGAATTTAATTGTCTTATTTCTTTATTCTCCTTTAATCTGGACTCAGCCTTTTTTTGTCTTTCATGACATTGAAATTATAAAACAAATACAGGCTTAATGTTTTGTAGAATGTATTTTAATTTGGGTTTGTCTATTCATTATGATTATATTCAGATTACATTTTGTTAAGAATACTATATAAGGGACTTTGTATACTGTTGAGCCTATACTCTTAATCCCTGATACAAGTGTGAAGTACATGGGAGTGCCAGAGGCCAGTAGATGTGCAGCTCAGAGCTCCAGAGATGAACTGTATCTAGAGACTGATTTGGAAATCTTTAGCACACTAGACATCTCGGGAGCCATCTGGGTGATGGGCTCAATAAATGAATTAAGGATGGTATTCCAAGAGTCCTTAACATTTAAGGAATGGTGGGCAAGGAGGAGTGAGTGACCTGTAATGAAGATTGAGAAGGGGCTGACAGGGAGGTAGGAGGAGAATCAAGTGAGTTTATTATCCCAGAAGTCAAGAAAGGAGAAAGTCTGGAGGAGAGAAACCAAGATGGTGGCATAGGTAAACGCCCAACTGCAGCCTCACACAACAATTAAAAAAAAAATACAACTAAAATACAAAAAGGACATTATCCAGGACTACAGGAAAGTTGACTGACTGGAAATTCTACAACTAGAAGGAAAGAGAAAACCAGAAGGACAATCAGAGGAGCTGTAAAAGCCTAAGGTACGGAGGCACGGTGCACGCATGGGGAGAGGACGGAGCCGGAGAGGAGGGGCGGCTGAGTGCCTGGCTGGCGTTCCCTAGCAGGAAGGAGATAAAAGTTCCAGACTATGCCGAACCCCAGTTCTGACAGCACTGAACCCCAGTTCTGGGCGAGACCCTGGGGTCCCAGGCTCATACGGAGGGAGTCTGGACTGTAAGGTGGAAATTCGGGGGAGCAGCGAAAGGCAGTCCTGGAGGCGCACATGTTTCGCGCAGAGAACGGACTGTTGACTGTGCCACTGGAGTGCCCTAGCGGGAAGGAGACAAAAGCTCCAGACTTCTCTGAACCCCACTTCAAAATGCACTGAACCCCAGTTCCAGGCTCATTGGGGGAGAGCCTAGACTGTTTGGTAGTGGGCAAAACTCTAGGGCACCTTTCTCTCAGAGGTGCTTGCAATGAGTACCGAAGGACATTGAGGAACACTGAGACTCAGGAACCTCGTAGGACGGGGCTGACGGGAAACCAAGGCTGTAGGCTCCACTCTGAAACTCGAACCCATCCAAGCTGAGCAGAGGCTTTTGAAAATTTCCAAGTCTAGGTGATTAAGGCTCTCTCCTGGCGTAGACATAGCTGACCCTCACAGCCAATGGCCTGGAGGTCAGTTCCTCCAAGTGATATGAATAACAATCAAGACTTAACTACAACAAGGCTGTACACACAGTCCACAAAAGGGGGCACCAAGAGTGTCCACCTCAGGTAACTGGGAGACTGACCCACTGAACCATAGAGGACACCTTAGCACACAAAGCCACCCAACCAACTCAGGGAAGCTACAAAAATGCCGAGACAAGGAAACAGATTACAAATGAAAGAAATGGAGGACAAAAAGCGACTAGATATAGAGTTCAAAACCACGGTTATAAGGTTTTTCAAGAATTTCCTAGAAAAGGCCGATAAAATAAATGAGACCTATGAGGATATGAAAAGGGATCAACTAGAAATAAAAAGGGATCAACTAGAAATAAAGAATACATTGTCTGAAATAAAAAATATTATACAGAGTCCTAAAAACAGAATGGAAGATTGCAAGAATCAAGTCAAAGATTTGAAACATAAAGAGCTAGAAGACACTCCTCCGTAGAAGCAAGAAGACAAGAGAATCCAGAAAGTTGAAGATAATGTAAGAAACCTCTGGGACAACTTCAAGCGAACCAACATCAGAATTATGGACGTCCCAAAAGAAGAGAGAGAGCAAGATACCAAAAATATACTGGAAGAAATAGTGACAGAAAACTTCCCCCACCTGGTGAAAGAATTAGACTTACAAGTCCAGGAAGCACACAGAACCCCAAACAAAAGGAATCCAAAGAGGACCACACCAAGACACATCATAATTAAAATTCCAAGAGCAAAAGACAAAGAGAGAATATTAAAAGCAGCAAGACAAAAGCAGGCAGTTACCTATAAAGGAGCACCCATACGACTGTCAGCTGATTTCTCAACAGAAACCATGCAGGGCAGATGGGAATGGCAAGAAATATTCAAGGTGATGAATAGCAAGAACCTACAGCCAAAAATACTCTACCCAGCAAAGCTATCACTTAGAATCGAAGGCCAGATAAAGAGCTTCACAAATAAAAAAAGCTAAAGAGCCAAAACCGGATTGGCTCAGTGGTAGTGCGCTGGTCTGCGGACTGAAAGGTCCCGGGTTCGATTCCGGTCAAGGGCATGTACATTGGTTGCGGGCACATCCCCGGTAGGGTGTGTGCTAGAGGCAACTGGTCGATGTATTTCTCTCATCGACATTTCTAGCTCTCTATCTCTCTCCCTTCCTCTCTGTGAAATATCAATAAAATATATTTAAAAAAAAAAAAAAAGCTAAAGGAGTTCATCACCGCCAAACCAGAATTATATGGTTTGCTGAAGGGGGTTCTCTAGGAAGAGGAAGGAAATAAAGATAAAAATTATGAACAACAAATAATAACTATCAATATTAACTGGTGAATATAATAGAATCAGAGGTATGGAAGGGGAGTGAACTGACCATTCTTGTGGAAAAGAGGAGTCGGGGAGGGGGGGTGCGGGAAGAGACTGAACATAAACTGTGCACCTATGGATGAGGACAATGGGGGGTGGGGAAAGGGCAGAGGGTGGGGTGGGAACCTGGTAGAGGGGAGTAATGGGGGGGGGTGAGGAACATTTGTAATAATATGAACAAAAAAGATTTATTTTAAAATAAAATAAATAAAAAAATTTTTAAAAGAAAGGAGAAAGTCTCAAGCAATAGAGTGGTCAAATGTGGCAGCTATTATAGACATGCTTGGTAAAATGAAAACTGAAAAATCTGCTTAGCGTGTGGAAATTTGATGTTGCTGGTCTTAGCAAGGGAGATTTTGGTGAAGAGAGAGATCTAGAAGCCTGACAATGGATAATAGGGTGTCCTGGCAGATAAAGGAAGTACAACTATGGGGAACCCAGGGTCAGGGGACCCTTGGAAGTCCAATTTCTCTGCTGTAGATGTCTGGGGAACTCAGGGCAATTGCAAACTGGATCTTGAATTTCTTCTTAGTTTTGGCTTCATAGTATGAAGGGGGAGTTATTTTTAGGATTATGGGCTAAGGTTGAGGCAACTTTTGGGAGTCCTCTTTGTGCTCACATTAAGATCTCCTTGCCCAGCTGGTACGGCTCAGTGGTTGAGCATTGACCCATACATGAACCAGATTACTGTTTGTTCCCAGTCAGGACACATGACTTGGTTTTGGGCTTGATTCCCAGTAAGGGGCAAGCAGGAGGCAGCCAATCAACGATTCTCTCTCATCATTGATATTTCTGTCTCCCTCTCCCTTCTCCTTTCCTGTCTCTGAAATCAACCAAAACATTTTTTAAAAAAAGAGATCTGCAAAGGTAGGCAGTTGCACAGCAACTTGGAAGGATTTAGTTAACTTATATGAACTTGGTCCAGTGTCTGAACTGTTCTGAGTCTCATGGTATCATGGCTTAGGTGTGGGAACCTACCTCTGCTCCCCTGGCAAGAGTCAGTGCTTGTGAGATGGGCTTCCTTGAGGCCTTTGGAATTAACTATTCATTGTGCTTCATGATCTGATTTATTGATCAAGAATGATTCCCACCGAAACCAGTTTGGCTCAGTGGATAGAGCGTTGGCCTGTGGACTGAAAGGTCCCAGATTCTATTCCGGTCAAAGGCATGTACCTCGGTTGCAGGCACATACCCAGCTGGGGGTGTGCAAAAGGCAGCTGATCGATGATTCTCTCTCATCGATGTTTCTAACTTTCTATCCCTCTCTCTTCCTCTCTGTAAAAGAAATCAATAAGATATATTAAAAAAGAAAAAGAATTATTCCCTTCCCCTCTGCAGAGTGGATTTGTCAGGAGCCTTTGAGTTATATTTATAGCAAATGTATATTGAATACTTGCTGTGTGTCAAACACTAGGTGAGACAATTGGGAACACAACAGTGACTAAGACATACATGGTCCCTGCCTCTGTTAAACTTAGTCTAGTGAGAATCATATAAAAAATAAGCAAATATATAAGTGAATAAAATAATTACTTCTTCCAGAAAGGGCTACTAATAGTTATTGAAAAGGAGAAGATCAGGGGTAAGGAAGACGACTTTAGATTTATAGTGAATTACTTAATGCCAGCTATTTAATCAGATAAATCCCAGATTATCAATGGTTTAAGACAATAGTAGATGCTAATGCTTATATAAAGGCCAATTATCAGGGCTAAAAGGGGAATCTGTTTCACATAGCCCTTCATGGACCCAGGGTAATAGAGTATCTGCCATCTTTAACACATATCACATGGCCTGTTGGATAGCTGTCAGAGAGGGGAAGAGAGGAGATCTTACCTGGGAAGTTTTCATGGGCCAGGCCTGGAACTGTTGTACATTACTTCTGGTCATATGTCATATGACAGAAATCAGTGTGGTAGGCTGATAATGACTCCCAAAGATATATCCTGATCCTAATTCTCAGAACCTGTGAATGACACCGTATTTGTAAAAAAGAAGGTTTTTTGGATGTTATTAATTTAAGGATCTTGAGATGAGGAGATTACCCTCGATCATCTAGTGCAAGCATGTCTAACTCTTGGGCCATGGGACTCATGCGTCATTTATTTGGCCCGTGTTAGCCTTTGAGTTTGACATGCTTGATCTAGTGGGCCTCAGATGCCATCACAAGTGCCCTCAAAAGAGAGGGAGAAAGAGAAGTGCTTTCTCCTGTACCACACAGCCATTAAATTGGTCTGTAATGGATATATCTTACCAACCTGATAGAATTTCTCACTTGGAAATTTTTCTGAATGCCTATCATGGTAGGTACCTTTATGCTAGACCCTAAATAAACACAGGCAAATAAGTCACAAACTCTGTCTTCAAGAAGCATAGAGTTCAGGACAAGGGCAATGTATATTCTTTATTTTGTATCCTGGAAACATTGTTAAACACTCAAGTAAGGTGATAGTTAATAGTTAATTATCTGGTTGATAGTTGCTATACATTTGACTTAAAAAAGAATGTTGTCAAATTTGTTTTTCAGCTGCCCAAGGAGCTCCACTCCAAAGTATAACTTACTGGTTTGGTGCTCCAGGACTGTTTATCGTTGGTGGGCAGGGGAGCATTACGTGCTACCACCATAGGTCTAATCCAGGTAAGGTATGGCATAAGGTTCTTCCTGGGAGGTGGAAAAGGATGCAGGGGTTCAAACAGCTATTCACTGCTAGCTTGCCTCCAGCCCTGCCGGCAGGAGAAGCATCGAAGGTTTGGAGGTTGGAAAGTGGTTGAGTTTGTGACTTCATTTCCAGATTGAAACCCAGTGGCAAGTCAGTAAGTTTCAGGCTTATTTTTAATTAATAATATACAGATATGGAACATACTTAGGCAACTCCCAATATTGGAAACATTCACTTCCTGTTTGCAGCCCATTTCACACAAGCACAGCCATCAAGCTTGCACCATGCCCTTCAGCCTCACTAAGGATTCCAGCCCTGGGCGTTCTGCCCTGTGCCCTTTAACAGTTGTGCGTGGCCACAGCTGCTGTCATGTTACTGGGAAGTGGTCATTGATTCTCAAATGTTGTCCACCACCTATCGGCAGACCACAAAGGGTCTCTGTCAACAGACCCCACAATGTGGGCCCTTTCTTGGGTTCTTGGAGCATGACGTGTATGTCATTGGCATTTAGCTTTGTATACAACTGACGGATAGTTATTTGTACCCCTAATAGTTACCTAGTTGTAAAAGGTTATTAAACTGTAATATTGTGCCCAAAATCTAAAATGTTGCTACGGTTTTATAAGTGTTTTTTTTAATTGAGTTGAAATTCATAGAACATAATATACAACAATTTTTATTTTTTTCATAAGTTTTATTTATTTATTTTTTTATTGATATTTTACAGAGAGGAAGAGAGAGAGATAGAAAGCTAGAAACGTCGATGAGAGAGAAACATCGACCAGCTGCCTTTTGCACACCCCCTACCAGGGAATGTGCCCGCAACCAAGGTACATGCCCTTGACCGGAATCGAACCCAGGACCTTTCAGTCCGCAGACCGACGCTCTACCACTGAGCCAAACCGGTTTCGGCAATATACAACAATTTTTAAATGTACAATTGGTATTTAGTATATTCACAATGTGGTGCATCCCTCGCTCTATAGTTTTAAATTTTTTCTTCACTCCATAAAATACTCCATAATTCCCCACTAAATAATAATTCTCCATTGTCTGTCTGCTCTCAACATCTCTTAATATACTCTAATCTGCTATTTGTCTCTGGATTTGGTTATTCTGAATATATCACATAAAAGGAATCAGCCAAAACTGGTTTGGCTCAGTGGATAGAGCATCTGCCTATGGACTAAAGAGTCCCGGGTTCAATTCCGATCAAGGGCATGTACCTTGGTTGCGGGCACATCCCCAGTTGGGGGTATGCAGGAGGCAGCTGGTCGATGTTTCTCTCTCATTGACATTTCTGGCTCTCTATCCCTCTCTCTTCCTCTCTGCAAAAAATCAATAAAATATATATATTTTTAAAAAGGAATCATACAGTACATCACCTTTTGTGTTTGGCTTATCACATCTAGCATAATGTTTTCTAGGCTAATCCCAGTTATAGCATGCACTTTATTTTTTTGTGGCTGAATACTATTTCACTGTACATATGTATCATAATCTATTGTCTTTCCTCATTCTTTTACTTTCAATCTATTTGTGTCTTTAGACTTTTAATCTAAAGTATGTCTCTGATTAAGCCCTGGCCAGTGTGGCTCAGTTGTTTGTCATCCCTTGAACTGAAAGGTCGCTGGTTCGATTTCCAGTCAGGGCACATGCCTGGGTTGCGAGCTCAATACCCAGTGTGGGGAGGTGTGGGAGGCAGCCAATAGATGATTCTCTCTCGTCATTGATGTTTCTATCTCTCCCTCTCTGTTCCTCTCTCTGAAATAAAAACATTTAAAATAAATAAAAAATTGAACAGTTATAATCATGATCACAGTTATAATTGCATAAACATATTAATAGACATTTTACAAAGAAATACATTAAAATACTAAGTTTTTATGTTATGATTACATTATAGATGTTTTTATTTTTTTAATATATTTTATTGATTTATTTTTACAGAGAGGAAAGGAGAGGGATAGAGAGTTAGAAACATCGATGAGAGAGAATCATCAATCAGCTGCCTCTTGCACACCTCCTAACTGGGGATGTGGCCGCAACCCGTGTACATGCCCTTGACCGGAATCGAACCCGGAACCCTTCAGTCCGCAGGCTGACCTCTATCCACTGAGCCAAACCGGTTTCAGCTATAGATGTCTTTTAAAATTTTACCTTTTTTTTTCTATTTTCCAAATACATATTCCTCAATAAGCATGTATTTTTTATAATCAAAGCAAACTTTATTAAGTAAAACATGTATCTCTCTATATACAGCTATAATTAATGCAGAGATTAACTGTTGGGTTATTTTAATGTTTATTTTAATCCCTCTACAACAGGAAATGGATAAAGTTTTCAATTGGCGGTGGCTGAAGGATCTGGCTTTACCATTATTCTGCTTAATTCTCTTCCTGTGTTTGCTTCAGCATAATTTTTTTCTTCTTCCTCCGTCTCACTTATTCCTTGTCCACTCTAAGAAATAACTAATTTTTTTCTTCTCAATTTACCCAGTTGTTGCCCATGGACCCCAACCTGTGATATATGGACCCCCACCACAAGGATGCAGAGTTCCACCAGCGGGATACCCACCCCCACCAGCTGGATACCCACCCCCACCAGCGGGATACCCACCCCCACCAGCGGGATACCCACCCCCACCAGCGGGATACCCACCCCCACCAGCGGGATACCCACCCCCACCAGCGGGATACGCACCCACACCAGCTGGATACGCACCCCCACCAGCGGGATACGCACCCCCACCAGCGGGATACACTCCCCCACCAGCGGGATACCCACCCCCACCAGCGGGATACGAACCCCCACCAGCGGGATACACTCCCCCACCAGCAGGATACGAAGCCTCTCCTCCGGGATATGAAGCCCCTCCTATGGGATCTGAAGCCCCTCCTATGGGATATGAAGCCTCTCCTCCGGGATATGAAGCTCCACCTTCTGGAAATAGAACTGGGCCTCACAGTTTTGTGGGAGCCCAGCCTGATGGATATGACTCTTCCTTCCCTTCCACCTCATTTCCTCAGCACCACTCACCACCTTCTAAGAACTAAACCCTGAAGATTCAACAACCAGAGTGGCACCCTAAAACTGAAGTCGGGATAAGAAGGAGGACTCAGGTATGTGTTTAAAGGCCTTTCTCCAGTAGCAGTCCCACCCTCTGCAAGGGCAGTCTTAGGGGGAAACTGAAGCTTTACTTCCATGCCTAGATTTTAGAAGCAAAGTCAACTCTTGATTAGATGGGATTAAGGAAAGGGCTAATTAAAGGGCTAATTCCCTAATAATTTGGTTGACATTGGGCTGTATTTTTTAAAAACATATGTTTTTGTTGATTTTAGAGAGGAAGAGAGAGGGAGGGAGAGAGAGAGAAGCATGGATTGCCTCCAGTATGCACCCGGACCAAGAAGTGAACCAGTTACCTTTCAGTGCACAGGATGATACTCAACCAACTGAGTCACACTAGTCAGGGCTGAGGTGTATTTTTTTAAATATATACTTTTTTTTTTTGCCGAAACCGGTTTGGCTCAGTGGATAGAGCGTCGGCCTGCGGACTAAAAGGTCCCAGGTTTGATTCTGGTCAAGGGCATGTACCTTGGTTGCGGGCACATCGCCAATAGGGGGTGTGCAAGAGGTAGATGATTGATGACTCTCTCATCAATGTTTCTAACTATCTCTCTCTCTTCCTTGCTGTAAAAAAGTCAATTAAAAAAAATATATATATATATTATATATAAAAAAGTATATATATTATATATAATATATAAAAAGTATATATATATTATATATAAAAAAGTATATATATATATATATATATATATATATATATATATATACTTTTTGTTGATTTTAGAGAGGAAGAGAGAGGGAGATAGAAACATCAATGATGAGAGAGCATCATTGATCTGCTGCTTCCTGCACACCCCCTACTGGGGATTGAGCCCACAATCCGGGCATGTGCCCTTAACCAGAATCCAAACTGGGACCCATGAGCAGGTGAATGCTCTGTCCACTGAGTCAAATCGGGTAGAACTGAGCTGCATTTTTTTTTTTAACATATCTTGAATGTGACTGTGGAAAAAGCTTTCTTCTGCCTTTTTCCCCTCCACTATCCAAGAAGCATTTATTATGCTCAGTTTTCTAGGCACTAAGATATATGTTAGAAACATCAAGTTGAACACATTTTTGACAGCATTCTTTATATTAATAAAAGGACGGGACAACCTAAATTTATAATAGTGACAGAGAATTTCATAAATTAGGGTATATCCATACAGTGGAATATTATGCAGCCATTGAAAATGATGTCTAAAGGTAGAAAAGCCTTCTTTAAGAATACCAAAACCAATGAAGCAATCAAGGAAAACATAAAGTAAATATAATTTTGACTATCTTGATTTTTTCTTAATTCTGTATAACCAAAGTTAAAAGATAGGCAATAGACTAGGAGGAAGTAATTTCCAGCATGTGTATTAAACAAACAAACAAATAACTTTTTCTCAGAATATATGAACTCCTACAAATCAACCCAAAAGAAAAATGGACAGAAGATATGAATACCCTATTAACAGAGGCAATAGAGTGGCTGGCCAAGAAACATTTGAAAAGATGTTTGTCCTACTCAACTAGTGTTAGGGAAGTACAACTTGAAAAGAAAAACACTTTTATTTCCAAAGATTTACAAATACGGTATTAAAAAGATTGAAAAACTTAAGTGTTTGGAAAGATTTGGGAAATGGTTATTGTTATAAATTGTTGGAGGGAGTTTTTCAGTATGCCTTTTTAGAATATTGTTTTAAATATATTTTTATTGATTTCAGAGAGGAAAGGAGAGAGGTAGAAACATCAATGATGAGAGAGAATCCTGCATGCCCCCCACCAGGGATGGAGCCCACAGTCTGAGCATGTGTCCTGACTGGGAATCCAACCGTGATCTCCTTGTTCATAAGTCAACACTCAACCACTGAGCCACATCCGCTGGGCTTGGTATGCCTTTTTAGAAAGCAATTCAGCAGTGCCTTTTATTATTTTTTAATCCTCATTTGAGGATGTGTTTTACTGAAGAGAGAGAGAGACAGAGAGAGAGAGAGAGAGAGAGAGAGAGAGAGAGAGAGAGAGAGAGAGAGAGATATGAGGGAGAAACATTGATCAGCTGCTTTCTATATGCACCCAACTGGGGAATGAACAAACAATCTAGTTATGTGCCTTGACCGGAAATCAAGCCCACAACCCTTTGGTGTATGGAATGATGCTCCAACTGACTGAGGCATGCCCCCATCCCTGCTAGGGCCAGCAGAACCTTTTAAAAGTTAAAATGAGTCTACTCTTGGCTTAGTGACTTGGCTTCTGGATATCTATTCCTGAGAAGTACTTGCATATGTACACAAAAATGTAACTGGGGAGATTTCATTACGTTCATTGTTTCTAACAACACAAAATTACAAATAACCTATATGTTTATTAATAGTAAACATTTAAATAAACCAAGGTACATCCATACTACATATGCAAATTTTCTAAGTCTTACTGTTAAATGAGAAAAGCAAGTTTTAGGAAGAGAGATATAATAGAGAGATTTTCAGTCCCATCAGACTGGATACCCCCTTTCAGAACTAATATTTTATAATGTTTCCTTTACTTCATTGGGATAAAATTTTCAGGCAACTGCATGTGATTCCACACCATTCTAGCCAAAATCAATATAAGACTATAAATGTGATAGAAGAAGGAATAATAGTCCCTGGCCAGTGGGGCTCAGTTGGTTGAGCTCTGTCCCATGCATCAAGAAAGGCCACTGGTCAGAGACAAATGGTAGCGAGTGTGTGTGTGTGGGGGGGGTTAGGGAACAACCAAAGGACTTGCATGCATGCATATTAGCATATCCAATGGACACAGGCACTGGGGCAGTGGGGTGGGAATGGCTGTGGTGGGGATCAATTAGGGAAAAGAAGACAATGTAAAACTTTAGACAGTAATAAAAATAAATAGAAACAAGTTAGGAAGACAAAAAAAAAAAAAGAAAGAAAGATCCCTGGTTAGATTTCCAGGACACATGCCCAGGTTTTGGGTTTGATCCCTGCTTGGGTACAAAGGAGAGGCAATCGATTAATGTTTCTCTCTCACATTGTTTTTTTCTCTCTTCTCAATCTCCTTTCCTCTCTCTCAAATCAATTTTTAAAAAAAACAAGTAATAGAAAAATAGTTTGTAGTAAAATTGTAAGTATTTTAATATATAAATTCTCAGATTCCATGATACTAGAAGACTAACGAAGTAATCAGGTGGTAAGTGTGGCCTCAGGGCTGAGGAACTGCATAGCTGGGGAAAAGGAGAGGAGACCTAGATTTTTTATTACAAATATTTTATGTGCATGTGTACTATATGTTTCTATATTGAGAAATGAGTTATTTTAAGTATTTTTATATATACTTTTATTAATTTTTTTGGGGGGGAGAATCACTGATTGGCTGCCTCCTGCACACACCCTACTGGGGATGGAGCCCACAACCCAGGCATGTGCCCTTGACCGGAATCAAACCTGAGACCCTCCAGTCAGCAGGCCAATGCTCTGTCCACTGCCTCAAACCGACTAGGGCAGAATGAGTAATTTTAAAGCTAAATTAATAGCATGCTAGGCTCTACCTTGCTTATAAATTGTGCAGTGGCTCCTCACAGCCTTCAGGATAAAGTCCAAACTCCTGGTTTTCACATATATGTGGGTCATATTGTGCTCCTTTATATTCAAGACCCTGCACAGATTGGGGCTCCAGTGACCTCTCCAGTGAGAGGTCCAGCTGAGCAGAGCTAAATGCAGCAGTGCGTGGCTTCCGCCTCTGCCTTCCTCCCTACCGCATTCTACTCATTTTTCAGAACAGCCTAGAAGTTCTTCTAAGAAGCTTGTTCTAAGCTCCCCTTCTTTGCCCTTCTGCCAAGCTTGTATTGTACCCTCAGTATGTTTCTGGCAAAATACTGTGCCAGTCTGCCATGGCCAAGTGGCTCAGTTGGTTGGAGCATCTACCCATACACCAACAGGTTGCGGATTCGATTCTGGGTCGGCACATAGCTGGGTTTCAGGTTTGGTCCTCAGTTGGGGTGCATGTGGGAGACACTGATGGATGTTTCTCTCTCACATCTATATTTCTCTCTCAAATCAATAAAAACATCCTTGGGTGAGGATTAAAAACACAACTGTGCCAATCCTATTGGGATTGTTTGCATGTTCATCTCCCCCACAACCTGTGAGCTCCTTGAGACAGAGGCTGTGTCCCATTACAGGGGCTGGCAGAAGGAAAGGGCACAGTGGTGTCTTGTAATATTTGTTGAGTGAGTGAAGATATAAACAAATTGCAATTCTTAACTCATTATACACATGTACAACACATATAAACACTAAGTTCTGGCAACCAGCTGAAGATTATAGTTTTCAGAATCAGTTTTGTTAGGATAAGAAGTTAAATTTTCAAAATTTAGAGAAAGCTGTCTTCTCTCTGGCTGGTTGAGTTAAACAGTCCTGAAGGCATGGTTATATTTCTTTTTTTAATATATATTTTATTGATTTTTTTACAGAGAGGGATATAGAGTTAGAAACATCGATGAGAGAGAAACATCGACCAGCTGCCTCTTGCACACCCCCTCCTGGGGATGTGCCTGCAACCAAGGTACATGCCCTTGACCGGAATCGAACCCGGGACCTTTCAGTCCGCAGGCCGACGCTCTATCCACTGAGCCAAACCAGTTTCGGTGGTATGGTTATATTTCACCTCTTCCTACCTCACAGCCTTGGTTTATATGGTTCCTACTGGCACAGCCACCTCTGGCAGGGTGGTCCCAGAGCACTCACCCGGGGTTTGAAGGGCTTTGAGTGAGCAAATGATCGGTATTGTCGGTGGGTCCAGGCAGTGCGCTAAGGCACTCCATAAGCTTGTCTCACCTCATCCAGTGAAGTGGGCGCTGTCAGTAGCTTCCTTTTACAGCTAAGCGTGCTGAAGCCTGCAGACCTTAGAAGACTAACAAATTTGCAACTTTGAGTAGTGGAGGCAGAACTTGAACCCAGGCTGGCTCTAGAATCTGGGACCCTAGACTTTGATTGGGGAACCTGCTCCCTAGCATTTTCTTTTTATCCCACAGGTGCCAAGCGGTAGGAGAGCTTCCTGTGCATGTAGTGGCCTGATCCTCATCACACATCTGTGCGGTCCTGGTGAGCTCTGAGTCCCTTTTCCTGCTGCAGGCTTGATCCGTGGTGGTCAGAGGGCCTTGAAAATCAATGGTGTCAAAGGTGGTATAGTAGGTTAAAGGAGGGCTCAGATTTCTCACGAGATCAGATTGGTTCCAGATCTGCTACTATGTAAATGAAGTGTGGGCATTGCTGGAAATCTGAGACTAGCATTTTCTTTTCTTTTTTTTTCTCCTTTTTTTGTAATTGATTTCAGAGAGGAAGGAAGAGGGAGAGAGAGAGAGAAACATCAGTGATGAGAGAGAATCATTGATTGGCTGCCTCCTGCACATCCCCCACAATGGGGATCGAGCCACAACCGGGCATGTGCCCTTGATCGGAATCGAACCTGGGACCCTTCAGTCCTCAGGCCTACGCTCCACCCACCAAGCTAAACCGGCTAGGGCAGACTAGCTTTTTCTTGAGCCGGCTCAGCTGGCACAGGAAAGAGATCATTTTGACACCTTTGAATTTTCCACGTCCTCATGGCCTCACCCCTTTATCACAGCCTCAGACCTGAAAACTCCACCACATGAATTGTCCAAGTAAAGGGTCCTTACTTTTAACTATAATGGTAAAGACTTTGAGAGGGGCAGTAATTATGTCAGTTGGCTGGCCATTTATTAACTATGTTAGTGCTAAGCGCCCAGCCAGGCGCTTTACATATAAAATTTATCAAGGAAAGTGCTTGGATCCCAACCACATGGATGAGGACACTGAGGCCGACAGGGGAGCAAACTGCCTAAGGCTCGCGGCTGGCTAGTAGGCGACGGGGCAGGATCTGAACCCAGGTTTCCTTTTCATTCGCACACTCATCTATGGAGTGCCTTTTACGTGCTGTTTCTGTGTGCTCGGGAGACCAGTGAACAAAACATAAAAATTCCTGCTCTTACGGAGCTTACATTCTAGTCATACTAAGATGCAGTCAGTGCATATTATATTATATGACATAATTAGGCACCTCAGATTCAAAGACAGATGTTGATAAAAGCTATAAAAAAAGAACAAAGTAAGAGAGATTAGGAGTGCGGTGGGCTTGGCAGAGGGAGCAGTTTGCAATAGAGGTTTGTGGAGAAGGTAATAGTTGAGTAAAGATTTGAAGGTTACAGGGGGGGAGGGAGCTAGCCCTGCAGGCCTGGGGAAGAGTGTTTTAGGGTTAGGGAACAACTAGTGTGAAGGCAGCTTAATTCCAAGATGCCTTCCCTTACATCCAGTGCCCCAAACAAATGGATGCGGGAAGACTCCTCTCGGAAGGAAAAGCTTGAAAATAGATGGTGAGAGAGGTCTGAACCAGTCCACACAACACAGCTTGGGGATGGAGACTGATTTCTGGGTCCTCGTTAGAAAACAGGTCCCCTTCTTGCCTACGTCCTGAAGACGAAAGAAGTTAAAGTAACTGAAGAGGCAAGGTCACCTGGTTTTGCACCCTCATTAAACTCCGTTTGCTGTTGCACGCCTCTGCTGTGGCCTTGGTCTCCGTTTCTGAGGGCATCTGTGGTAGGCATGGCCTCGTGCTGGCCCCTTGAGCCCTCCCAGTAGTCAGCTGGGATGTGCCCCAGCTCTCTGTTTTCTGTCTGGGCTCTGCACCTGTCCTGCTTCGACTGTTCATCATCTGACCCCAAGAAAGATGGGCCTTCTCATGCTCGCCTCAGTGCTCAGCTGCCCCTTGAGGGAGCACTTGCCTAAGCCGCCATGTAGAGCCAGAACAAATCCATATGAGAGCGTGTACGCTGTCCAGTGGTTTGTTATGCTACCCAATATTGTGCTTGGGCTTCCTGAGGATCAGTTCCGGTTGAGTATTTACTGAGGCTGCTCTGTGCCAACCCCGTGTTCTGAGAAAACTGACACCTGATCTCAAGCAGTACACAGACTGCCTCAGAGATAGACAGTTTCATTATGTTTTGCAAGTGTCCATTTACCCTGTCCTGCCTCCCCACCCCCCACCACCCCCGCAAATATAGGATGGGAGCAGGTAGGTACTTCACCCTCTGTGGTCCCCCTGGGGAAGCTGTGTGGCCCCCCTTCTGCTGGCTTGCCGTGAAGGTCTTACTTTCCCTGGTTCTCAGCCCTCTGTCTGGGCCTTGGAGTGCTTCATTTGGGGAACTATTTTAGAACTCTTTATGCTCAAGCTTGTGCTTTTCTTTTCTTTTCTTTTTTAAATTTTATTTTATTAAGGTATTATCTGTGTACATAGTTTACCATTGCCCCCCCCCACCTCCCATTTATGCTCTCCCTCCCCAGAGTTCTGTGTTCATTGGTTGTACTTATGTTCATGCATACCAGTCCCTCGGTTGTTCTCCTATCTCCCCCCAGGTCTCCTTCCCCTCCCCGCTGTCATTTGACAATCTGCTTGTTTTATGGTGACCATCTCAGGACCCCATGAATAGAATCTGCTCCTCATTTGGCAGTCTGCTTGTTTTATGGTGACTATCTCAGGACCATATGAATAGAGTCCACTCCTCCTCTGGTTTTCACCGCCCCTTCCCCTGGGTCCCACTGCTTCCCCTGGGACACACGGCTCACCCGGGGCACTCGGCCCCCTGGGACACTCGGCTCACCCAGGGCTCTCGGCCCCCTGGGACACTTGGCTCACCCGGGGCACTCGGCCCCCTGGGACACACGGCTCACCCGGGACACCCTTCCCCTTTGGGGGGTACAGCTCACCCGGGGCACACGGCCCCCTGGGACACTCGGCTCACCCGGGGCACACGGCCCCTCTAGGGTGTTGGGGTCGCATATTGGAGGCGCCGCGCTAGCTCCTTGCTAGCATGGCGGGCAGGCTGGGACAGCTGCAGTTGGGCTGAGATGGTTGCAGGCGGGGGGACCACCTTCAAAGGTGTCTCGTTCGGTGTGGGAGCGGAGCAGCTGCATTCATGGAGGCTAAGTTCTGAGGTCGCCCACTCCCTGAGCCCAAGGCGTGGTGAGCTCTGTTCTTGGTGGATTTCCTTTATTCTCGGCAGCAGTGGCGGGTGGCGGTGCCAGGTGCAACATTGACGGTCGCTCCTGTGGTTCAACAAGCTTGTGCTTTTCCCTTGGACCCAATTCTGGCATCAGACGTCGGGCTTTTACCTGATGACCGATAAGAGAGGGATACTCCTAATTCCTGAAAAGTACAGCGATAGCGGTCTGACAGCTCAGGCTGTCTGTCAGCCTCCTGGGGAAGGGGGTGTCTGCCTTGTTTTGATGCAGCCATCAGGTAGGCCTTTGGTCTGAACATGTGGTCCAGCCTTGGTGAGAAGACCAGCTGTGCCCTGTGCAATAGTCCTTGCCTGCAGATCTGCCTGCTCCCCTCACTGATTGGTTCCTAAAAGGGAGATTGAGGTTTTCTGCTCTGGCAGAAAGGGGGTTGGAAGCCAACACTTCCATTCCCACGAGAGGAAAAAAAGCTGAATGAATTAAACATCAGTTCTCTTCTTAGATCCATTAGAAGTCACAGGGCAAACTGCTGCCTGCAAAATTAGCAAGATAGGTGGATAGAGTCACAACTCACCCGAAGCAAAAATCTCAGGAAATGAGCCTGTCGATAAAGCCACTATGAGGGTAGGGCAATTTAAACTAATTGATGAATTGGGGAGGCTTTGTGTAGACAAGCTTGAGAGTTAAAAATTTCTGGATGGGGCCAGTCTTTAGGGAGGAACCCACTGGTTATGTGGATTTTACCTCCCGGAGTCCCACCAAGTCTCCACAGTAAAGAGAGGAAAAATCCCATTGTGCTTCTGGCAAGAGGAATGGAAGGAATAGCTATTTTGAAAATACAACTTTATCTATGATTATCTCATCCTGAACCTGAATTTCTGTTGCAAAAAAACGTAATAGAGAACATCCAAGATGGCGGCCTAGGCAGTCTCCTAAGCTGCCGCCTCATCAACAATTTAATTAAAAAAACAACTAAAATCAAAAAGGACTTCACCAAAACGTCAGGAAAGCTGGCGGAGTGGAATAGCTACAACTAGAAAGAAAGAGAGAGGCTCACGGATCGGACTGGGAGCCGAAAAGCACTGAGGTAGGGAGACGCTCGCGCACGCGGCCGCCGAATACCTGCCTGGCGGTGAGAGGGGAGGAATCCCCGATTGCACGGAACCCTTTCCGACTGCACTGAACCCAGCCCCGGCTGAAATTCCGTGGTCCCAGGCTCATACGGGTGGAGTCTGGACTGCAGAGAAAGGCACCCAGAGACTCAGAGACTCAGAGACCGGGGACCGGGAGTCGCAGTCGCAGCCGGCAGGGTCTACAGACTCGCGCGCGTGAGCAAGTACGCGCTGAGGTCTGACCGCTGCCCCTCCGGAGCGGAAGGAGCCAGAAGCTCCAGGTCTGACCGCGGAGGCTGCCGCCGCCTCTCTGTACAAGGTGGCAGCCTCTCTGTAGCAGGAGTCAGAAGCTCCAGTCTGACCACGGAGGCTGCCGCTGCCTCTATGTACAAGATGGCGGCCTCTCTGTAGCAGAAGGAGTCAGAAGCTCCAGACTACAGAGACCAGCCCAAGTCCGGGTGAGCCCCTGCGGCACCCACGCTCTTGCTTGGGGAACCTGGGCCGGTCAGGCGGAAACTCAGGCGAGTGCACAAGGGCAGGGCAGAAGCCAAGACTGTCAGTTCAGCCCTGAGACTCCGCCCCATCCAAGCTGAGCAGAGGCTTCTGCAGTTTTTCAAGTCTGATCCTATAAGACTGTCTCCAATACAGAAGTTATCCCAGAGTAGACACAGCTGATACCCACATCCAATTGGCCTGAAGGGCAATTCACAACAATAGAGACTTAGCTACAACAAGGCTGTGCATGCAGTCCACAAAGGGGATCACCAAGAGTGTCTACCTCAGGTAACTGAGGAGGTTGATCCACTGTGCTATATAGGACACCAAACACACAAAGCCATCCTACCAACTCTGAAAAATAGTGATAATGCCGAGACAAGGAAACAGATCTCAAACAAAAGAGATGGAGGATATAGAGTTCAGAACTACGGTTCTAAGGTTATGCAACAATATCCTAGAAAAGCTCGATAAACTCCATGAGACCCAACTAAAAAGTATAGATAAACTGACTAAATTGGAAAATATTATGCAGAGATCCAACAGCAGAATGGAAGAACACAAGAATCAGATCAAAGAGCCAAAAGACACTCCGCTGGAGAAGGAAGAAGAAAAGAGGATCCAGAAAGTTGAAGATAGTGTAAGGAGCCTCTGGGACAACTGCAAGCGCACCAACATCAGAATTATGGGGGTGCCAGAAGAAGAGGGAGTGCAAAATACTGAAAACATATTTGAAGAAATAATATCAGAAAACTTCCCTCACCTGGTGAAAGAAATAGACTTACAAGTACAGGAAGCCTACAGAACCCCAAACAAGAGGAATCCAAAGAAAAATTCTTCTCGACACATCATCATCAATATGCCAAGGGTAAAAGACAAAAAGAGGATCTTACAAGCAGCAAGAGAAAAGCAGTTGGTTACCTATAAGGGAGCACCCATACGACTATCAGCTGATTTCTCAACAGAAACCATGCAGGCCAGAAGGGAGTGGCAAGAAATATTCAAAGTGATGAATAGGGAGAACCTACAACCAAGATTACTGTATCCAGCAAAGTTATCATTCAGAATTGAAGGGCAGATAAAGAGCTTCACAGATAAGAAAAAGCTAAAGGAGTTCATCACCACCAAACCAGTATTATATGAAATGCTGAAAGGTATTACTTAAGAAGAGGAAGAAGGTCAAGTGAATTAAAAATCTCAGGAATAGAATAAACTGGTGAATATAATAGAATTAGGGGCAAAGAAAGGGAGTGGATAGATAATTATCAGGGTGAAGGGGTGTGGGGTGCAGAAAGAGACTGGATTAAAATTGTATAACCTATGGATGAGGACAATGATGGGGGAGGGGGTAAGGGCAGAGGGTGGGGTGGGAATCGGGTGGAAGGGAGCTATGGGGGAGAAAAAGGAGAAACAATTGTAATAATCTGAGCAATAAAGATTTATTAAAAAAAGAAAAAAAAAAAAAAAAAAAAAAAAAAAAAAAAAAAACGTAATATATGCCGGAACCGGTTTGGCTCAGTGGATAGAGCATCGGCCTGTGGACTGAAAGGTCCCAGGTTCTATTCTGGTCAAGGGCATGTACCTTGGTTGTGGGCACATCCCCAGTAGGGGGTGTGCAGGAGGCAGCTGGTCGATGATTCTTTCTCATCGATGTTTCTAACTCTATCCCTCTCCCTTTCTCTCTGTAAAAAATCAATAAAATATATTTTTAAAACTTAATATATGGATTTAGCTTCTGAGATAGACCATTATAAGGACAATGTAATTTTTTTAAATCATCACTTGAGAGTATATTTCAGAGAGGAAGGGAGAGGGAGAGAGAGATAGAAACATCAATGATGAATTATTGATCGGCTGCCTCCTGCACACCCCTATTGGGGATCGAGCCCACAACCCGGTCATGTGCCTTAACTGAAATCAAACCAGGACCCTTCAGTCCACAGTCTGATGCTATATCCACTGAGCCAAATCAGTTAGGGTTGAGGATATTTTCCCATTGCTTTTAGATAAGAGTGGAATTGGGGAAGGGAGAGAGAGGGAGAGGAAAAAAAAAGCATGGATGTGAGAGAGACATCAATTGTTTGCCTCCCATCAGGGCTGGGGATTAAACCTGCAACCCAGGTACGTACCCTTAATTGGGAATCAAACCCAAGACCCTTTAGTGAGCAGGCCAACGCTCTAACCACTGAGAACACTGGCTAGGGCAGGAGAATAAAATTTATTTTTGGTAGAAAAAGCATTTTACTTATATGGAAAAGCTACATTAAGATCTGTAAAAGGTATCATAATATTGCCTATAAAGAAAAAATTTCTGCCAAAACCGGTTTGGCTTACTGGATAGAGCATCGGTCTGCGGACTGAAAGGTCCCAGGTTCGATTCCAATCAAGGGGGTTTGCAGGAGGCAGCTGGTTGATGTTTCTCTCTCATCGATATTTCTAGCTCTCTATCCCTCTCCCTTCCTCTCTGTAAAAAAAATCAATAATATATATATATATATATATATATATATATATATATTTAAAAAGCTACACATCTTCCTACTTAGCAGTGCAATTCACATTGCAATTAAGTTAAGCATAACAAAATCAAAACAAGTGTTTCTCCATAATCAGTATGCTGAGAATTACAGTGTAAAAATTAGGTTTAAGAAATTGATCTACACAGAAAACACTAAGACAAGTTAATTTATTTAATTATCAGCTGTTCATTTTTTTTCCAATACTATTCACAGGAAAAAAGTAATGAGTTGACATACATGTAAGTGGAATATATTTAGTCTATACAGTGGAAAAATATAAATTACAAAGTGAGCTAACTAAGAATGAAATCTGAATAGATTTATAAAACAACACAGACTATACATATAGTACTTCTCATGTAAAAACATTAAAGTAATTTGGTTACTTTTCAGAAGCTTTGTAGATCTTGTAAGCTGAAGATGCAGATGTCAAAGTATCTTAAAGTCCATAATAAATGTCTTTCTCTCTCTTTTTAATATATATTTTATTGATTTTTTACAGAGAGGAAGAGAGAAGGCTAGAGAGTTAGAAACATAGATGAGAATCATCGATCAGCTGCCTCTTGCACACCCCCTACTGGGGATGTACCTCCAACCAAGGTATATGGCCTTGACCGGAATCAAACCCATGACCTTTTTAGTCCACAGGCTGATGTTCTATCCAGCAAGCCAAACTGGTTTTGGCTAAATGTCTTTCTCAATGCATACAAAATGATAAATGCTCTCATCACAGTCTTAAGGGTATTTTTGGAAGTTTGTTTTGTCTTGCTTCAGAAATACATTTAAAATGGATAAAAATCAAAGAGCTTCATGATACAGTGAAACAAAAACAATGCTCAATTTACTGCTAAAATTGAAAAGAAAAGAAAAAACCTAGATTTTACAGTACTCTGGTATATATGAAATTTTATTATTTTACATTGCATACTTCTGAGTCCATTCTCTTGCGTGTCCATTGTATTTTTCTTTGAGTTATAGATTTGTGCAATATCTGGTGTTAAAAGGTCATCTAGATTAGGATCACAAAGTTGAGAACATATGGACAGTAAGACTTTTGATACAATCAGAGCTGATGACCATGTGACCTCAGGATATCAAGACAGATACTTCCGTTACTGTTTGTGTTTGGATGGTAATTTTTGTTGTGAAAGCAGTCTTTGGTGCTTTAAAGGGATAGTCTGTCGGAAAATGTACAGTGAGAAAGAAGACCCCGCCCTGGTAGGCGCCATCAGGAGGCCCCATAACAGCTGCTTGCCAGGGGAACAGTGGTCTCCCGCAGTCCGGGGCCGTGAGCAGGTGGGTCACGCTGCAGATCACTTAATTCCTTCTGAATCCGCGTCAGCGCCATGGGTCAGGGAGGATGGCGGGGACACTGACTGGTAGGGGTGGCTGTGGGACTGGGGGGAGCATGGGTCGTCTCGGGCATGGCTCGCTGGCTCCTTGGCTGGCTCAGCAGCGGTGGGTCCCTGGCTTGCCACTCGTTGGCTCCTTCTGGACGCCTGTGCCAGTTCCGTGTACACCTGGGCACGGTGCGGGCAGGGACACGGGCGAGACTCTTGTTTCTCCTTTTTCGATAATAGAATTTTTTAAAATAAATTTAAAATAATGCTGGAGCCTGGCTGGTGTGGCTCGGTGGTTGAGCATCAACCTAAGAACCAGGAGGTCACTGTTCGATTCCGGTCATGGCATGTGCCCGGGTTTCGGACTGATCCCCAGTGTGGGCATTGGGAGGCCAATTGATGGTTCTCTCTCATCATTGATGTTTTTATCTCTCTCTCCCTCTCCTTTCCCCCTCTGAAAACATAAAAATATATAATAATAAAATAAGTCCTGGAAAAGAAAAGAAAACATACCCAAAGCATTCTGTTCTCCTTAACATGGCCTGCCCTCCAGAGAAACTATTTAACCAGAGTCTAACTGACCTGGAGAAGGGAGATACCCACTCAGCCTACCGCAGCCTTTCACGTGGGGAAGGGAAATAGCCACGTCCAGAGCTCTTTAGCCTTCCTGCCTCAGCGAAGGGGTGTGTGGTGGGGAGATGGGTACCCGCCTATTGGGAAACACCAGTGAACGCAAAGCCCAGTCACTAACAGACACCTAATCACTGGACTACAGAATGCTTCCCTTCCCCGACCCCCTGCTGCCCACCTCAGACCTTCTTTGACGTTTCTAGGGGATACAAAGCAGAGGAAACAAGAACCAGGACACAGGAGAAATGTCAGCCTCTAACACCCACAGCTGCGGCAAACAGTAAACACAGCCTACCTACCTCCCAGCCAGAGAAACATAAAGCCTCACACTAACGGCTTTCTGACCTCAGTTCCTTTTACGTAGCGGCATTCATAAAACTGCAAGGCATACTAAAAGACAGCACAGCTTGGACAGAGGAAGTATCAGCACCAGATTTAGACGAGGCAAAGATGGAATGATCAGACAGGATTTAAAACAACTGACTAATATGCTAAGGGCTCCAATTGAAAAAGTGGACAAGATGCAAGACTAGATTGGGTAATGTAAGGAGAGAGATAGAAACTAAGGAACAATCAAAAGGAAATGCTAGCCCTAGCTAGTTTGGCTCAGGGGATAGAGCGTCAGCCTGCAAACTGAAGGGTGCCAGGTTCGAGTCCGGTCAAGGGCACACACGGGGTTTCCGGTCCGATCCCCAGTAGCGGGTGTGCGTGCAGGAGACAAATGATCGATGATTCTCATCATTGATGTTTCTATCCCTCTCTCTCCCTTCTTCTATGAAATCAATAAAAATATACTTAAAAATAAAAACAAACAAAAAAGGAAATGCTAGAAATAAAAAACACTGTAGGTCTTTCTTAAAAATGAAGGAATGCCAACTTTGGGAAACTGGAAGATGCCTGTACTCAGTGTTTGCAGTGACTTGTAACATTTTAAACTTTTCATTTTGCAAGACTGACACTCTGTGTCCATTGAACAACTCCTTATTCCCTCCTCCCACACACACCCCAGACATGGAATTTCTGTGTCATATCATAACTCACGGGTCACTGCTATGCTTCTGTCTATGAAATGGACTACTTTAGATACCTCATATAAATGAAATCATACAGTATTTGTTTTGATTTTTGGGACTGGCTTATTTCATTTAGCATAATATTCTCAAGATTCATCCATGTTGTAGAATGTGACAGCATTCCTTTTTTAAAAATTGTTTTTTATTTATTTCAGAGAGGAAGGGAGAGGGAGAGAGAAAAACATCAATGATGAAAGAGAATTATTGGTCAGCTGCCCTCTGTACCTCCCCTAGCCCCCACTGGAGATTAAGCCTGCAATCGGTACATGCTCCCACCAGGAATCAAACTGTGACCTCCTGGTTCATAAGTCAAAGCTCAGACACCGAGCAGCAGCCAGGCCTTCATTTTTAAAGTTAATATTCCATTGTATGAATGGACCTCATTTCCTTTTTGTTGTTGTTGTTGTTGAATTCTCACCCGAGGATATTTTTCCATTGTTTTTTTTTTTCTTCCTATTGATTTTTAGAGAGAATGCAAGGGAGGGTGAGAGACAGAGAGAGAAACATCAATGTGAGAGAGACACATTGGTTGCCTCCTGCAGTGTTCTGACCAGTGCCAGGGATCTAGCCTACAACCAAGTTACATGCCCTTAACCGTAATCGAACCTGGAACCCTTTAGTCCTTGGGCTGACACTATCCACTGAGCCAAACTGGCTAGGGCTATACCTCATTTTCTTTTTTTATATGTATTTTATTGATTTTTTTACAGAGAGGAAGGGAGAGGGATAGAGAGTTAGAAACATCAATCCACTGCCTCCTGCACACCCCCTCTTGGGGATGTGTCCGCAACCAAGGTACATGCCCTTGACTGGAATTGAACCTGGGACCCCTTAGTCCACAGGCTGACACTCTATCCACTGAGCCAAACCAGTTAGGACTATACCTCATTTTCTTTATTCATCCATCGATGGACATTTGTGTTGCTTACACATCTTGGCTATTGTGAATAATAATACTGCAATGGACATAGGTGTGAAGTGTTTTTTTTAACATCCTATTGATATATAATTCACATATCATATAGTTCACCCACTTTAATATGTATAATACAGTGATTTTTAGTATATTCACATAATGTGCAGCCATCACTCCAGTCAATTTAAGAATATTTCATTACCTTAGAAAGAAACCTTGTATCTTTTAGCTGCCACCTCCTCTACCCCCATCTTCCTCACCTAGTCTAAACATCCATTAATCTCTCTATAGATTTTCCTATCCAGGACTTTCATATGAATGGAATCATATAATATGTGGTCTTCGTGTCTAGTTTCTTTCCCTTAGCATGTTTTCAAGGCTCATCCATCTAGCTTGTTACACCATTTTGTGCTGAATAATATTCCATTGTGTGGTTAACCATATTTCGTTTCTTCATTCATCAGTTAGTGGACATTTGTATTGTTTCCACCTTTTGGCTGATATAAATAGTGCTGTTATAAACTGTGGATTAATATTTGTTTACAGGGTTTTGTGTAGATATGGTTTCATATCTTTGGGGTATATGCCTCGATGTGAAATTGCTGTGTCATATCATAACTCTATGTTTAATCACTTGAAGAATTGCCAGACCACCTACACAGTAACTGTACCACTCTTACATTCCTACCAGCAGTGTGTGAAGTTCCAATCCATATCCTTGCCATCTCTTGTAGCCTCACATTTTTATTTTAGCCACCTTTTGGGTGTTAAGTGGTATCTCATTGTTTTATTTGCATTTCCCTAATGGCTAGTGATGTTGAGCATGGGCTTTTCATATCTTCCTTGGAAACGTGTCTATTCAGATTATTTGCCCATTTTTTATTGGGTATTTGTTTTTATTGAGTGTTAAGAGTTCTTTATAGCCCTAGTCAGTTTGGCTCAGTAGATAGAGCATTGGCCCACAGACTGAAGGGCCGCAGGTTCGATTCTGGTCAAGGGCAAGTACTTCGGTTGCAGGCTCAATCCCTGGTGCCTGTCAGGGCATGTGTAGAAGACAGCCAATAAATGTGTGTCTCTCACATCAATGTTTCTCTCCCTTCTACTCTCTAAAAACCAATGCAAAGAATATCCTTAGGTGAAGATTAACAAAAAAGGTTATTTATATATTTCAAATATAAGTACCTTATCAGAAATGTGAATTGCAGATTTTTTCTGCCATTATGGATTGTATTTACTCTTTTTAATATAGGCAAATTGTAGCTATAAATTTCCTCTGATTACTACTTTCACTCCTAAGCTTTGGAATGTTGTATTTCAGTATTTGGTAGTTGGTGTGTTTATTTTCATTGATCTCAAAGTACTTTCTCTTGTATGTGATGAGTCGCTTCTGTTTTGCGTTTTTCAAAATTCTCCCTTTAGGAGTGGACTGATAATTATCGGGGATAATGGGGTGGGGCGGAGCAGTGAGAGACTGGACTGAAATCGTATAACCAATGGATGAAGACAATGCGGGGGAAGAGGGGGTGAGGGTGGGATGGGAACTGGGTGGTAGGGAGCTTTGGGGGAGAAAAAGAAGAAACAATTGTAATAATCTGAGTAATAAAGATTTATTTAAAAACCCCAAAAAACAACAACAAAATTCTCAAATTTGTCTTTGTCTTATGAGAGTTTGAATATGATGTGTCTAGGTAGGGATTAATATTTTATATCAAATATGGAGTTTTGAGCCATTATTTTTTTTCAAATACTCTGCCTTTTCTTCTTTATATGTATGTTGGTATGTTGCATGGTGTCCCATGAGTCTCTCTTTATTTGTTTATGTATTGATTGATTGATCCTAGGGACAGAAAGGAAGATGGGGGGGGGGGGGAGAAGAGAGAGATTTGTTGTTCCACTTACTTCTGCATTCACCAGTCAATTCTTATATGTGCCCTTACTGGGATAAAATCTACAACCTAGGCGTATCAGAACAATGCTGTAACCAGCTGACCTACCCAACCAGAGCTGCTTATTTTTCTTCATTCTTCCTGTTTCTCAGGTTAATTTCAATGGACCTGTCTTCAAGTTAGCTGACTTTCTGCTTGGTTACGTTTGCTGATCCACTGAGTTACTCTAGTGAAATGTTCATCTCAGTTATAGTACTTTTCAGGTCTAGAATTCCTATTTTCAAGTTCCTTTCTATAATTTCTCTCTCTTTACTTATATTCTGTTTGGTGAGACATCATTTTTATGCTTTCCTTTACTTCTTTAGACATGTTTCCTTTAGTTCTTTGAACATCTTAAAAGCTGATTTAAAATGTGATACTAGAGTAAGTGAAAACACTACAAAGCTTGCTGTTCTTACCAAGATTTTACTAGTTTTCTTGACCAAATGTTCTCTGGGTTGCTGCAAGCCTTTGGTTAATTTCCAGAATTCTGTGAAAGTTGATTCTGGTAACATACGGCAAGTTGTTCATTGCTTTTATGGAGGAAACAAACTTTCAGTAGTTCTTGGACCATATTTGTTATCCCCTTCCTTGGATTTTGAGTCAAAATATAGGTAGATATTTTTGAGACCATTAGCAAAAACTGGATACAGCCTGCTTGTTAGATTATTAATATTTTAATTTTGGGGGTAGGAAAATTTACAGTCATGCATATTTTAAAGACCCTATCTGTTAGAGCTACAAAGTGGTGTTCAGAGTTTCCTTTGATTTGCTTTCAAATACTCCCAGCTCACAGGCAAAAAGGTATGTGTGGGAAGAGAGATAGAAAGGCACATGCTGCCTATTGCTGGATCTGTGTGATGGGTACCTCTTTATTTTTGTGTTTGAAAAGTTCTATACTAAAAAGTTTAAACAGAGAAAGGGTACTCAGGCCCAAACAAGGTTTCCTTGAAGTGGGAAAAATATAATCGAGTCCCTCACTGGTCTCGGGTAGAAGAGTTAACAATGCGCTGGAAGATTGGCAGGGTGTGTGCTGAGAGAATTAAGGCTAAAGAGATAGACTCAATCAGACACCCCCAGGATAAAAGGACAAGTTATACAGCAAGTAAAGAAATGTCACCATCTCTGGACCTAAAAGGCAAAGGAATTGACTGGTTAAGTCCAGGCCAACCCCTGACTTCAACCCCCAAGTCCATGGTCTCAACCACTACATTCCACCACATCCCAGGGCGGTGGGAAAGACTCCTTTCCTGGGGCTGGAAAAAGCAGCATTCCCACCTGAGGTCATCCTGTGACAGAGACCCAGCGCAGGAGGTGTGCAAAGGCTGACAGGCCTCCAGGGGCAGAGGCCTGGGCTGAGTGAGGTAGGGCTCTTTCCTCCTGAGTGAGCCACAGCCTCAAGACAACAACTGGGAAAGGGAGCGTTCTCTGATGACCTGGATTCAATCAGCAAAGCTCCAGGAAGTTCAAATGGTACTGTAAAATGTGCACTTTGCACTCACAGTACATTCCAGACCCTCACACCCGAGGGAGGGAGTGTGGAAGATCCACCCGGAAGAATTCCCACAGGGCAGGGCAGGCAGGGCCGGGGGCACTGGGTGCGCCCACATTCAGAGCCTCAGGGAACCCACCCAGCTCGTTCTGCTGCCAGCTTTCCAAATGGGCACTAGGGCCAACAGGAAGACAGGTGGCCCGTCTCAGCCTAAGGAAGAGGCTTAGGAAACAGGAACCAAATGGAACTAGAGCGTGCCATTCTTTACTTTACATCCGAGGAGGAACAGAAAACCTGTTTTAAAATGCCAAGTCTTTGGACACAGGGAGGGGATTTGAATCTCCTCTGCAGCCAGGTGAGGCGAGGAGGAACTAGGGAGGGGACAGGGGCACTGCAGGGCAGAGGAATGTAGGAGGCCAGCAGGAGAAAGGCAGAGCCGTGGCCCCTCCCTCCAGGCCCTGAGAGCCACTGAGAGAAGCCCCGTCAGAAAAGAGGAGGAGCTGAAAGGTGCCTAGGACACAATGCAAAGTTCGTTAGCAGATCAGGCCTTTCAGGGTGCAGCAGAGGGGCTGCTGAGTGGGGGTCATGGCCACTAGAGCCTGGACCATCTGAATGGGGGGGGGGGAAGGGCAGGACAAAGAGGCCTGGGACCTTGCTGCTCTGCCTCACTGCGCCATCACACCGCCACCACTGTGCTGGGCAGAGCAGGGATGGCTCCCTGGTGGGAGGCAAGTCTGAACTGTCTAAGAGTATACACTGAGTGGCCGGATTATGATGATCTCTGAACACATATAATCTGGCCACTCAGTGTATATCCTATATAATAAAAGGCTAATATGCAAATTGTCCCCTTGGCCAATAGTCAACCAGCAGGCAGGCCAGCCAACCGCCCATGTCCCCTCCCCCTGGCCAGGCTGGCTGGACCACACCTGTGCACGAATTCATGCACCAGGCCTCTAAAATACACACACACACACACACACACACACACACTCTGAGTGGTCAGATTATTATGTGTTCAGAGATCATAATAATCTGGCCACTCAGTGTAATCCGCAGGTCATTTTGGAAAATGAGGGACCAGAAGATGCCCCACATCTTCCATGTGAAATCAGATTTGAAACGGGCACCCTGTGTAGTGCCTCTCAGAGTCCCTAATTGAAGGTGCCCATGGCCCCAGGTCCATGTTATAACCATTTGACTAAAGAACAGCTTTATTGGTGACCTGAGGAGCCAAGGTCACTCCCGTGGAGTATCCGCCTGCGAGGTCTCCGGGCAGGAAAGCCAATTGTGATCCATGGGAGTTTCTGACAGGAGGTCACATCTCCACTCTTAATTATAAGAAAAATTCCAAAGCTTGATTTCAGAGTCAACAGCAGGTCAGAGGCTGGAGTCCTGATGGGTGTCAGTGCCCCTGCCTGTGGCGGCTCAGGCTGCCGAGTGGTTCAGCGACATCTGTGGGGCTGTGCAGACAAGGCTAGAGGCCAGGAGGCCACAGGAAAATGCCCAGGACAAGCTTCCAAGAGGGTTCACACTGGGCAGCTCGCGGAACCTGGCCCCTTGATTGCACTTTGGGTCTGACGGGGTTGGCAGCAGAGAACCTCGCCTGCTGGCCCTCGGCATGCCACGGCTCGGGGGCTGGGTGCAGTGGTGCTGCTGCAGCCGGCCGCGTGCCCCAGCTCCTCATTGCGCTCCCAGCTTCCCGACGGGATACAGGTACCACATCACCACCCCCGAAGGGTTGATGATCACCGTGAAGATGGTCTCAGGCTGGAGGCCACTGATGATGGCACCCGTGTAGACATCCTGGGCCTGCAGGGAGGACATAACCAGTGCCACCCTAAGAATAGCCAGGCCGGGGACACAGAAGCCTGGCCTCTGGCCTGTCTGTCTGTCCAGCATGCACTGCGGCAGTGGGAGCCGTGGCTCTGTCACTTCTCCACTGGCACAGCCAGCTGATGCCCAGGCATAGGCAGTGGCGAAAGCCTCGCCCACAGAGAACCTAAGCACCGTGCCATCGGGAGGCCTGTGTGAGCCCCCCCCCCCCAGCCACGCCTCCCGGGGAAATGGGGCACCCCTCCCGGGGGCGCTCACCTCGTACAAGCCGGAGCTGGTGAAGCTGAGCAGGGAGAGGGAGCAGCGGAAGCGGTAAGGCATATCCGCCCGGCGGCTGAAGAAGACCAGGGCGAAGGCGTTGTTGTCCAGGGGCCGCAGGAACACTTCAATGAGGGACTTGGTCTGCGACAGAGAAGGCGCTGCTGGGGATCCTGCGTAGGCAGGCCCCGAAGTCCCCTTCCTGGCCGCCCTTGAGCCCTGGGCCCCCTCCCAGCCCACAGTTTCATTCCACACCAAAGCTTAGGTGCCGGGGGTGGGGGAGGTGATACTCAGCCCTCCAGTACCCCAATTATCTAACACTACTTTCCTTCCCCCCTGACTTGGCAGATGCTCCCCGGCACTTCCTGTGTCCAGCCCCAGGCAGGACAGAGGCAGTACTGCCGGAGGTCCTGCCTCAGAGAGCGCAGAGGATGATGGGAGGGACACGTGGACAGCTGCTGCCCTGGAGTGGCTAGTGGGATGAGGCGCTCTGCCCCGAGCAGCCAGGAGCGTGAACCCATCCTCCAGAAGGTCCCGGCCTTCAGGGGTCAGTTACCTCCTCTGGGCCTCGCCACCTCAGCAGGCGCACCTGCAGGTGTGTAGGGTTGTTCTTTTTTTTTTTTTTAAATATATATATTTTATTGATTTTTTACAGAGAGGAGGGGAGAGAGATAGCTAGAAACGTCGATGAGAGAGAAACATCGACCAGCTGCCTCTTGCCCACCCCTAACAGGGATGTGCCCGCAACCAATGTACATGCCCTTGACCGGAATCGAACCCGGGACCTTTCAGCCCGCAGACCGACGCTCTACCACTGAGCCACACCGGTTTCGGCTGTAGGGTTGTTCTTACTAGAGAGGGAAGGAGTGTGCAGAGAGCACGAATGGGGGCAACATTCAGGTCCTGTTGTGCTATTTACCAATGGTGGGTGTGCTAAGTAACTTGAGTCTAAGTAACTTGAACTAAGTTACTTAGACTCTTCAAATCTCAGTTTCCTCTTTGGTAAAACAGGGAAGGAGTATCACTCTTGTGAGGAAATAAAAGTATCTAGAATGCCCAGCACACACTGGGTGATCAATAAATAGTAGACACCGGTACGAGTAATAGTTGTACTCCTTGGCTCATACAACTCCTAAGCACTGTAGGGAAGCCCCCGGTTCTCTGCCAGACATCACAGTCCTCTGCCAGACACCTATGCTTCCAACCTGCGAGGCCTCACTGCCCCCTGTGCGCTGTACGGTGACATCTCCCTTCCCCAAATCCCATGAGCTGTCCTGCTCTGCCCGGCTCTCACCAGGCACGCGGGGGACAGTTGGAATAGCCCCCAGTAGAGTCTTCAACTGAGTGCACCCAGCCTTGTAGGCTCGTTCTCAGGGGAGCCTAGTCCCTCAGCCTCCCTTTCCTTCCCCCCACACCCCAATACCTTGAGAATCCTGCGTCCCTGGATGCCTAAGGGGTCCTGGTTGATTTTAATCATGAGTGGGTTCTGCAGAATGTCCTTGTTCTGGGCGGAGATGGTCCGCAGGTCTGTGGATATGAAGAGGGGGGCCGCCAGCACTGTCCACAGGGCCATCTGGGCCCGAGCTTGCTCGAAACTGAGGCCAAAGTTCCCAATGAGCAGCTAGGGGCAGAGGAGAGACGTGGTCAGCCCTGCCCTCTTCAGTGGGGAGGGTACGGGCACCAACCCCAAGTAGCTGAAGCAAGTAAGATGGAGGTGGAGGAATGGCCACATGGGAGCTGGTTGGCAAACACCATTCCCCCAAGCAGTGCGGCCTCGGGATGAGATGAGTCACTTTCCATTTGTGAACTGAAACACGCAAGTCAAGAAACACACCCAGGGTGGCAGTGGTAGGAAACCAGAACCAGAGCCGGACAGAGACCCTGCTCTTGCCAGTAGCCACCGCCTGCCCCACCCACCTGACCCAGGGCAACCAATCTAGACGGACACAAACGATTACCGCTCACCCAACATGGTTACCTACTGAGTGTTACCAACTTAACTAAGCATGTACATGTGCCAAGCTGTGCCACGCTTCTTGAAGGGTCATCCATTTCACCCCCCACACAGCCCTACCTGTAAGGTGGCTCCTGTTAATATTTTCATTTTCCAATTGACAAAACGGAGGCACAAGAAGGCCGACAATCAATGTTTCATTCTCACACTGATGTTTCTCTCTCTCCCTTTCTCTCTCTCTCTCTCTCTCTCTCAATCAATAAAAAATATTTTAAAAGACAAAAAATTACTAAAATTAAACAGACACCAACGGAGGCACAGAGAAAATTAAGCCACTTGCCTAAGGAACATGGCAGAGCTGGAGCTAGAACTCTTAAGGCAGGCCAATTTCTGTTTCTCCAGATGCCCCACTAACTGGCCAGTGTTTGTATTATTTTAATCATCACTGGTATTAAATGCTTGACCAAATGAAGAGACAGCTATAAAACTCTTAAGACAAAATTGTAAAAATACTGAAGTCACCAGACCTATGAGTGAGGAGGGTGCGAGGGGCCAGTTCGGCCGGAGGAGGCTCTGCAGGAGGGGGACAGGGTACAGGGCACTGAAAGAAGGGTCGGAGGCAGCCTGGCTGAGGACAGGCTCAGGAAGGAATGGGCAGAAGCTGTGAAATATTCATGTTTTTCACTCTGCAGAGGAATGATGTCTCACTTAGAGTCACGGCAGACCAAGTTCTCAGGTTTCAAGCAGCAGAATGGTCTGGGAACACTGTCAACAATGGGCATTCCCAGGCCCTCTCCCAACATTCTGATCCAGGGGGTGGGGGTGGGGTGGGGCCCTGGGGACAGAATTGCATATAAGCTCCAAGGCAAGCCGTGCAGCTGGTGCAGAGACCCTGATCTAGAACCCGGCAGTGAGCGGCCAGAGAGAGCAAGTCCCCCATGGGGATGGGTCCTGGGACGTCCCCTCCAAGTTGGTACCATGTCTGGGTCGTTCCAGTGTCCGGGGCCTGCCACTGGCTGCAGGATGTCCTGGTGGTTCACAAACCAGTCCAGGATGGAGAGCACGCTGCTCCAGGAGTCCTGGATGTCGTCATAGTTGCGCCACAGGTTACAGATCTCTGCCAGCTGACTGTAGTTCACCTGGGGTCCAGGGAGGCAGAGTCAGCACAGGCGTCGCCCTCTGCTGCCCGGAGGCTGCACAGGGCGGGAGGCTCAGCGGAGACAATGGGGTGGAGAAGGCAGAGAACCAACCCTCGCTGTCCAGCAATGACAGTGGCCCTGCTCGGGGCTGCCCGGGCCTCCGCTCCATGGACGTTGGTGCCAGAAGCCTGTCCTGCCCTCCCATGCCAGCTGGGGTCAAGCCCAGGGCACGGGCTCAAGGTGGTTCACCACCAACATCCCTGCTGCACACCCAACTGGTGCTCCCGCAATGGGTCTCACCCTCTGCTTGCGTTCTCCCTCAGGTCTGCAGGTCTGGCCGCTCCCTTTCTGGTGTCCTAAGTGCTGAGGCGCCCACAGACCCTTCCGAGACGGGCCCCGCCTGCCTGTCCTCACCGGCCTTCTGGACCTCCTAGCCCGCTCAGTACCGCCCAGGTTCTGACCACTGGAGGGGGGTCGTGTGCCTGCACATCGCGTGGTTCCCATGCCTTCAGCCCACCGAACAGGCGCCTCTTCTCTAAGACCCCAGGCTGGCTGAGGGGCCCTCTGGGGTCTTAGGACCTTCTGTCTAGACCTACAAATCAGCACTACATAGGGCAACTATGGTGAGAGCAGCCCTGACTGCACAGGAGGGGAGGGGGCAGGTGTGGGGACACTGCCAGGAGGGCACACAGAATGGCTTACCACGGGGGGGAGGCCCCCTTCGTAGGCTGGCCAGCTGCAGGAGAAGGCGATGGGGCGGCCTGTGGCGTTCAGGGCAGCAGCCATCATGGGGTACCCTGGAGAAGCCCGACCCCCACATTTCAGGCCCGAGGAAACAGGCTGAACAGAGGTGCTTCCCCCTTCCCCGGCGGGGCACGGTGCCCCGCCATCTGTAGGGAGCTGGGAGCCCTGGGTGAGGGGAACTGGGAAACATCACCTCCTAGCAGCCAGACAGACAGACAGGCTCCGCCGGGTGGACACAGGCACCTCCATGGCCGTCCCTCCCGTCTCCCCGAAGGCCCGGCCAGCTGGCGGCTCACCCTTGGCCCGTTCCTCAGGGGTCGAGAAGCAGCCGTCCAGCTTCAGCATGTCCACCTTCCACTCGGCGAAGGTGCGAGCATCCTGGACCACCTTGTCTAGCGTGGTGCCGGGGAAACCCATGCAGGTGAAATTGCCCAAGTCCTCATAGATGCCCAGCTGCAGGCCCAGGGAGTGAGCCTGTGGGGGGAGGACGCAGTGGGTTCAGACAGGACCCTGGGGGAGCCACCTCACAGGCGCATCTGGCCCAGCCCCATTCACACCTCCCACGGTGCCCCCCCCCCCCCCCCCCCCCCCCCCCGTGGCAAAGGAGAGTGCTCGATGGCTGCTGGCCTGGGCCATCTGTGGTCTTCCCCTCCCCCAACACACACTCCCACGGGCTGATTCTGCCTCTAGGCCTTCGCTTCCGCCAGCCCCTCTGCCTCAAATGTCATCTCTCCGGTATCAGCTCAAGCACTGCCTTCTCTTGGGAGAACCTTCCTGCAATCCCAGGTGGATGATCCAGGCTCCCCCCACCACCGAGGGCCGACAGAGCGAGTTCTCGGGCAGGGGTTGTGGCAATAGAGCCCTAAGCGGGTGAGGTGGAGAGAGAGACCCGCCCCCAGCCACGGGGCAGGGCGGGGCGGGCTCACATAGTCAGCCAGGAAGGCTATGCCGTTGGGGAAGCGCTTGGGACTGGGCACCAGGTGGCCTTGGGCATCGCGCCCACCAATCCAGCAGTCGTCGATGTTAAGGTACGTGTAGCCCAGGTCCCGCCACCCGTCCTGGGCCAGGCGGTCGGCCATCTCCAAGAAGAGCCGCTCACTGTCGAGAGGAGCAGGGGTGGAGCAGCTCAGCAGCCTAGCATTTTCCTCACCCAAGGCACCTTCCTCAGAGCCTCTCGGATGCTCTGAGTGTGAACCCCCCCTACAAGAACCTTGGCCTTGGGGTCGGCTGCAGACTAAGCCAGGTGACAATCGTAAATGACCCGGGCAGTGCCATGAGCCCTCAGCAGGGTGAAGTTGAAAGGGGTGGTCTACCCCCAGGCCAAGGGGCAGGACTGAGCTGGGGGAGGGAGGTAGCACTGTGAGGTCTGGCCTAGTTTTCCCAGTTTTCTCCTTTTGATTATCTCAGGGGCTGGGTCCACGACAGGTACCTGTCCCACACACCTGACAGGCCCCAAGGGGGCCCCCCCACAAGCTTGTCACAAGGTTGTCAGATGTCCCAAAAGTCACCTGACTGCAGCCTTTCTGGGATGGGAGCTGGGGGGTGGGGACTTGGCCCTGTTCTCTTTTCTCCTCTCTCCTCCCTGCCCCACCCTGCAGGGCCCGGGCACAGCTGGTCAGGTGGGGTGGTGCTCGCCCACCTGATGCAGTTCTCTGGGTCCTCTTCGCAGTCCACGTTGCAGCGAAAGCGTTCCCAGGCCAGCCAGCCCATGGGCGGCCTCCGCAGGAGCCCGTTCTCCAGCACCAGCACCTGGCCCACCAGGGCCAGCAAGGGTGCCGCTGGAGGAGGGTGGGGATGACCATGAGTGGCTGCCACGGCCCCGGCCCCCGCCCGACCCCCTCCGCGGGCTGCTGGCCTGCACTCTGGAGGAGCAACTCCTGGGTTTGAGGTGGACTTGGCCCTTCCTGCGCCCGCTGGCTCCTGCGCAGTGAGTGAGCAGGTGGTGCGGGAGCAGGTCAGGGTGTGTGAGGCCTGGGCACATCCCCACTTGCTGCTGGTGCCAGAAGCCTGTCCTGCCCTTCCATGCCAGCTGGGGTCAAGCCCAGGGTACGGGCTCCAGCTCTGCCATGTTCCTTGCTGCTGTTGCCACAGCCGTGCTAGGCTTAGCAAAACCAACAGCTATCCTTTCTATACCCAGACCAACGCCTTTACACAGAACTGACAGTCCACTGCAGCCGGACTCCAGGTCTCCTGAGTCCCACCCGGGTCTCTGCTCTCCACCACAGATCCCCCAGGAGACCTCGAAGGGCTAAAGAGATCAGCCAGGCCCTAGCTGATCTGGCTCGGTGGATAGAGCGTCAGCCTGCAGACTGAAGGGTCCTGGGTTCGATTCTGGTCAAGGGCATGTGCCCGGGTTTCGGGCTTCATCCCCATGAAGGGGCATGCAGGAGGCAGCGGATGGATGATCCTCTCATTGATGTTTCTCTCTCTCTCCCCCTCTCCCTTCCTCTCTGAGATCAATAAAAATATATTTTAAAAAAGAGGTCAGCCAGGTGGAACCTGCACACAGTCAGCTGCCCAGGGTGAGCCCTTTTCCTCTTGGGCCTCAGTTTCCTTATCTGTAAAATGGAGTTAATGTAGGGACTTCACTGGGTTGTTCTCAGCACAGGTGGATATCACCTAAGACTTTAGAGGGGAACTGATTCCTCAGCGGGGGTTCCAGCTTTCCCCGCCCAGCTCCAAGAATAAGAGGAAGCCGTCTCCCACCGGGCATGCCCACATCAGGGGAGGCGGCCCAGACACCGCAGGACTGGACTCTGGCCAGCAGCCCCCGCCGGTCACCTGTCCCCGGAAGCCAGCCCTCCCTGTGGTTACCTGTCTTCCACAGCATGGCTCAGCGCTCAGCGTCTCGGGGGCGGGCCGCTCTGCTTTACAGCTTCGTGTGCGGGGCTTCGGGAACTAAGAAACGTTAGAAAAGTGCGGGCGTCACCCCGCCCACTAGCCCCGCGGCCTTCCACCTGGGCGGGGACCCAGCCGGCCCTCCCGGCCCCGCTCCCTGCCCGCCCACCGCTCCCTCTTCTTCGGGGACACCGAACCGCGTGTCCCGGACCTCAGACCGCCCCCGCCCCTGCCCCCGCCCCCGCCCCCCGCAGGCTGGGCGCCCCCAGAGCCCCAGGGCGGCCCCGGCCCAGCAGGCAGCGCCGGCTCCAGGTCGCCCAGGAAGAGGGGAGACGCCAGGCCGAGACCAGGCTCCGTCTCCTCCCGGGTCCGGGTGGCCGCTAAGGCAGCGGTCACCGCGCGGGGACCCCGCCCCGGAGGGCCCGGCCCGCGGCACCCACCTGCCCGCTCCGACCCCACGGCGGCAGCCCCGGAGCCAAGAAGCCCTGCAGTCGCCGGGTTCTCCCAACTGGTTCCACGGGGCGGGGCCTGACGCGGCCCGCCTCCCCCCGTAGCCTATCAGAAGCCTGCAGCAACGCCGAGCCCCGCCCCGCGGAGCCTCCCGCAGCCCCGCCCCCTGGGCTCCTGACTCGGGGCGAAGGGGAACCTGCGGCGCCTCCCCCCGCCCAGTCCCAGCTTCACCTTTCTCCGGGCGGGCCCTGCGGGCGGGAAATGTCTGTAACCGGCTGTGGCCTGGGTCCCTGCGGAGGGCTTGGTTAACGGGGAATGGGCCTGGCCGGTTTGGCTCAGTGGATAGAGCATAGGCCTGCGGACTGAAAGGTCCCGGGTTTGATTCCGGGCTGGGGGCCGTGCAGGAGGTAGCAGATCAATGATTTTTCTCTCATCATTGAAGTTTCCCTCGCTCCCTCTCCTTTCCTCTCTGAAATCAATAAAAATATATATCTTTAAAAGAAGAGGAAATGAGGGGATACCCTGATTCCCCGCCCTCTCTCCTCCCAAACTTATGTTTTCATCTTCCGATACAGGTTTTAAGTCTTATAGGTTTTGAGAGTCTTACATCACAGGGTCTTGAGTGAGCTGTTGTAAAGGACTAGCCAGGCTGCTGTGAGTAACAGCCCTCACGGATTTACAACGCCCCCGCACCTTCTGACCCACCTCCTGCTCTCCCCCACCACACTGCTGCCCACCGCACTGGCCTCCTGCGGTCCCTCAGACACAGCAGGCCTCAGAGCCACTGCACTAGCTGCTCCCTCCCCGGAACGCTCTCCCTCCAGATGCTGGCGTGACTGGCTCTGTCATTTCCTTTAAGTGTTTCTCAGATGTCACCTTCTCAATGAAGCCCATCCTGATTATCCTATTTAAAACTCAACCTCCTGCCGAGACCGGTTTGCTCAGTGGATAGAGCGTCGGCCTGCGGACTGAAAGGTCCCAGGTTCCATTCCAGTCAAAGGCATGTACCTTGGTTGCAGGCACATCCCCAGTGGGGGTAGTGCAGGAGGCAGCTGATTGATGTTTCTCTCTCATCGATGTTTCTGACCCTCTATCCCTCTCTCCTCTGTAAAAAATCAATAAGATATATTTTTAAAAATAAAAAATAAAAAAATAAAACTCAACCTCCCAATTCCCACAAGTTCATCTACCTTACCATGTTCTATATTCCCCACACCATGTATTATCTTCCAACTCGTTTATTATGGTTTTTTGTTATTAATTGAGTAAAACGTAGCGCGGGGTATAGGTGATACACAGGAAATGAAAGCACGAGTGTAGGCAAGTTTCCTACAGTGGTTAGTGCTATGATGCGCATGCCACACAACCCGGGATGTGACAGATGGGGGGTAGGTGACAGGGCTCAAACAGGCCTCCCTGTGATGGGGCTCGCGGATTATTCTGAGCTGAAGGCAAAGCAAACCCTGTAGGCTCAGGAGAAACTTCTGCACCCCCACCACTACCTAGAAGGATTTAAATTAGGAGCCTTGCCCATACAAAGAGTTATTACCAGATAGGACGTTCTATGGCGGATCTCTATGGCAGGGCAAACATCTGCTCCTCTTATCAATATGTGAACTCTTTCTCTTTTAAAAAAATATATTTTATTGAGAGAAAGGGAGAGAGAGATAGAGAGCTAGAAACGTCAATGAGAGAGAAACATCAACCAACTGCCTCTTGCACACCCCCTAACGGGGATGTGCCCGCAACCAATGTACATGCCCTTGACCTGAATCGAACCCGGGACCTTTCAGTCCGCAGACCGACGCTCTACCACTGAGCCAAACCGGTTTCGGCAAAATGTGAACTCTTACAGCTCTCCTCCCCTCTGAAGCTCAGGCCTCTCATCACATCCCTTAGCCCGGAATATTGTGGATACCGCATTTTACCTTTCTGTCTCTCAACTTCCATGTATGTGGGGGTCTCTGAATCTCTCATGGATGTGGCAATGTCCTTAAATTTGGTTCTCTTCTCTTGTTAACCTTTCTCGTGTTGATTTGATTATGTGACCAGCAGAAAGACCTAGAAGGGAAGAGGAACTTTTCTTCCCCTCCCACGTAGACGTCTTCACAGTGCGGCCAGGGGTCAGGGGTCAGGGGTCAGGGAGAAGTGTGAGCTGAGACATGATTGGTATGAAGGAGTCCCGCGCAGTCAGAGCTGAGGGGAAGGGATGAGCAGGAAGAGCCTCTGGGCAGCGGGAACCGCGGGGGGGAAGCTGAGGCGGGAACAAGTTCGCAGACGTGGTTTGAGCTTACTGGCTTCCAGGGACACGGGGAAACCCCAGCCTCCTGCGTTTGGGGGGCGGGGGTGGGCAGCGAACGTTATCCGTGAAGACTGACTCTGTCTTTGCCAAGGCTTTATTTAGCACAGGTTCATTGTGGGAATTATAATTTCAGAAGCCAATAGCATCTCTCTTAATAAACCATACTCCAAAAAAAAAATAATGACAGATTAACCACACTACTGTTCCAGGCAAGGGGAGGTGAAGGAATAATGTGGAAAGCGGAGGTGTGTCTTTTTTCTGAGGACTCTGGAGGACCAGGGACCAATCAAAAAGCGGATTTCCAGCTGCCAGCCCCAAAGTAAAAGCGCCCCCTCCCCATTGCTGCTAGAGCGCTGTTGCTAGGGAACCGGAAGGCCAGCTAGCCTGGAGGGCTGAGCTGCTCAGAGGATTAGCACTTCTGAGACCGCTGCAAGGTTTACCACCACAACCCCCTAACACCACAACCCCCACAACCCCCACCGCCGCCGCCCTTAAGAGTGGCTTGCTCACTTGTGGGAGCAAATGTCACAAGGGTCTTTGGAGAGTGTTTAAGTTAGGGAGGGTCGCTTTGCCCAAACCGAAACCCTCAAGCAGTCCTCACCTCCTCAGTATTTACGGTAAATGTCCCCTTCTCATAGGTCCTTAAGGGCTGCTGGCTGCTTGTGGGCTCCACATGTAGGATAATGCCATCCTGACTTCATACTTCTATCAGAGCAACTTTTTGGGGGGGTCATGAACACGTGGATTAAAACAACTTCACTTAAGTCATGTGGATTGACTTGAAATCATATTAAGCTAACACACAACACAGGCCTGGGGGTGGCACAAGGAGAAACAGAAAAGCCCGAAGCAAAGCACGGGTGACTCCGGGGGCCAGTTGCCCAGTTGCACGGCCAGGAAGCGCGGCCGGGCCGTGCAGGCCGAGTAGGAGCCCGCCCGGAGGAGGCGCGGGGCTGGGCCGGGGCCGGGCCTCCCCGGCTGGGCCTCCCGGCTGGGCTCCGCGGAGGGAGGAGTGGGCGGGGCGGGGAGAGGGGGACGGAGTGGGGAGGGAAGGCCGCGGAGCCCTCGGGCGGGAGGAGGGGGTGGAGGTGAGGGTGGATGAGGGCGAGGACCGCAGACGGCCTGGGGCGGGGCCTCGGGTTCGAGGCCGCCAGCCCCTGACCAGCTCTGTGGCTCAGGCAGGTCCGGGCCTCTCGGGCCTCAGTTTCCTCCCCGCGGAGATCGAGGGGCGTCTGGTGAGTCCCGGACAATGGGCGGGGAGGGGGCAGCACCGGAGGACCGCCCGGGAGCGGCCGCAGCCCGGCTCCGGAGGAAGCGGCGGGGAAGGCGGGGCCGCGGGACGTGGCGGGACGGCCCCTTCGCCCGGGAAACCCAGAGCGCGGCGCCACCGCCGGTCGGTCCTCGCCCCAGCCCGCCGCTCCTCCGATAGAGAAGCCGGGAGCCCGAGGGTGCGGCCGGGCTTCGCCCTCCTGGGCGGGTTTTAGGGGGGATTCCCCCCTGGCACGCGGCGTGGCGGGAGGCCTGTGGGTTCCCGACCCCCTCCCTGCACCACCCCCTCCCTCCTTCTAGCACGACCCCTCCCCATCCCCATCCCCATCCCCATCCCAGGGCCCAGTTTGTTTCTCTCTCAGCCCTAACCGTGACCGGTCCTTACAGAATTTAGTATTCCGTTACTTTTAATGAATTCATTATGATGTTTGTATTTGTTTCCAGTGCGTCTCCCGCTGGAACGTGGGCTGCGGGAGGGAGGCTTTGTGTTGCCGGCTGGGTCCTCCCGTTACTTCCACACCTACTGCCCCAGCCCAGGGCGGGCATTGGGTTTTGGGCTTCTCCCTGGAGCCAAGCCAAGCCCCTGGCCGGGCATCCCGAGGCTGGGGCAGCACTGCCAACTCCAGGGAGGGCTGTGGGGTGAAGGACTTGAAAAGAAGGGGCTGTGCCGAGGTCGGTTTGGCTCAGTGGTAGAGCGTCGGCCTGCGGACTGAAAGGTCCCGGGTTCGATTCCGGCCAAGGGCATGTACCTTGGTTGCGGGCACATCCCCGGTGGGGGGTGTGCAAGAGGCAGCTGGTTGATGTTTCTCTCTCATCGACATTTCTGGCTCTCTATCTCTCTCCCTTCCTCTCTGTAAAATATCAATAAAATATATAAAAAAAAAAAAAAAAAAAAGAAAAGAAAAGAAGGGGCTGTGGTTGGGCCATCCCGGGTCAGACCACCCTGGTGGTCAGGAGCCGCTTAGACAATGGGCTCAGGCAGGCCCCCCCAGATTAGGGGATTAAGTGAAAGCCCACAAGCAAACTGAGGAGTGCTGGAAGGGGAAAACGGAAGCTGTGAGGGCACTTAACGGTGACGGAGCCCCAGAGGGCCCAGACCACAGGGACCCGCCCCTGTATTGCTCCCAGGGGCCTGGCCAGGGTGGGTGGTTTGGTCGGGGGTTATCAGGGGCCTGGGCAGGCTTCCTGGAGGAGGCAATGGTTTTACTGGGCCCCAAAGTTAGAGGAGCCCTCATCCTTTAGGATAGGTTGACTGGGTTTGAGAATTATTTTGCAGGCGCCCTGGAAATCACGTGGTCAAGTGGTTGAGCCTTGTGGCCAGAGCAGAGAGGCCCCTGCCTCCCCCCAGGAAGCTCTGCTGGTAAGTGCGCCACCGCCAAGGCTGGTCCCCCCAGAAGGAGTGGGGCGTGGGGAGACCACGCTGTGCCCCCGCGGCCCGGTGGCTGTGGGCAGCTCACCTGCACTGCTCCCCGCCTGTTTCCCATGCCCCGGAGGTCTGACCGCAGGGCTGGCACTAAGGGGTCCCCAGATCCGGGGATGGTTTAAGCACAATGGTTTCAATGGCCTTGGGGTCCACTTCCGCTCACCTGGGCGGGCTCCTTTGGATTTTAAAAAGCTATGTCACAACCCTGCCTGCCATACCTTCCGGCCTGATACGATCACATTTCCCTCTCCCAGAGTCCTCTGACGTCCAGTGCTTTCCATGACCCTCACAACAACCTTTGAGAGAAAGGGGGGAGGGGAGGGGAGGGAGAACCAGCTGTTTTCCCAGATGAAGCCACTGAGCGCCTCCAGCAAACAGCAAGGGAGTGGAGGCCACAGGGCCGGGCCCAAGCCTCCCCCGGAGCCAGCACTCTCCCCACAGGGCCACGGGGCGACCTCCCTCTGACCCATGGCCACCTCTCTTGCCCCACAGTGCTTATGGAGCCATGAAGCTGAACGAGAGGAGTGTGGCCCACTATGCGCTGAGCAACTCCCCAGCAGACCACAGGGGCTTCCTGCGCACTTGGGGGGGCCCGGGGACCCCGCCCACCCCCAGTGGCGCCGGCCGAAGGTGCTGGTTTGTCCTCAAGGGCAACCTGCTGTTCTCCTTTGAGGCTCGGGAGGCCCGGGCCCCGCTGGGGCTGGTGGTGCTGGAGGGCTGCACCGTGGAACTGGCCGAGGCCCCCGTGCCCGAGGAGTTTGCCTTCACCATCTGCTTCAACGCCCCCGGTGTGCGCCCGTACCTGCTTGCTGCCGATGGCCCTGCAGCCCAGGAGGCCTGGGTGAAGGCGCTGTCCCGGGCGAGCTTCGGCTACATGCGCCTGGTGGTGCGGGAGCTGGAGAACCAGCTGCGCGATGCCCGCCAGAGCCTGGCCTTGCATCGCCACTCCTCCTGGAAGGCCGTGCCGAGCCCCTGTAAGCCCCAGCCCCCGGGCCAGCTGTCTCGGGGCCTGGAGAACGGCCACACCCTCTCCAGGGGGCACAGCCCTGTGGGCGCCGTGGAAGCAGGGGGCAGCGGGCCGGCAGGGCGGAGCTCGGCAGAATGTGAGTTGCAGAGCCCGGCCAGCCTGCTCCGAGGCAGGGGCCAGAGCCCCGTGTCCCCCGAGAGCTCTTGCTTCTCTACCCTGCACGACTGGTACGGCCAGGAGATCCTGGAGCTGAGGCGGGGGTGGCAGCAGAGGGCGCGGGGGGGCCCGCCCAAAGGTCAGCAGCAGGACAAGCCCTGAGCCTGGACCCTTTGGGCTCCGCCCTGGTCCTGCTGGTCAGGACACCGGGGCCAGTCCTTTTTACAGGGGTTTTATGTTTACTCGTTTCCAAAGTTGCTTTTGAGGGGGGTTCTCCAGGTTCCAGAGCCTCCCTCACACCCGGAGAGAACCGAGGCATCATCACTTGTGATCCCTTTATTCCCGGAGGCTCAGGAAGCAAAGGCGGCTTGCTCAGCAGTCACAGAGGGCGCCCCAGTCTCCTGACCCTGCGGCGGACCGCCCCTCTCTTAGGGGATGCTAATGAAACGGAGAAAGTAGGGAATATTGCAGACCATCTTGCCTTTTGCCCACTGCCCAGACTCAGCCAGTTCCCAGCTTGGGAAGTTTGTGTGCATTTAAAAACGAGACGCTGGCTGCAGTGTTGGCGTCAGACGGACGGTATCAGAGAAAGTGGGTTTATTACATCCTGGGGGGTTCTGGGGCTACGCTCTCCTGAGGGGTGGGGAGACGGGGCATGTGATCCCCACCTAAGTCTGGGCGGGTCCTTTGGTGGGAGCAGGCCTCCTACCAGCACAGAGGTTTGTACTCTGCTCAGAAAGTGCTGGAGCCCCGTCCTCTCTCTCCTGGCAACAGGCGGTGCTGGGAGCTGACCCAGGAGGCACTGGTGGCTTTTATGTCCGCAGAAATCCTGACTGCATTCGGTACGCAGCTGCCAGCTCCTGGGGCTGCCCAGAGGGAGGCTGAAGAGGTGGGCAGGCAGTGTGGCTCCCCAGAGAAAACCCGTTTTGTGTGCTTCTCAGTCCTGGGCATTCTAGGAGCCTGGGCACAGGACTGCTGGCACCCCGTGATAAACCCTCTGCTGCCTGGCTCCCAAAGAGGACTTATTCACAGTCCTGTTTGTCACCCAGTGGGTACCTGCCAACACCCTCTCATTGCCACTCTCACTAGCAGGCCAGATCCCCCCCCCCCCCCCCGATTATTCTGGCAGGCAAAGTGGCTGGCTCTATAGAGCCAGAGGCCTGACTAGGCTGATGCCCAATGGGCATGGATGCAGAGACTGCGCAGAGAACACCCCCACCCCCAATACACACCACCTGCCCCTTAGCTTCTATCACTGGGGCCTCGGCAGCCTGACCCAGGCCCAGCTAGCCCTAGAGCAGTGGTTCCCAACTTTTTCTTGGCCGTGTCCCACCTAAGCATCTCTAAAGTCCTGAGGACTCCTTCCCTGTGACATAGAATTCTTATTGCTCAAAAAGTGAGTTCCTATGCATGTGGGGGAAGCCTAAACGGCCACTAACTTGATCTAAACAGGCTTCCGAAGAACATGGCATCATGAAAGAAAAAAAAACAAAAGAATGAAAGGACAGTAGACAAAATGAAAGAAATTATTTTTAAAAAATATGAAGGTGCTATGAAAAAATAGCAAATAAAGTTTCAAAACATAATAGAGAACTGAAAAACATATGTCACAACATATATTTACAGACTGTTTATGAGTTCCCTAGAACCGTAAGAAATGCACAAAATTCACTGATCATGACTCTCGAATTGCCCCCCCTTAAAAATCAAATTGCCCCCTGTGGGGCGTGTGCCCACGCTGGGAACCACTGGCCTGGAGGCTGAGGCTCAGAGCCTCTAGAGTAAAGGCCGGGAGGCGGGATGCGATGCGGGGGCCCGGGGGCCAGACCTGCTCCTGCCCGACTAGTTTCCCACGGGGAGGGGCGCCTTCCCAGCCCTAAACGGGAGCTCCACAGCTTTGTTTACATAGACATTCCAGGCCTCTGTCTTCCTTATTGTTACAGCCATTTTTGTACGATTAAAACACTACGATCTTTACTCCTCTCTTCGGTTACTCAAGTTTATTTCAACAGCCACCCGAGGGCTGCTCTGCCAAGTTGTCCTGGGAGGGAAACTGAAAAAACCTGACGAGTCCCCCGCACCGACCCTAACTCGCGGCCCGCCCACCCCGCCGGGGCGTCGGCGGCGCCCTCGTGACGTCACGACGTCGGGCTGGCCCGGCGCGAGGGCCTCCCTCCCTCCCCACTGGAACCAGGCGCCCAGCGCGACCGCGAGGCTCGGCCTCTCGGCTGCTCCGGAAGCCTCGCGAGGATTGAGGCGGCGTTCTTTCGGAGGGCGTCGCCGGGGCCAGGCGCTGGGGTCCGGGTGCCGGGGATGGCGTCCGGAGCGGCTCGCTGGCTGGTGTTGGCATCTGGCCAATATGGCATGGCTCTCCGGAAAGGACCGAGCTTGAAGAAAGATGGAGATGTCTCCGCCGGACGGGGCGGCTCAGGTCGGAGCCTGGTACCGTCGAGGTCAGTCATCGTTACTCGCAGCGGCGCCATTTTGCCCAAGCCTGTGAAAGTGAGTGTCTCCCTGGAGGCGGGGCAAAGGTGCCGGAGGCCAATCGTAGTGGGAAATGTGTGCGGGTCTGCTTTGATTGATAGGAGCCCTGGCCAATCAAACGGCCGTCTGAAACGGGAAGACGGATCTAGGACAGTTTTGCGCTAATGCGCTAATTTTGACTGATGGGAGGTGGGGTTGGGTCCCAGTGGTAAGCGGGGTGTATATAGAGACTGAAGAAAACAGCATTTTGTACTATCTTTAGGAGCGCGGTGTCTAGATCCACCTCTGGTGCCAGAAGACTCGGCTTTATGAGTCCAGTATAGACAGATCCTGTAACCCCTCTGCCCTGTCTACCTCAGAGTTGATGGGATCACATAACGAATTATGAAAGGACTTTGTAAATGAAGTGTAGGTGGGACGGGACTTATCTTTTTTATGAGTTTTGACTTAGTACTTAAGTCATGTGAATTAAAGTCCTGAGAGGTGTGCAGGAGATTATTACCATCGATGTGCTTACAGGTGAAGGGCTGGGACGGGGGCGGACAGAATGGTGTCCAAAGCTAGCAGCCGAGTTTGGTCCTGGACACTGGTTTCCTGCTAGTACAGCCTCCATCAGGTCCTATTTTTTCCATCATTGAATGCCTCGACATGTCCTCACCCCCCCCCCTTCCGGGGTTTTCTAAGTAAAATGTAAACACGCCTTATACCAAACAAGTTTGCTTTTTGACTCCCCAAACCGTGTAGGGATTACAAAACAAAAATTCCTAAAAGCAAGGCTGGCCTATGCCAGTTCACACAGACAGGTGAGTTCAGGGCTGTTTCATAGCAAGGCGCTGGAAGGTGCAGTGTGCGTGTTGGGGAAGAGATGTCTTATAAAAAGGCCTAGCCGAAAAATGTTTGAAACCCCTTCAGAAAATACAAGAGGAAATGTTGGGATTTTACAAAACAACCCAGTCCATTAAAAAAGTTAGACTTTCAGTTTAAAAAACATGCTCACTTTTCAAAACACACCTGTTTCTAAATTTTAATTTGGTGAAATCAAATTTGCCACTAGGAAACCTGTTATTTCAAGAACTCTAAAGAATATCCCTTCACTGTACATCTTTTTTTATAATCCATTTTCATGTATTTAGTGTCTTCAAGTAAAACTGAACTTGACTTCCAGAGTCTAGCCCTGTTAGTACTTTCTCACCTGCTTCTCTATAGGTATCTGCAAATAATGACCATATTGGGCACCAATTTTTATTTTATTTTAAAATATATTTTTATTGATTTCAGAGGAAGGGGGAGGAAGAGAAAGAAATATCGATGAGAGAGAGTCGTGGATCAGCTGCCTTCTGCACACTCCCCCCTCCTCCACTGGGGCTCAAGCCCACAACTCTGACATGTGTCTTGGCATGTGTTCATAGGTTGAAGCTCAACTACTGAGCAACACTGGCCGAGTGTCCTCACCCGGGACATGCTTATTGATTTTAGAAGGGGGGAGGAGTAGAGAGAGAGAAATATCGATGTGAGAGGTAACATATGTTGGTTGCCTTCTGTAGGTGCCCCAGCTGGGAATCTAACCCGCAACATTTCAGTACAGATGCCACCAGAGCCACAGCCGCCAGGGCATGTGCTCCAGTTTTCAGATGTCTAGAATACCTTTATCTTTCCTTTCTGGTATCCACTTTGATGGCCATAAAATCATTTATCTCTTCTTCTAATTTTCGCTCTGAATTTCCCCAAGGACTTTACAATCAAGTTGTTTATGATGGGGCTGGAGTCCATAGGAGGGAGTGACCCTGGGAGGGCCAGGCCTCTGCAGCCCTGGCACAGTGGGCCCTGGCGCTCACGGTCACCGCTCTGACCCTCCGCAGATGTCCTTCGGCCTTCTCCGTGTGTTCTCCATTGTGATCCCCTTCCTCTACGTGGGGACGCTCATTAGCAAGAACTTCGCTGCTCTGCTTGAGGAGCATGACATTTTTGTCCCAGAGGACGACGATGACGACGACTAGCAGGTGAGACTTGCCGTGCCCCCGCTTGGACCAGGAGCAGACGGGGGTGGAGTCTGGACTGGTGTTTGGCCTGGTGGACACTTGAAGGAAGTGCAGACCTTTAATGAATAGACATGTTTGGTGGCTACTGTTATTAATTTGCCTTTTCTCTCTGTTAGATGAGGGAAACTATATTACTGACTTAAAAATTCATTGGGGTTTCTTCCAACTAGGTTTGACCACAGCCAGACTGTCTGCCTATCTAATCTCTTTATTTATTTTTATCCTCACCCAAGGATATGTTTTTATTAATTTTTAAAAGATAGAGGAACAGCCGAAACCGGTTTGGCTCAGTGGATAGAGTGTCGGTCTGCGGACTAACAGGTCCCAGGTTTGATTCTGGTCAAGGGCATGTTCATTGGTGGGGGCACATCCCCAGTAGGGGGTGTGCAGGAGGCAGCTGATTGATGTTTCTAACTCTCTATCCCTCTCTGTGAAAAATCAATAAAATATATATTTTTAAAAAGATAAGAGGAGCCGAAACTGGTTTGGCTCAGTGGTAGAGCGTCGGTCTGCGGACTGAAAGGTCCTGGGTTCAATTCCGGTCAAGGGCATGTACATTGGTTGCGGGCACATCCCCAGTAGGGGGTGTGCAAGAGGCAGCTGGTTGATGTTTCTCTCTCATCGACATTTCTAGCTCTCTATCTCTCTCCCTTCCTCTCTGTAAAATATCAACAAAATATATTTAAAAAAAAAAAAAAGATAAGAGGAACAGTGTGAGAGGAAAACATTTATTAGTTGCCTCCCATACCTACCCCAACTCGTGGTACACAAACTAGTTATGTGTCCTGACCAGGAATCGAACCTGCATCCTTTGGTTGTATGGGACAACACTCCAACTGAGCCACCAGCCAAGGCTCATTTGCCCTTCAAGTGCCTCGTTCTCACCACCCCAAATTTTCTCTACAGTTTAGTACGCTTACACACTCACCTCAAACAGCTTCATTTCAGTGCTTCAAATTGAAATTTAGAAACTAGATTCTCACCATGGACAGCTCTGGTACCAAGCTCTGCACCAGCACAGTCTGTACATGGTCACCGTGTCCATAAACCTTTTCCCCTGTACATGTCCCATTCAGCTTCCTTGTGTTGACTTCCGGTGCTCTGATACGCGTTGTGTGGCTGTGTTATTGTCATAAAGACACTCCTGATTCTTTAGTCTGGCATTCAAAGCTCGCCATGATCTGGTCACACCTATGCTAGCCTCATCTTCCATATTCCCAACCTCACACCTATCCTTGGTACTCACCAGTTCTTGAATTACTCACTCGCAAGCACTGGCTCATTGTTCCTCCCACTTAGAAGGCTATGTCCACTGCTCCATTTCCACCGCTTCTTCGTTCTCTTTGACGAAGTCTTCCCACATTCCTCCATTGGAAAGTGACTGCTCCTTCTGACTGGCCAGTACCTCCATGTTGACCCTCCATATTATGTGTTTAAACATATACCCCAAACTCTACTAGACTACGAGCTTCTTGCTGGCAGGGAAGTGATTTTACACATTTAGGGCCCCATGCCTGGTCTGTGTGAATGCTTAGTAAATGTACAAATGAATAACCACATTTATTGAAAACCCCTTCTGTTGGATGGGACCACTGTGGAATTCTCTCAGTATGTGGACAGCTGCCCCGTTCACTGCTGCTTTCCTTCCTTACAGGTGCTGAAGTTCAGGAAAGAGGAAGCCTTGACTGAATCGGAAATGGTGATGCTAGCCTCTCCTTGCCCATCAGCAGAAGGGACTAGGAAAAGCCCTCAGCCTCCCAGCTCCAGTGAAGCCTCCTGCAAGGCCCATGACCGCAGCCTTTGTCCCAGGCGCTGGGAGTTCCCGATGTGCACTCCATGAGCATAGCCAGATGGTGAATAAACATGACAAATACCAACTGTGTATGAGTGATGGCTGGATTTCTCAGTATGAGTAGGTTCTAGCTGTAGTTTCTTGTCTCTGCTGTTTGTTCTCTAATAGGCCTTTGATTGACAACCCAGGGTCTCCAGGCCCTTATGGATCCATAATTATGGGGCCTGGCACCTGTTTTCATGATTAACAGAACCCCAACAGAAACTTTTTCCTCAGTAAAGCTGCACAGGCTAACTAAACCCTCAGACTTTGTGTGGAATAACACTGGCTAATTTTCACATGCCAATCTACCATAGCTTTGGTTGTTAGTTTAAAACTATAAAGTATTAAAATGATTATTTTAAAACTTGGTTTCTTAGATGAAATGAGAATCTTGGTGCTGAAAAATTTGGGAACCCTAAGGGTGACTGTGGTGAGCCCTTCTCCAGCTGTTAGACCGTCCAGGGAAGGAACGGAGAAGGCTGCTGTCCAAAGCAGAGGTCACTTTCACCTGGGCCAACACTTATTGTCACTTGAAAGCTGCAAGCATGTGCAAAAACAGTTGGAATATTTGTTCTCCGGCTGTGCTCTGAACATCTGTGTCCCTAGTGGGGAGCCTAATTGAGTAGGAAGTTCATTTCATTTTAAGGACCCGTGCTTGTTGCAGATAGAGAGATTAGGCCTCTGATCAGCCACTTCCTCCAAAACCCAGGGGAAATGGCCCTGTTTGTGTTCTCTACTTCTGTGCCTGGGAGCGCTCATCCCTCTCCGACAGCAAGAGCCGGCTAATTTTGGGTAATTGTGATGACACTAACCATCCAACCCTGGAGGCTGTAGGAACACAGCTAAATTAACGAAGTCATCCAGCCTCACACCCAGTATGACAGGTTCTGAACAGATGGCCTGTATTTCCTGTTTACCACATGCAAGGCTCTGAGAAGAGAATCCACTCTCATTTACAGGCAACCCCACTTCAGGAAAAGGGAACAGGTGGTGTGTATACCCCTACCACACTCGTTCAGGCAAAAGTAAGACTGCAGAAACGGAGCCTCCCATTGGCTCACCACTGGAATCCTATGAGACAAAGTGACCATCGTATACTGAGTTTATTTGAATATAAAGTATTTAAATATCAACATGCACCTTCCCACTGAATGACTTCATGGTTCGTGGCCAACATAGAACTTGGACAGGAAATCCTTTGGCCTTGGAGCTTCTGTTTCATGGAAGAACCGCATAACGTGTGTCCGCTGCTTCCACACTTTAATAGTTTCCTCCAGTTCCATCTTTCCCTGCAAAAGGGAGGGGAGAAGTCTTCAGTCAAAGTGGTCCAGTGAAAGGAATACAACACTGAAGGCCAGGATTCTATTCTCTGCTCTGACACTGACTTCAGTGACCCTGGGTAAGAAATGTACTGTCTAGACCAGTTTCTGCATCTGCAAACAGGTGTTGGACTAAGTGATCTCTGAGGGCTTTCAAATATTCTTTAACTGTGGCTGACCGGTCTGAGGAGAGACTTCCAGGTCAATGGCCCCTGCCCCATGACGCCTAACCTGACAGGCTTAACTTACATTCCTGCTTAACATGCTGAAGCTCCCTCCTGTTGATGCTCGTGACTGACCAGAGACAGAATCAGGGTCGGGATTTGACCCCATTCACACAGGACCTGGCCCACCGGCCAGCCTCTTCCAGCTGTAAGCTGGTGACCAGGTGAGGCAGTAACCTCTAGGGAAGAGTTCAAACTTTCATCCCTACACCTTTTGTAGTTATAAAATGCAACTCCTAATGGTTTTCCCTTGAACAATCTTATAGTCTCTGTATCCAGGTGATAACCTCCAAGTTCAGTTGTTCTAGGCGACAGTTGCTGACCCAGCAGTTGCTTTTTAAACTTGGAAACGAAATGTTCATCTGGGAAGACTGGAAAGCTCTGGCCAAGTTGGGCGTTCTTTTAAATCGGTCAGGGAGCCGGTTACCTTAATGACCAGAAGATCCACCACTCTGGGGTCTGTGACGTGGGCATTCTTCATAAACATTTCTCGGACTTTGTCCCGTCCCTGTTTCACAGAGATGTCCAGCTGGAATAAGTTCACTAAAGAGAAAACATGACCAGGGTAGAAATTTTATGGTTAAAACAAGTTTTTAAAATTTTGATCTATGGATATTCATTAAACACATAGAGGTTGCCCATTCAATTCACTTACCAAATACTAGCCTGACCCCAAGCTAGGTGCTTGAGGATGTGAGAGACTTGCCCTCAAAGAGCTTATATTTTGTTTGGGGAGACAAGGCCACTGCATTTGAAGGGCAGTAAGAGCACAGGTCAAGTGTACGAACGACCTGGGTTCAAAGTCCATCTCTGTCACTTGCCAGCTACATATCCCTGTGCACGTTAACTTCTCTGGGCCTGAGAGCATTATGTATGAGGAAGTGAGGACCACAATGGCACATGTAACTCCAGAGCTGTTGGGAGGTTTCTAACAATGTGAGGCTTAGAGGGGGATGCCATGATAGGGAAACAGCACCCTGCGGTTTACACTTAATTCACCAGGTGACCGGACTGGTTCTCTGACATCTAGGCGATGGCAGTTCTGAAGTAGAGGGGGAGGAGCTCTAAGGGCTACTAGGGGCAGCAGAAACAGCATGGGGAGCAAGACTTGGAGGTTGAAGGGAGAGGGGCGAACACCTCACCGGAGGGAAGAGGCATCCCTGACGTGGGTGACCTTGGGAAAGTCACTTCCCTCCTCTGGTTCAGTTTCTTGTTTTGTGAGAGCTGCGGGAACCAGACGATGGCCCAGCCCACAGCCACTCTGGCTGTACAGGTAACCCAGGGGCGTTGCACATGTTCCGCAGCTAGAGTTGCCTTTGGGTTCCAGATCCACCAGGCCAGCTCTGGACTCTGGGCAGCCACTTCGCCTCTCCGTGCCTCAGTTCCCTCCCCTATACAGTGAGTAAGTCACTGACAGTCCCTGCTCCCCCTCCCCCCTCCCAGGGTTTCGTTTACAATTACGGGGGGTGGGGGATGAGGGGGGAGGGAGCAAGAGAGGCGGGGGGGGGGGGCATGGGAGTCAAGGCACCGAGGGCGCCTATAAGCGATGCTGGACACGGGTGGTCTGATTCCGGCGCCACTGCCAAGTCAGGTCCACCAAGGCTCGGTGACCCTCCTGCCCTGAAACTCGTGGGGTCGCCTCTGCCAGACCCCAGAGAAATCAGAGGCCGGAGGGCTGCGACCTTGAGCGGCTGCCTCCGGGGCCCCGCGTACGCCGATGCCTCACCAGTGGTCGGCACCTCCCGATACCAGGCGCGGTAGAGCTCGCGCACCCTCCGCTTGGCCTCGTTCATGTCCCGACTGAAAATGGGCTTCACCGAGGTGCTGACGGCCGCAGCCGCCCGGCGGACGCCGCTCGCCGCCATCTTGCTAAGGAAACCACTTCCCAGCCCCGCCCCCTTCCAACCCAAATAGTGCGGACGAAGGACGAAAGCCTTTGCTTATTGGCTAAAATGGAAGGCCACGCCCCCAAACCTCACGGGTGGGCGGGAGCGCGGCTTTAGGGCTCTCTGATTGGTCGAGTGGCCTGTATCTCTGGGTGGGAGAAAATCGGTTGGTGGCTGCTCACGCTCATCAGCAGAAACGCAAACTTGTGGGCTGGAGGTCCTAACGGTCGCCCGTCGGCGCCGCCAGGGGGCACTCGGTCCCCCGCGAGCTGGCGCCCGGCCGCGAGCTGCCTGGTCTCCCGGCGACCGCGTTCCGCGGGGCTCCCGGGAAGCGCGGCTGGCGCGCCGGCCTCGCAGCCTCCGGGGTCGGCTCCCGCGGGCCGCGGGCTCCTAGGTGGCGGCTGAGGCAGATGATGGCGCCTGGGCTGCAGTGGCGCCGGCTTGGCCCTCCTGTGGCTTTCCTGCAACTTTCCCCCCATAAACCCATTCTGCAATAGAGACGTGAAAGGCTTTCCCGGCGCAGTGCTTCTCCGCAGCCGGGGAGGTAGGCTATGTCTTCAGCCCCACTTCCCACAAGGACGTTTCATCCCAAACGGTGGGTTTCTGTGAGAAACAGCGCAGCGTTTTGGAGCCGGAGGAGCCTCGGGCCGTCCTATCTGGGGCTCTCTCTTTCCTGGCATTTTCTCTGGCTGAGCGTGAGGAGAAAGCAGCGGCCTTGGTTAACCTCCGGACCAGCAGGTGCAGTTGGCGTCCCCACGTCACGGGCGAGGAGACCGAGGCGGCTTTAGCCCCCCACGCCCACCTCCTCCTGGGGTTCAGGCTCAGGCTCCTTGTGAACGTCCTCACAGGAGCCGGGCTGAGCTGAGCTCTGGGCCCGGACCTGCATCTAGCCCACTCTCTCTCACTTTAAAAGTGTGGATATTGTTCTCCTTTTATTTTAAAATGTATTTGTACATTATTTATTTATTTATTAAAATATATTTTATTGATTTTTTTTACAGAGAGAAAGGGAGCGGGATAGAGTGTTAGAAACATCGATGCGAGAGAAACATGGATTAGCTGCCACCTGCACACCCCTTACTGGGGATGTGCCCGCCACTAAGGTACATGCCCTTGACCGGAATCGAACCCGGGACCCTTCATTCCGCAGGCTGACGCTCTATCCACTGAGCCAAACCGGTTAGGGCTGTATTTGTATATTTAGATACAAATGTTTCTTTTGAGCTATACAGAAGAAAGCATGTAGCATATAAATGATAAAGCATGATAATAAAGCAAAACTTCTGAATCCCAGTACCCAACTTAAGAATTGGTAATATTCAAGGTTTCTATAGAGTACACTATATACTGGGTAACCACTGTTTTAAGTCCTCCAGGCTTAAAACATTAACTCACTTAAGCCTCACAACACACCTGTGAGGTCAGTGTTGTTGAACCCATTTTACAGATGAGAAAACTGAGATACAGACTAAGTTACTTCACAGCATGGTGTTGAGACCCAGGTGGTGGCTCCAGAGTGCGTGCTCTACCTCTCATAGCTCCTGTAGGGTACCTGCCTGTGTAACTTAGTCCATGCTCCTGCCTCCTCTAAGTGTAACCACTGTCATGTATTTAATGTTAATATTCCTTTTCATTAAGACAATAAAGGGCTTCTCAAACCACACACTGGGATAAAATACTTGCAAATCATATATTCCCTAAGGGACTTATATCTGGAATATGTAAAAGGCTCTCACCACTCAATAATAAAAAGACAAATAGCTCAGTTAAAAATGAGCAAAGGTACTTGGCCAGTGTTGCTTAGTGGTCGAGCGTTGACCATGAACCAGGAGGTCACAGTTCCATTCCCGGTCAGGATACATACAAGAAGCAACCGATGAATGCGTAGGTAATTGGAACAACAAATCAATGTTTCTCTCGCTTGCTCTTAAAACACACACACACACACACACACACACACACACACACACACACACGTGAGCAAAGGTGAAACCAAAAGCTGATGAGGCTGTGAGGTAGCAGGAACTCTCATTCTTTGCTGGTGAGAATGCAAAATCATGCAGCCACTTTGGAAGACAGTCTGGCAGTTTCTTACAAAGCTAAACATACTCTTTTTTAATTGTTAAATATATTTTTATTTATTTCAGAGGGGAAGGGAAAGACCAAAACATCAATGATGAGAGAGAATCATTGATTGGCTGCCTCCCGCATGCCCCGCACTAGAGATCAAGTCCACAACCATGACTTCTTGGTTCACAGGTCGGTGCTCAACCACTGAGCCATGCCGGCGGGGCGAAACTAAACATACTCTGAACATATGACCCAACAATCACACTCCTTGGTATTAGGTCCACAGGAAATCTGCTCATGGAGGCTTATATTCATAATTTCCAGAACTCTGAAGCAACCAAGAAGTCCTTTAGGAGGCGAATGAAAAAATAAACAGTGGCTTGTGCAGACATTAAGTTATTCTTCAGTGCTAGGAAGAAATGAGGTATCAAGCCATGAAAAGAAAGGAAGGAAGGAAACTTAAACGGATATACCTAAGTGAAAGAAGCAATTCTGAAAAGGCAACACACTGTGTGGTTCCAGCTAAATGACTTTCCGATAAAGGCAAAACTGTGGAGACAGTGAAAAGATCGCTGGCTGCCAGAGACTGGGAGGAGAAAGGTATAGCACAGAGGGTCTTTAGGGCAGTGAAACCATTTTGTAGGATGCTGTGGTGGGGGGTTATGCCATTATCCATGCCCAGACCCCTAGGGTGAACCCTAATGCAAATTATGGACTTTGGGTGACAATGATGTGTCAGTGTAGGTTCATTGATTGTAACAATGTGCCACTGCTGAGGGATGATGATAGGGAGGCTGTGAGTGTGTGAATGTTGGGGGTGGAATAAGGGGTATATGGAAGTCAAAATTAACTATAAAAAGTCTTATTTTATTTTTGTTTATTTATTTAAAATATATTTTATTGATTTTTTACAGAGAGGAAGGGAAGAAGAATAGAGAGTATGAAACATTGATGAGAGAGAAACATCGATCAACTGCCTTCTGCACATCCTCTACTGGGGATGTGCCCGCAACCAAGGTACATGCCCTTGACCGGAATTGAACCTGGGACGGTTTAGTCCACAGGCCGACGCTCTATCCACTGAGCCAAACCGGTTTCAGCTAAAAAGTATTATTTTAATAGGCAAAGGATTTGAATAACTGTTTCTCTAAATTAGATATACAAATGATCAATAAGTATTTGAAAAGACAATATCATTAGTCAGTAGGTAAATGCAAGTCAAAACCATAAGATACCACTCACCCACTAGAATGCCTAGAATAAAAAAGAAAAAAAATAGTGTTGTCGAGGATATGGAGAAATCAGAACCCTCATACATTGATGGTGGGGATATGAAATGGTGCAGCCACTTTGGATAACAGGCAGTTTCATAAAAAGTTAAACATAGAAAAAAAATCAGAGGGGAAAACCCAAGATGGTGGCATAGGTAAACACCTAACTGCAGCCTCACTCAACAATTTCAAAAACTACAACTAAAATATAAAGTGGACATTATCCAGAACTACAGGAAAGTTGACTGACTGGAAATTCTACAACTAGAAGGAAAGAGAAAACCAGAAGGAAAACCAGAGGAGCTGTAAAAGCCTAAGGTACGGAGACACGGTGTGCGCGTGGGGAGAGGACGGAGGCGGAGAGGAGGGGCAGCTGAGTGCCTGGCTGGCGTTCCCTAGCAGGAAGGAGATAAAAGCTCTGGACTGTTCACAACCCCAACTCCAACTGCACTGAACCCCAGTTCTGGGTGAGACCCTGGGGTCCCAGGCTCATACAGAGGGAATCTGGGCTGAAAGGTGGAAGCTCAGGGGAGCAGCAAAAGGCAGAACCCCGGAGTTGCGCACATTGTGTGCAGAGGATGGACTGTTCACTGAGCTGCTGGATTGCCCTAGCGGGAAGGAGACAAAAGCTCCAGACTGTGCTGAGCCCCAGTTCTGACTGCACTGAACCCAGTTCTGGGCGAGACCCTCGGGCCCCAGCCTCATACAGAGGAAATCTGGGCTGTAAGACAGAAGCTCAGGGGAGCTGCGAAAGGCAGAGCCCCCGAGTCTTGCACATTTCACACAGAGGACAGACGGTTGATTGGGCCGTTGGATTGCCCTAGCGGGAAGGAGACATACCGGTAAGCTCCGGACTGCTCTTAACCCCACTTCCAACTGTACTGAACCCCAGCTGCGTGCTCATTGGGGGAGAGAGAGACTGGTGGCGGGCGAAACTCTAGGGCGCCTTTCTCTCAGAGGTGCTTGCAGCGAGTACCAAAGGACACTGAGGTACACTGAGACTCAGGACCCTCAGAGGGTGGGGCTAACCGGAAGCCAAGGCTGTAGGCTCCACCCTGAAACTCCGCCCCATCCAAGCTGAACATCGAGGCTTTTGCAGGTTTCCAAGTCTAGTGGAATAAGGCAGTCTGCCAGCATAAGACACAGCTGATCCTCCCAACCTACGAACTCAGGGAAGCATAGAAAATGCCGAGACGAGGAAACAGATCACAAACGAAAGAAATGGAGGACAAAAAGCGACTGGATATAGAGTTCAAAACCACGGTTATAAGGTTTTTCAAGAATTTCCTAGAAAAGGCCGATAAAATAAACGAGACCTATGAGGATATGAAAAGGGATCAACAAGAAATAATAAAGGATCAACTAGAAATAAATAATACATTATCTGAAATAAAAAATATTATACAGAGTCCTAAAAACAGAATGGAAGATTGCAAGAAGAATCAAGTCAAAGATTGGAACACAAAGAGCCAGAAGACACTCCTCCGCAGAAGCAAGAAGACAAGAGAATCCAGAAAGTTGAGGATAGTGTAAGAAACCTCTGGGACAACTTCAAGAGAACCAACATCAGAATTATGGGCGTCCCAGAAGATGACAGAGAGCAAGATACCAAAAACATATTGAAAGAAATAATGACAGAAAACTTCCCCAACCTGGTGAAAGAAATAAACTTACAAGTCCAGGAAGCACACAGAACCCCAAACAAAAGGAAACCAAAGAGGACCACACCAAGACACATCATAATTAAAATTCCAAGAGCAAAAGACAGAGAATATTAAAAACAGCAAGACAAAAGCAGATAGTTACCTATAAAGGAGCACCCATACAACTGTCAGCTGATTTCTCAACAGAAACCATGCAGGTCAGATAGGAATAGCAAGAAATATTCAAGGTGATGAATAGCAAGAACCTACAGCCAAACATCCTCTACCCAGCAAAGCTATCACTCAGAATCAAAGGCCAGATAAAGAGCTTCACAAATAAATTTAAGCTAAAGGAGTTCATCACCACCAAGCCAGAATTATATGAATTGCTAAAAGGGGGTTCTTTAGGAAGAGGAAGAAAATAAAGATAAAAATTATGAACAACAAATACGTAACTATCAACAAGTGAATCTAAAAACCAAGGGAAGTAAAAATCACGATAAACAATATTAACTGGTGAAAATAATAGAATTAGAGGTATGGAAGGGGAGTGGACTGATGATTCTTGGGGAAATGGGGAGGGAAGGTGGGAAGAGACTGAACATAAACTGCACCTATGGATGAGGACAATGGGGGAGGTGGGGAAAGGGCAGAGGGTGGGATGGAAACTTGGTGGAGGGGAGCAATGGAGGGGGGGGGAAATGAGGAACATTTGTAATAATATGAACAATAAAGATTTATTAAAAAAATAATAAAAAGTTAAACATAGACTTACTATATGATCCAGAAATTCCAATTCTAGGTATCTACCTAGTAAAAATAAAAACAATTGTCCACACAGACACTTGTATATGAATGTTCATAGCAGCATTATTCATGATAGCCCAAAATAGAAACAACACAAAAGTCCATCAACTGGATGGACAAGGAAAAAAGTGTATAAATGAATTATGGTGCATTCATAACATGGAATATTCTTCAGCCACAGTGAACCTTGAAGATATGCTAAGTGAAAGGAACTAGATACAGCACATAACAGATAATTCCACTTTCGTGAATGGCAAATGTATACAAGCAGAAAATAAATTATAGCTGTCAAGTGCTGAGGTGGAAATGAGGAGTGAATGTAGCATGAAGTTTCTATTTAGGCTGATGGAAATGCTCTAAAATTAGTGTGTGATACTAGTGCACAACTTTGTAAACATGCTAACATTCACAGACTTACACACTCAAATGGGTGAAGGGTAAATTTTATGGTATGTAAATTACATCTCAATAATGCCATAGGAAAAATGATTCCTGATGATTTTTCAAATGTGTGAAGTCCAGTGTATTTTAATGATACCTTCTTACTTTCATCACCTTCACCTTAAAAAAAGAAAAAAGCCCTATTTGGCCCTAGCAGATTTGGATAGAGTGTGCTGGCCTTTGAACCAAAGGGTCTCAGGTTCGATTCCGATAAAGGGCACATACCTCCATTGCAGGCTTCTCCCCCAGCCTGGGCCCTGGTCAGGGCTCTTGCAGGGGGCAACCAGTCCATGTGTTTCTCTCAATTGATATTTCTCTCTGTCTTTCCCTCTCTCTTCCACTCTCTTTAAAAAGCAGTTGAAAAATATTCTTGGGTGAGTATTTCCCCCACTCTGTAGCTTACTTTTCAATCTTTTCAACAAGGTCTTTCACAGAGCAAAAGTGTTTAATTTTGATGAAAGCCAATTTATCAATTTTTTTCCTTTTATGGATTGTGCTATTGAGGTCAAATTTAGGAACCTATAATTAAGAAGAAAACTTATTACATTTAAGTATGTGACCCATTTTTTAGTTAAATTTTGTATAAGGTATTAGATTTAGGTCAAGTTTCTTCTCTCTTTTAATCTTTCTTTTTTCTCCTTTCTTCTCTTTCCTTTTCCTCCCTCCTCCTCCTCCTTTTGTCTTTTTCTGCATCTTCTTCTTTGTCTTCATTGCTGTCTGATTACTCCAGAATCATTTGTTGAAAAGCCAACCCTCCTCCACTGAATTGCTTTTGCACCTTTATTAAATACTAGAGGCCCAGTGCACAAATTCGTGCATGGGTGGGGTCCCTTGGGTGGCCTGTGGGGATTGGACCCCAGCTCGCACCCCCAGGCTCTCAGCCCTGCCTGGCACCCTGCCTTGTCCTAGCGTTGCCCCCTTATGTCTCCACCATCCAGTCTGCAGAGTGATTGATTGAGACTGGGCCCCCACCCGGCTGCCTCAGTGCCTGGGAGTGGGGCGGTGGCCCTGCCCCCTGCTGCTGCCACTGGTCACCATCTGTGGGGCAATTGGCAGGTCGATCGGGCTCCCATTCCCACCCGCTTTGGCCTTGTGCTATTTGCTCACCTGCTCTACCATTCTGCTGTGGTCCCACTCTCATTGGGGCCTATCAGGGGCCTCCAGTGCTGCATCTCTGACGCCCACCATGTTTGCGCCGCCCCCTGGTGGTCAGTGCATGTCATAGCGAGCTATTGAATTCCTGGTTTCTGGTGGAACAACTGCCTGAGGGGGCAATTTGCATATTAGGCTTTTATTATATAGGATCAATTGACTGATCCTTTTATTATATAGGATCAGTGGGTAATAAGTTCTCTTAGTTTTCTTTTATCTGATAATTTCCTGATTTCTTTTCAGCATTCTAAAGGATATTTTCATTGGATATGGGAGTCTGGGTTGACAGTTCAGTTCAACACTTAGAAAAATGTGTCACTTTCTTCTAGCCTCTGTAGTCAGTTGTCATTCAAATTGATTTGAATTTATCTTGCTTGGGGTTTACTCAGCTTCTTGGACTGTCATGCCTTTTGCACAATTTGGAAGATTTTCTTTCAGTATTTGTTCAGCCCTGCCTTTCTCCTCTCTTTCCAAGACTCTGATGACAGGATGCTTGATTTAAAAAAAAAAAAAAAGTTTTATTGATTTCAGAGAAGAAGGGTGAAGGAGAGAGAGAGAGAGAGAAGAGGGAAATATTAATGATGGAGAGAATCATTGATCAACTGCCTCCCATACGCCCCCCACCAGGGACTGAGCCTGCAACCGGGCATGTGCCCCCGACCGGAATGAAACCTGCGACCCTTCAGTCCTCAGGCCGACTCTCCGTCCCCTGAGCCAGACTAGTCATGGCGATGCTTGGTCTTCGTGTAGATCTGCGTCCCTGAGGCTCTGTTCGTTTGTCCTCAGTCTATTTTTTTTTTCTGTTGTTCAAAATGAGTAATTTCTACTGTTTTATCTTCCAGGTCACTGGTTATTTTCTGTTTTCTGCTTTTGAACCCATTCACTGAGCTTTTTATTTCAGTTCTAAAATTTTCATATGGTTCTTCCTTATATCTATGGCTTCTCTGCTGAGATTATTTTATTATTTTGTTTCAAGCATGTTCATAATTGCTTGTTGAAGCATGTTTATAATGTCTGCTTTAAATCTTTATCAGATAACTCTACCATCTCTGACCACTCACTGCTGGGTATCATTTAAATGTTCTCTTTTAGCTGGCTTCCTTTGACAGCAGCAGGGGGAGCGGACAAGCTTCCTTATTACTGTAAGTAGAAGTCCAGGCTCCCCACTCGGCCGCAGTTGACACTAAGGGGTTAGGGCTCTGCATAGTAATTAGCAGGGGTCAGAGTTCCAGCTCCCACTAGTTTTCCCACGAGACCTGTCTGTGGTCAAAGGTGAAAGTCCTGACTCTGCTAGGGCTCCTCTGATGCTCCCCAATAGGGAGGAGGCGGTATGCCAAGCGAGGCCCTTCTGAGTCCGGGCCGTGTGGCTGCACAGACTGCAAGCCTAGGAAGCTGGCCCTGCAAACAGCCTCACACTTCCGGTTGCTGCCTGGGGAGGGAGCACCCACAGAGCGCGGGTCTAGTCATGGGTGTCAGAAGCACAGAGGAGGGGGCGGGAACCTGGGACTCTGGCCCTGCCACTCACCCACGTGGCCGCATTAGGCATTCCTCAGGTATTTCCGTGTGGCGTTCTCTGCCAACCATTGAGCCAAATACAGAGGACACAGAGAAGATGGAGACATAGTCTCTGCCTTCACAAAGCCTTGGCAATGCATACGCTCCTGAATTTGGACAGAATTCTGGGTTGGAGTGAGGGGCAACAGCGCCTCAATTACTTAAGATTCATGTGAAATCCCAGGTCATGGAGTCTGTGCCACTGGTCTAGCTCTTATTTAACCAGGGTTGCTATAGCAGTCAGCAGGTGCGAGTGGGGCATGCACCGTGCAATTGGAATTTTATGTTTGCATTCATGGATAGCAATCCGTCTAATGAGAATTAAAAACGTTTTTTATTTGTTGATTTTTGAGAGAGAGAAACATTGATCTATGGTTGCAGTTATTTATGCATTTGTTGGCTGATTCTTGTGTGTGACCTAATCAGGGGCCAAACTTGCAACCGTGGCGTATCAGAATGAGGCTCTGACCCACTGAGCCAGGGCCCCTTTTGACTTTTAATTTCACCCATATGCTATTTAAAGGCATGTTGTTTAGTTCCAAATATTTGGGGATTTTTCCAGGGAGTTTTCTGTTACTGATTTCTAATTTAATTCCCTTATGGTCAAAGGACTTACTTGAAATAACTTTACTCTTTTAAAATTTACTGAGACTTGTTTTATGGTTTATCTAAATGTTTCATGTAGATGTGGAACTCGGGCATTTGGTAGTTTCAACCATCCATAGTTTTGTAGTAATTACTTAGCGACATTTACAGTAATTCTCCTGAACCGGAAGCTGTTTATTTGATTTCTTCAAGCTCCCCAAGGGCAGGCTCTGTGTCCTATCACCTCTCTGTCCTGTGCGCCCTTCCTGGCTCCAGTGGGAGCTCAGCAGACACTGATGACACGACTGGGTGAGTCTCAGAAATTGTCAGGCTGTGTTCTTGCTTTTGATCCAGAAAATGTGCTTATTGTATTATGTGACAAGGCCGAATCTCACGCCTTTGTGTGTCTGCACAGCGCTGATGGCGTTGAACGGAACCAGAGATGTCCCCAAAGGTTCCGCTCTGGCCGGGGGGACGGAAAGCGCCCTGCGGCCGCTGACCACCTGCGCTGGCCCGGCTGGAGAGGTTGCCCTGTCACAAAGCCCCCAGAGATGTGATGTCACACACAGAGATCACTCTCCCTGCGAAAGGGAGGGGCTGTATTCTGGATTCCTAGCCTTCGCGGCCCCGGTGCCCTCAGAGGAGAGGTGGGCAGGCTGCCTGCCACTGACGCGGTCTAAGGAAACGCCAAGGGTGGCGAATTTGGTAAGTGGGCTCACAGGCAGGAAGCAACCTCAGCAGTGAACAGTCTCTGCGACTCCTCCCTACCTGTGGGCTTCCCTTCCCACCTGGCCGCCCCTTCTCCTCTCCTTTCCTTCTCCGAACCTCGGCACGGAAGGAGCCCGAAAGCGTGGCTCTCACTAGTTATACACATGACTGGCAAAGCTTGTGCTGGAGACGCCGCCAGCGGTGCTCCCAGCGGTGCTCCCAGCGGTGTCCGGGCCCTGTGGAGCTAAGGCGCCTGCGGACATGAGAGCCAGGCTGGAGGGCCCGGATTCGGTGCCAGGAGCACGTTGGTGGCTTTGGTGAGAGGTGTCAGGGCTGTGGGGTCAGAAACAGATAGAGGCGGCTGTGGGCGTGTAGATGGCTCTCAGGGAGACCCGTGTGAAGGGGAGGGGCCAGCTGGGACCCTCGCTGAGAAGGGTTGTGGGTTCAGAGAGAGGGGTTTTCTTTTTTTTAACAGAAGAAATGAGGGATGTGTTTATTTTTTTAAACATATTTTATTGAGTTTTTACAGAGAGGAAGGGAGAGAAATAGAGAGTCACAAACATCAATGAGAGAGACACCAATTCAGCTGCCTCCTGTAAGCCTCCTACCGGGGATGTGCCCGCAACCAAGGTACATGCCCTTGACCGGAATTGAACCTGGGACCTTTCAGTCCACAGGCTGATGCTCTATCCACTGAGCCAAACGGGTTAGGGCGGAGTGATGTGTTTAAATGCTGGCGGGAAGGAGCCATCCGAGGAGGAAAGGCTGAATGTAGGAGAGAGGAGACCCCCAAACGCCCAGGTCCGAATGCAGCATGGAGGGGTGGCCTCAGAGGGGAGGCAGCCGCTCCCTGGAGGAGGCAGTGGCCTGTGAGAAGCACAGCGTGAAGGGGGGGGGGGGGTGGCAGAAGGTGAAGGGACTGGCACGTGATGAAGCTTTAAGTCTGTGGAGAGATTTGAACCAGTCCCTGGGGGAATGGGCGCTGACCCGGGAGGCGGAGGCTCACTGGCCTCATCCAGGTCCAGCTCACATTGGAGACCTTGACTTTGCCACGGTGTCAATCTGCGGGGAATGCTGACACTGTAGCGGGGTCCCAGACAGAATAGTTTGAGGAAGCGAGGGAATCGCCCTCAGAACTCCCCAAAGTATTCCCAGAAAGCTCTGTAACCCAGAAAACACTGTGGACTGTCTAAATCATTATTATTTATGGTTATATTGACCAGCGACACCTGGGCACATTTTATACCCCGTGTGCAATAGAGCTAGACCCGTCTCCATCTCACCCTGCCCCCTGGTCCTGTTCTCCCTGGGACCTGCCTTCCCAGCTCAAGGCACGGAAGCATCTCTGTTTGGAGCTCCCGGGAGAAACCTGTGAGCATCACCCGGGCTCCTGGCGCTGGCCCGGCCCTCCTCAGCTGGACCAGCAGCCGTGCCCTGGCCGAGCCGGGCCCGCGGAGGTCCCGCTGTCCCCGGCTGCCTCTGGCCTGTGGTGACCGCTGCAGCCACGAGGCCAGGAGCTGGGCCCGGGCTGGGACGCACTGGCTGTGGCCTGTTCTCTCTTCTCAGACGGAAGATGGTGTTTGGTATTTGCGGCCAGAAGGAGAGGTAAAGTTTGGGGGCAGCCTGTTACCACATCCCGAATGACGGGAGGGAGGGAAATCAGTGTTCTCTGTGACCTTCTCCCTGACGGTCAGAGTGTTTCTGGGCTCAGAATCGGGGGTGGGGTGGGGGATGGTTGGTCCTGGTTGGTGGGACATGAAAGAGAGAGAGAGAGAGAGAGAGCCACCATTTTACCGATCCCAAAATGCTCTGCTGTCCCAAGCGAGGGGTCACAGAAGAGGGAGGAGGCCTGGAATGTGATTTCTACCTCCATATGGCATCTGTCAGTCCAGAGGAGGGCGGGCGGGAGAAGAGCTGACCCAGCACCGAGCCATCACCTGTGAGCGCCCAGCCAGGCCGGGCCTGCCCCCTGGCTGGCGGGCACGATGGCTGGAGCACAGCGAGGAGGGAAGAAAGGAGCGGCCAGGCTCCTTGTCTGCTCCGGGCTCCAAGCCTGGCTGCTGAGGGCGGCAGAGGCACAGCCAGCCAGTGGTGACAGGACACAGCGCGGTAGGGGGAGCCGGTACCCGCTGGTGAGGGCAGGGAGACCCAGCCTCGCTCTCACTCGGCTTTCCTTCCAGGCTCTGCAGGGTCCTGTTCGTAGTTCAGGTCCTCATTCTTGCAGGTAAGGCCTGTGCTCGGGGAGCTGGGTGATGTCAGGGCCCGGGGAGCTGGTTCTCCCCTCAGAGCCACCCAGCCGCCAGCTGCCCAGCAGGGCGCCCAGAGGCCTGGCTCCCGAGGGCTGGCGCCTCTCTCCGCTTCTCCCCTCGGCCCCCTCACAGTGGAGGGCATCCGAACCCATGTCTGACACTAAAGCTCGTGCTCTGCCCCCTGCAAAAATACACCCGAAACCCGCAAACCAAAAGCCCACACAACCTAATAATGAACCACAGCCATGACTTTCAATTTTTGCTTGTGTACCTTTTGAAAGACTGCTTATCCCTCACATTTTAAATTTGTACCTATTTTAGTTCTCAGTGTCAAGGGATATGACACTTTAAAACAATGACATCACTCTGTCCAGTGTTTTAACTACTCTTCCTTCGCCCATTTGCAGGAATGCTATACTATTATTTCCAGCAGTCTGTGGGGAAAACAGCATCTGAACACGAAACATCACTGGTAGGCACCTTGCTCAGGGCTCAGGCTGGGTGGCTCCCTGGGTCATGCTGCTTGACCTCAGAAAGTCAATCGAGTGTGTGTGAGTGCGTGCACATGCGTGTGTGTGTGTGTGTGTGTGTGTGTGTGTGTGTGTGTGTGAGAGAGAGAGAGAGAGAGAGGTGAGGGTTCTGGAGAAATTTCCTCTTTTCCCAAAGAGTCAGAACATGGCCCCACCCCTCAGGAGTGGCCGTGGGTGGCTCAGGGCTCTGGGCAGTGGCTTGGACAGGCCCAAAGGTGCAGTGGCTCCTCATGCCTGTGGGCACCCAGGAATGTGGCTCCACGCGCCTGGTGCTGAGCAGGACGCCTGCTGGGGTTGCCCAGCCCCTTCGCTGTGCCAAGTCCGAGAGCCTGTGGCAGAAGCCCCCGCCAGCCCTCGGCCAGAGCACAGATGGACGCCGGGCCCACTGAGGCGCTGCCCGTCTCGTGTGGGGGCTGGAGGGACGCAGCCTCGGGGCTTCCTGGTGGCCGGAGGGTCGTGTGATGCCACACGTGTGAAGGGCCTCGATCCTCACGCCTGAGAGTGAGCTGGCATTCTAGACGCGAAGTCAGTCCCCACAGATCCTGCAGGTCCTCCTTGCCCTCTGGCTTCCACTGTTGTGTGTAACGGTCTGAGGGGATTGGATTCCTGAGACAGACCTTTTCCTTTGAATCTGGAAGCCGTGGGCTTCCTCTGTCCTCGTGCTCGGAAATGCTCTGAGGGCGGCCAGGTGGGTTTCCTCCTCCGTTGTCAGGGGCACCAGCGATTCCTCCCCCTGGGAAAACTCCTGGCCCTCAGCTCTGGGAAACTGTCTTGATCAAAAAGGAATGTGTGCCCGGGGCTGGTGTGGCTCAGTGGTTGAGCGTTGACCTGTGAACCAGGAGGTCAGGGTTCGATTCCTGGTCAGGGCACATGTCTGGGTTTCAGGCTTGATCTCCAGTGTGGGGCGTGCGGGCAGCTGGTCCATGATTCTCTCTCATCACTGATGTTTCTCTCTCTCTCTGTCCCTCTCCCATCCTCTCTGTAAAAAGTCAGTAAAATATATATTTTTAAAAATGTATTTGGGCTGTCTCCGGTCCCCGTGTGTTGCCTGTGGGCACTTGCAAGAAGATGTGGCTCAGCTGTGGGTCCTGATGTCGTCCTGTTGTTGCTGGGAAATGTCTCTTCAGCTCTACCTTCTCCTGCGGCTGGGGGTCCAGGCCCATAGCTGTCGCTCACTTTGGTTCTCAGCATCGGAGGCCGGTGTGAGAACGTTTCTGTCTCAGAGCCTGTTCTTTTTTTTTTTTTCAGTAAAACTTAGAGGTTTGATACTTTATTGGTCTGATCTAAAAGCATAGTGTCACACCTCCAGCGAATTAAAAATATAGGCTGCTTGAGGCTTTTCTTTCTTGAAATTCTACTGCTGTTGAAAATTTTTGCTATATTTAAATATATTGTTTTTGCCTTCCTTACAGGCGAAAACTTTCATAATATTAAATGTTATGAGTATATGAATAAAATATATTAATTAATTTTTTCCACCATTTTTTTAAATTAAGGTATTATATGTGTATATAGCTTACCATTGCCCCCCCCCACTCCCATACATGCCCTCCCTCCCCAGAGTTCTGTGTCCATTGGTTGTACTTATATGCATGCATACCAGTCCTTCGGTTGATCTCTTATCTCCTTCAGATCACCCTACCCTCCCTCATTTGACAGTCTGCTTGTTGCTTTACTGTCACTATATCTATCTTTCTGTTCATTAGTTTGTAATGTTCTTTATTATCCATAAATGAGTGAAGTCATGTGGTGTTTCTCTTTCATTGACTGGCTTATTTCACTCAGCATGATGTTCTCCAATTCCATCCAGGTTACTGCAAATGATGAGAATTCCTTCTTTTTATGGCAGCATAGTATTCCATTGTATGTACCATAGTTTTCTGATCCATTCATCTGCTGACGGGCACCTAGGCTGTTTCCAAATCCTAGCTATTGTAAATTGTGCTGCTATGAACATAGGGGTGCATATATCCTTTCTGATTGATGTTTTTAGTTTCTTGGGATATATTCCTAGTAGTGGGATTACTGGGTCAAATGGGAGTTCCATTTTCAGTTTTTTGAGGAAGCTCCATACTGTTCTCCACAGTGGTTGCACCAGTCTGCATTCCCACCAGCAGTGCACTAGGGTTCCTTTTTCTCCAAAACCTCGCCAACATTTGTCATGTGCTGTTTTGTTGATGTTGGCCATTCTGACAGGTGTGAGATGGTACCGCATTGTTGTTTTGATTTGAATCTCACGGATAGTGACTTTGAGCATGTTTTCATGTGCCTCTTAGCCTTCCTTCTGTCTTCTTTTGAGAGGATTCTATTTAGGTCCATTGCCCATTTTTTAATTGGCTCATTTATTTTCCTTTTATTGAGTTGTATAAGCTGTCTGTAGATGTTGGAGATTAAACCTTTATCAGTGATTCATCTGCAAATATGTTCTCCCATACCGTGGGATTTCTTGTTGTTTTGTTGATGGTTTCTTTTGCTATAAAAAAGCTTTTTATTTTGATGTAGTCCCATTTGTTCATTTTCTCTTTAGCTTCCATTGCCCTAGGGTTAGTATCAGTGAAGAAGTTCTTTAGGCATATGTCTGAGATTTTGCTGCCTGTGGATGTCTCTAGTATTTTTATGGTTTCCCATCTTATGTTTAAGTCATGTATCCATTTTGAGTTTATTTTTGTGTATGGTGTAAGTTGGTGATCTAGCTTCATTCTTTTGCATGTATCTGTCCAATTTTCCCAACACCATTTATTGAAGAGACTGTCTTGACTCCATTGTATGCTCGTGCCTCCTTTGTCAAATATTAATTGAGCATATTGATTTGGGTTGATATCTGGATTCTCTAATCTATTCCATTGATCTATATGTCTGTTCTTGTGCCAGTACCAGGCTGTTTTGAGAACAGTGGCTTTGTAATACAGCTTGAAATCTGGTATTGAGATCCCTCCTACTTTACTCTTCTTTCTCAATATTGCTGAGGCTATTCGGGGTCTTTTATTGTTCCAAATAAACTTTTGGAGATTTCCTTCTAGGTCTGTGAAGTATGCCGTTGGTATTTTAATGGGGAGTGCATTGAACTTATAAATTGCTTTGGGAAGTATGGACATTTTGATGATGTTGATTCTACCAATCCATGAACATGGTATATTCTTCCATCTGTTTACATCTTCCTTTATTTCTTTTTTCAGTGTCGTGTAGTTTTCTGCATATAGGTCTTTTACCTCCTTAGTTAAGTTTATTCCTAGGTATCTTAATTTTTTTTGGTGCGGTGGTAAATAGGATTGCTTTTTTAGTCTGTTTCTGTAAGTTCACTATTGGTGTATAGAAATGCCATAGATTTCTTGGCATTGATTTTGTATTCTGCTACATTGCCAAATTCATTTATTAAGTCTATTAGTTTTTTTATGGAGTCTTTTGGTTTTTTTATGTACAATATCATGTCATCTGCAAATAGGGACTTTACTTCTTCTTTTCCAATTTGGATGCCTTTTATTTCCTCTTCTTGTCTAATTGCAATGGCTAGTACTTCCAGTACTATGTCAAAGAGGAGTGGTGAGAGTGGGCATCCCTGTCTTGTAAGAGCCTGTGCTTGTTCCATTCCAGAGCGCACTTCTCTTCCTAAGGCAGCAGGCATGCGACGGTCCCCGAGTCCCGGGTCTTCGGGGGTCAGTGCTGCCCACTCCAGGGGCCGGCGCACCCTCAGCTGCCCCTCACCGCCTCCCCTCTCTCCTTGTCAGCAGTCCATAGGAGAGACCCTCAGGCCGCTGTGGGGGCTGATGGATAGGTGCTACCCCGTGGCCACTCAGGTGGGTGAGGCGGGCTCCTCTCCCCTGCGGGGCGGCTGTCCGGGCACCCTGTCCTGGGTGCACACCCTGAGAGGCTTGGAGGGTGGTGGGTGGCGGGGGGTGACTCCCAGCACGCATGGCCGTTCCCTCTGCAGAGACGCCGAGTCAGGAGTGGGAAGAAGCAGGCCTCCGAGGTAAGCGCCTTCCCGGAAGGCTCTCCTTCAGCTCCTGAGGCCCCCTGAGGCCGGCTCCGGGCCTGGAGTCCCGGGTGGGGGTGGGTCCCTCCAGGAGCGTCAGCACCCTGCCCCCTCCGCACCCCAAGTGGGGGAGGGGAGGGACGAGGCGTTCTGGGGGCTTGGGGCCTGTGTGATGCCCACTTCTCTCCTGGCAGGCCACTACCCCTGAGGCTCCCGGAGGACTGAATGATGCTGCCGCCAAGGAGGAGAGGGACACCCCGATTCCTGGGGACAGGGCGGGGGTGGGGCAGGGGAGGGTCCCAGGCCAGGGGGCAGCCAGCCCCACTGCTGCTGGGAAGGAAGCGGCTGAGGAGGAGGAGCTGGCAGGCAGCCCCGGCTGGGAGGTAAGGAAGCCTGGTGCCCAAGCAGTGCGGCGGTGGGGATGGAGGGTGGAGGGGGGCTGGGGCGCCCCCCACATGACTGGGCCAAACTGCATCTCAGTAGAGCAGCTCTGTGTGGAGCTGAGGGAGCAGACACGGAGTGTGTCCTGGAGCGAGGCCTCAGTCCCATGCGCACAGAGAGCCCGTCTCACCACCTCTGCCCTCTTTCCCAGGGAAGGAAGAAGGCCCCCCAGGAGCCTGCTCTGCCCCCTTCAGGTGAGGACCCCCCCCCCCGCCTCCCTCCCTCCCCCCGACCCTGCAGAGCCCCCAGGACCCAGACCCTCCCTTCCCGGGAGGGAAGCCAGGCAGCCCAGGAGCCTCCAGCCCCCTCCCTGGGGACGTGCGGGGAGGAATCCCTGGGTCGGCCCTCCCGCTCTCCCCCTCCCGTCCGTCCCGTCCGCTGCCCGGCCTGAGCCTGAGGAAGGTTCCTCCGCAGGGGACCTGCAGGGCCGGCCTGTGGGTGCTGTGGAGGCCTTGGGGGCCGAGAGCCGGGAGGAGCAGCCCGGCGGGTGGGCCCCCCAGCTCCTGAGGAAGCTCTGGCTCTGGCTCGACTGGTTCCTGGCCTCTGACGGCCCCTAGCCTCAGAAGCACCAGTGACAACCCAATAAACACACAAGGTGATGCCGCTGCGCCCGCTGCCTCCTCCCGGCCTCCCCCAGTGCGGCCGGTGTGGCCGGTGTGCACGGTCCCAACGACGCAGGAGCGCCCGCCACCAGCCGGACTCGCAGGGGGCCGGGAAAGACCCGCGCCCTGCATGCCGGGGCGGGGAGTGCCCTGTCAGGGGGCATCCAGAGGACACTGGTCAGCCCCTAAGGGTGCAAGGATGCTGCTGGGTGGGGGGCTTCTGCCCTGAGCATCTGGGGTCCCTCAGCTGTTAGCTAAATGCACAAGGCGCTCCAGGACCCGGGAAAGCCATCTTTACAAGCCCAGGCCCACCGGCGGGTGGCGGGTGGCGGGTGGCAGGCACATAAAGTCACATAAATCTTGGCCTGGCCGCTCCCAGGACTGTGCTGGGGTTCGAGCCCAGACAAGTGCCTCCAGATCCAGCCGGGCCAGGAGCCCTGGGAACTGGCTAATTCAATGTGGGGGTGACTCAGGCTCCGGGAGGGGGCTGGCTCCTGGGCTGCCATTAGGCTTCCCAGGGAGAGCTCTGCACCCCATTACTGAGCCGGGGTGTTGACCTGGCACATCACTTCCCCGCCGTCCTGACCTCTTGGGGTGTCAGTGGGGAGCAGGCTTCTGTGTTGGCTGAGCTGCTGGCGCTGAGCCAGCCTCAGGCCCCGCGAGGCCTCACCCCCCGGGCCGGCCGGAGCCGGGACCGTGCGGACTGTCCCCCACCAAGCAGCCAGCGCTGGGTTTCCACGGCGGCTGGGTCACCCTCACCTCCTGAGCTCAGGATTACCGACTCGCAAACGGGGCCAGTGCGGGGAGGAGGGCTGAGGCAGGGAGGCCCCGGCCTGGGGAGGCTGCTGAGGCCCCATCGCTGCCGGGACGGTAAGGCCGCTGGGACCCAAGAGGAAGGCCGGAGCCTCCATCCAGGCTGGTTTATTGCATGTGAGGCTCCCAGCTGAGGGGCGGCTGGGCGGTGCCCCTCTAGCGGGGCAGGGCACAGAGCTGGTAGGGGGTGCCCTCTAGCGGGTTGGGCACAGAGCTGGTAGGGGGTGCCCTCTAGCGGGGCAGGGCACAGAGCTGGTAGGGGGTGCCCTCTAGCGGGGCAGGGCACAGAGCTGGTAGGGGGGTGCCCTCTAGCGGGGCAGGGCACAGAGCTGGTAGGGGGGCGGGGTCACCAGGAAGGCGCAGGCCCCGTGGTCGCTGGGGCGGGGCTGCCCGGCGGGCACCGCGAAGCGGAAGCGCTGCAGGAGGCAGGTGAAGAAGAGGAAGAGCTCCATGCGGGCCAGGGGCTCCCCGAGGCAGGAGCGGCGGCCTGTGGGGGGAGACGGGGGGGGGGGGGCCTCGGTGAGCCTGGGGCCTGGGCCCTGTCCCTCCAGGCCCCCTTGGGTGGGGCAGCGGGCTGGGCACCCGCGGGCACCTGCTGAGAAGGGCATGAACGCCGCCGGCTTGAGGAAGCGGCCCTGGGCGTCCAGGAAGTGCCCGGGCTGGAAGCGGAAGGGCTCCTTCCAGGCGGCCTCGTCCTTCAGCACCGACGACAGGTTGGTGATGAGCGTGGTGCCCTGGGGGAGAGGCCGCACGTGGGGGGTGGGGGACAGGGGTGCTGGCACCTGCCACCCAACACTCGGGGGCACACTGTCTGGCACAGGCCCGGCCGCCCACTGCCCTGTCCCCGTGGGGCCCCCCTGCCCCGTCCTCCCCACCCCCTGTGTCTCCCACCCGGGGCTCCAGGGGCCGCAGTGCGGGGAGGGAGGCCGCGTGGCGCCCAGTGGCTTGTCAGAGCTCGGGGGGGGGGGGGGGTGGTGGTGGTGGTGCTGCTGAGCGGTGAGGGCCACGGCCCACCTTGGGGATGAGGAAGCCCTGCACTTCCGTGTCCTGGGAGGTCATGTGGGGCACGCCCAGCGGGATGATGTCCGCAAAGCGCTGCACCTCGTGCACCACGGCCATGGTGAAGGGCATGCGGGCCTGGTCCGCCATCTCTGGCCGCCGCGCCGGCCCTATGGCCTCGTCGATCTCCTTTTGGACACGGCCTGCACAGACAGGATGCCCAGCGGTCAGGCCTGGGGTGGGTGGGGTGGGGTGGGTAGGATGGGGGCTGGGCTCTGGCCGGGGCGGGGGGGGGCGGGGGGTGGGGGGGGGCGGGGGGTGGGGGGGGCCCTTGTAGAGAAGGAAGTCACTCTGACCTCAGTCGGGACCCGCCTCCGTGTGGCCACACCGAGCCCAGGGCCCCAGGCTGTCCCTTTGCTCCCTCCCGTCCCCCCGACCCCAGGCCGCTCACGCTGCACTTCCGGGTGCAGGATCATGAGCAGGAGGGCCCAGGCCAGCGTGGTCGAGGTGGTCACCATCCCCGCGAAGAACAGGTCCGCCACCACCATGCGCAGGTTCCCGTCGGTGAAGCTGCTCCTGGGGTCCCCCTTGGCCTGGCCGTGCAGAGGGGGAAGCCCCACATGGTCCCACCGTGCACAGCAGCCTCGGTGCCCGACCCTGGGCAACACTGGCCCCCCTTGCCTGGGCTGACCCCATGGCACAACCAACAGCCCCCCACCTGTCGGAGAGGGGAATTTTTGAGCATGCTCCCAGAGAGGCCGTGGACTAGGCCCCGGATGGAGTTGTGAGTGCTGACACCAGGCCAGGCCTTGAGATAGGGTCTCATGGCCCCTTCCCAGCACGTAGGCCTTCTTTCACAGAACACTGTCAGCTTTCTGAGGAACAGGGTGACCCTGTGAATAACATGGTCATCCATGGCATGACTCTGACGTTGCTTGGGAAAAACTTTTGTCTTGGGTTGCTTGCTCTGCAAGAACAGGATGTGGTTAATGTGCTTAAAAGCAGTCCTACACAAAGGGTCACTACTGCTCTCTGGACTTCCTGCGTGGAGAAAGGGAGAACAGTTGCCGACCGGCCGGCTAATAAAGGCTTCCTAAATTTTAATTTGGTCTGGACTCCAGTGGTCATTAACTCACCTTCGCTCCACAACAGGCCCCACCCCTGACAGCTGCCCCTCACCTTCTCCACCTCATCCAGGAAGGCGTCAGTCAGGTCCCGGGGTGGCTGGGCCGGGTCCCGGGTCATCTTGTGCTCGGCGACCAGCTCATCCAGCAAGGCCATGAAGGCCTTCTGGCCCTCGAAGACCTTGGCAGCCAGCCCCGGGATGCGCAGCAGCACAGGAACCGCGTCCAGCACCTGGACAGGCACAGCAGTGGGTCCAGTGGGTCCTGGGCGGTCCTTCCTGTGCCCAGGTGGTCCTCCTGACAAGGCAGCTCCCGAGGGGTTGCCACCTCGACGACCTGCATCCTCCCTGCATGCGGGCCTCGACCCTCTCCCTTGGCCTGGGCTGCCCCAAAATAAACCTAAGATCTCCCAGTCATGGCTCCTGATGAGGGAAGTTCAGATTCCTCGGCTCCCCTGGTGGGGTCTGACCCTGGCCCGCCTCTCCCATCCAGGTATCTGTGTTTTCTCACCTCCAGGCCTGTGCTCTTGCAGAGGCCTCTTCTGAATGCCCTTCTCCAAAGCCTCCTGTACCACCCTCCTCCCAGGAGGCCCCTGGGGGTGTGGGTGGGGGCGCTGAACTCCTCCCCACCTGACGCAGAGGTCTGGCCTCCTCCTTCAAGCCCTCCTCCATCAGGTCCAACAGCTTGAGGAAGCGCGGGTCCTGGTACTGGAAGCGGCGCCCATAGATGAGGGACGAGATGACGTTGCCCACCGCTTTATTCAGGAGGGCGCTGGGGCTGAAGGGGCGCCCTAGGAGCGGGCGGCGCAGATCAGGGGGCGTCCACTGGTGCCCAGCGCGCCCACGGCCTGCCCCTGGCCTCAGCACTCACCGGCCTGGTCCTCGAAGGCCGCACAGAGGCAGCCGGCCTCCTCGGTCACCCACTGCTCCAGGGACTTCTTGCCCAGGCCGAAGTCGCGCAGGGTGGACACGGAGAAACGCCGCTGCTCGCGCCACACGTGCCCGTAGCGCGCGAGGATCACTCCTGGGAGCGGGCGGCGGGCGGGGCTAGGCGTGCGCAGGCCCCGCCCCGGCCCACAAGTCCCGCCCCCGTCTGTGCAGGCCCCGCCTCCTGCTCCGCCCACCCTGCTTCTCCCTTCACCCATTCGGCTGTGAGGCCCCACTCTGCCCGCCCCCATGGCCGCCAGCCCCTCCCACTCCAGGCCGGTCCTCGCCCCGCCCACACGGAGGTGGATTCCCTCCTTCCCGTCCACGTCCCGTCCCTACAGGCGTGGCCCCGCCCACTCCTCTCCCGGCAAGGCCCCGCCCACTCCTCGCCCAATCTTGGCGCAGGCTCCTCCCCGCGGCCGCCCCTTCCTATTGGCTGAGCGCACAGCAAGCCCCGCCCCTCCTCGCCGGCGCCTGCCTGTCACGTCACTGCGGCCCTGTCCCCTGGCCACGGCCCGCCCGCTCCTCCGCTTGCCTTGCGCGTGCGGCCCGAACCCCAGGTGCTCGTAGACGGGAGCGGGCGGGCGGTCGGAGGTGTCCTCGCTGCGGTGCACCAGCGCCTCGCGCACGGCCTCCAGCCCGTTGATCACGACCACGGGCGTCCAGGCCAGCTGCAGGCTGAACACGTCCCCAAAGCGGCTCCGCAGCTGCACGCGGAGGGGGTGGGTAAGCTGGCCCGGAGCCAGGGCCCTAACCTTGCAGGACCCCGGGCCGTCAGCAGGGGGCGATGCAAGCACTCCATCTGGCCCTGGGGTCCTGGGGTCACATCCTCCGAGATCAAGGACCGCCCATCTGCCATCTATGAGTTGGCAAATGTCACCAAAATGGTCATTAGGCCAGGTGAGCCCCCTGTTTTACAGGGGGACAAGCTGAGGCCACAGAGGTGAGAGTGAGGCCCCAGGACCCACAGAGCACCGGATTTGGACCATTCTCTTCTCCCTCCCCCTGACTTCCTGATTGAAATGGGGCTCCTGACCGCACTCCCCTCCTCATTCTCCAGACCTTCCCCTGATCTAAACAGAAGGGGCTCAGGCCCACCAGGGGGCTCAGTGGTTGAGCGTGGACCTGTGAACCAGGAGGCCACAGATTACAGGTCAGGGCACCAGCCTGGGTTGTGGGCTCCACCCCCATGCAGAAGGCAGCGAATCAGTGATTCTCATTGATCATGTAATGTTTCCCTCTCCTTCTCCCTTCCTTTCTGAAATCAATACAAATATATTCAAACAGAAGGACTCAGGCTCACCTCATTTCAACACTGTCCCCGCGAAACCCAAACCCACTGCCAAGTCCCACCCCCTGGGAGAGCCGCTGCCCTCTCTGACCTTTGGACAAGCCGACCTGCCTCTGGGCCCTGCACTCAGGGCGCCTCTCAAACCCGCCGCCTCTGCTCAGCTCAGCTCCTTGTGCAGCCTGTGTCTCCACGCCCACCCTGCCTGCCGCGGGGAGGGGTCCCCGTGGCCGCCGCCGCCCACCCCGCCCTCCTCACCTGGTTGACGGAGCGCAGCATGTCCTGGAAGTCCACGTGCAGCAGGTGGCCCAGGCCTGGCAGCGGCCGGGGGCCTGGCGGGTAGCGAGCCGCCCAGCGCACACGCCGGTGCATCAGGTCCACCAGCAGCAGGAAGACGGCAGTGGCCACGGCCAGCGGCCACAGCGCCTCCCCGGTCAGCAGCCCCATGGCCGTCTCAGTGCCCTCGGGGCTCCTCTGCGCACACTGGCACCCTCACCACACAGGCACCTAGGCCAGGCCAGGCACATGCCCTCCCCACGCCCTGTGGGCGGGCCAGCCTGGGCTGTCCTCGAAACAGGAGCTGGGGCTGGCCTTAGCCCTCTGCCCCGAGCCGGCCTGCCTGGGAGTGGCCGCTGTCAGAGGGCACAGGGAGAATCCTGCCCCTCTGTCCTCTCTTGGAGCTTTCCCGGGGGCGGGGGGAGGAGAATCCGCCCCAGCTCACCCTCCAGCTCTCCCTGGCTGAACCCGCAGCTCTGTCCGGCTGAACCAGCTCTGTCCGAGGAGAACCTGGGGTTTCAGGCTTGATCCCGCCTCCAGTCTCTCAGGCTCACACCTACGTGGTGGCAGCCTCGTCCCAGAACCTGTCGCCTGCCTCCTCACTCCCCAACAGTCAGAGCACCGGCTCTGCCCAGGGTGCCTCTGGCTCAGAGCGCTGTGGCCTCTTGGTGTCGGCTTTCCAGGTTTGCAAACCCCTCCTGGCGCCTGGCCTGGCTGTGAGCACTGCTCCCGCCCATCCCCACGGCCCCTCCCTCTCCTCCAGGCCCCGGTGTGGAGGGCCAAATGGGAAGACACCTGGATCTTCTTTAGATCGTTGCTGACTGGGTCCGGGGTTTTGGCAGAATCACGTCAGTTGCACTCCTGCCCTGGGAGTGCGGAGACGTTCTTAGTTCCTGGCTTGTGTTTGTCCAGGAGGAAGGAGTGGGTGGGCCCTGGGCCTCCCAGGCTCCTTGTTTTCCTATGAAACCCCCTTGTTAGATCGGAGTATAAATAGATGTGCTGCGTGGCTCAGGACGTCGTCAGTCTGCCTCTCCAGCAGAGGTCAGCGGCCCTCCCAGCTCCCAGCTTAAAATCTATCTCTGTGTCTTCTCTCTTTATTTCTAATATTTCTCAATCCCTGGCCGCCTCCCCTTAGAACCGGTTCGTTCATCTCTCTTTCCGTGCGGGACTCGGAAAAGGGAGATCCCGCCACATCAGGCCCCCGCACCCCGGCCTGCGTGGCCAGGGCTTGGATGGTCTCATGCCCGCTGGTGCCCAGGTGCTGGGTGCAGGGCTCGGCCCGCAGCAGGGGGGAGGGGCGGGGCCCCAGCTCCCCGGTGCTGGTCCACAGGAAAGGTGGCGACGCCAGGCCAGCAGTGCAGAGACTGCTTTGAGGGTCGTGGGGCCCCTGTCCCTGGCTGGAGCTGGGCTTCCTGGGGAGACTTCAGGGGAGCTGGGCTGGTTTGGCACAAGCCCAGGGGACCTGCATGGGGCCAAAGCGGGGTCCTGTGCAGGGCTGGGGGGAGGGGGCGGGGAGGCCGGCTTCACAGCTGGCTGGGCGCTGCGCTGTAGAGAACTGGGGTCCCTGGGCCCCAGGAGGCAGGGAGACCCGTCTCGAGGCCACACAACAGACCCGGAGGGCAAGACCCACGGGCCCCCTGGGGACTTCTGGGGTCCACCCTGTGGCTTCTCCTCAGGCCCCGTCCCAGGAGGCAGCAACTTCCCACCAGGACTGTCAGTCAGGGGGTTCTCGGGCGGGCGGCCAGCGAGTGGCCCTCCATAGATGGCCTTCATGTAGCCTTTGGGTGGATGTCCTGCTCCCCAGCAGACACCCCGTGGGGTGAAGGGCAGTGAGGGACACCTGCACCCCCCCCCTCCCCGCCCGGGGCTGCGGCCCAGCGCAGGCAGCCAGCCAGGGGCGCCCGGGACAGGAGGCCCGGCTGTTGAGGCAGCTTGGAGGTCAGGCACTGGCTGCTGTCCACCCGTGTCCCCCACCGCCGAAGGCAGGAGGCTGCATGTCCCCAGGGCACAGAGGGGTCCCAGGACTTGCTCGGGTCTCAGGGTCACAGCGATGGAGCAGCCGGGCCCATCACCCAGCCTGACCTTCTCCCGGGCCCGTCCCGCTTATTCCCCGAGGACCACCCTCCACCCCGGGACGGAGGTCACGGGGGCCCATGCACCGGCCCGCTGGACCCTGCGACACGAGGCCGAGGCCTGCGTGGCGTCAGAAAGATGGCGGGCCGGAGAGCGCGGGGCCTTGGGTCCCCCCGGCACGTGACCGGCCCGGCCCCCCAAAGCGACGCGGAGCGGCCCCCGCGGTGGGCGCTCGGGAAAGCGGGAGGGAGCGGCCGCGCCCGGCGGGGCGTCGGGAGGCTGGTGGCGTTTGGCTCTCTGCCCTCCGCCCGCGGCCCACACGCCCCAGCTGCCCTCCTCCGGGCAGAACCTGCGTCCGCGGCCCACACGCCCCAGCTCCCCTCCTCCGGGCAGAACCTGCGTCCGCGGCCCACACGCCCCAGCTCCCCTCCTCCCGGCAGAACCTGCGTCCAGCTCGAGGCCCGCGGCTCACCCGACCAGGCGGCCTCCGCGCTCCAGGCCCGGCGGGGGCTGCAGTCCCGCGCGCCGACGCCGGAGGGCGCAGGAGCGCGCGGCCGGGGCGGCGGGCGGCGGGCGGGGCTGGCAGGCCCGGGGCCTCCCTGCTGCTTCATGGGCGCGGCTTCCGCTTGGCAGAAGGAAAGATCCCCGAGATCCGGAGATTCGTTGCATTCGGATGAGCATTTCCGAGCTGCACACGGATTGGTTAAGATGGTAAATTTTGTTTTAAGCCACAACTTAAAAAAACAAAACATTCTTTTACCACGTGGTCCAGCGATCACTCTCTTTGGTACTGACCCACGGGCGTTGAAGCTCATGTCCCAGCAGAAATATGATGTTTACTGCGGCGTTATTCCTAATGGCCCCGACTTGGAAGCAACCAAGGCGTCCTCCATTAAGGGAATGGAAACACTGATACTTCCGGACAATGGAACAGCGCCCAGGGCCAAAATTCTGAACGGAGCGCTGGGCCCTGGCCATTGTAGGTTAGGACAGTGGTCAGCAAACTCATTAGTCAGCAGAGCCAAATATCAGCAGGACAATTATTGAAATTTCATTTGAGAGCCCAATTTTTAAAACTTAAACTTCTATTGCCACTTCTTCAAAATAGACTCGCCCAGGCCGTGGTATTTTGTGGAAGAGCCACACTCAAGAGGCCAAAGAGCCGCATGTGGCTCGAGAGCCATAGTTTGCTGATCACTGGGTTAGAGCATCAGTTTCGGGTTTGATCCCGTCAGGGCACATGAATGCATAAATAAGTGAAATAAATAGATATTTCTCTCTTCCTCTCTCTCTAAAACCAGTAAAATAAAATGAGCTGCCAGCCGAAACCGGTTTGGCTCAGTGGATAGAGCGTCAGCCTGTGAACTGAAAGGTGCCAGATTGGATTCCAGTCAAGGGCATGTACCTTGGTTGCAGGCACATCCCTAGTGGGGGGTGTGCAAGAGGCAGCTGATCGATGTTTCTCTCTATCCTTCTCCCTTTCTCTCTGTAAAAAAGTCAATAAAATATCTATCTTGCCGAAACGGGTTTGGCTCAGTGGTGGAGCGTCAGTCTGCGGACTGAAGGGTCCTGGGTTCGATTCCAGTCAAGGGCATGTATGTTGGTTGCAGGCACATCCCCAGTGGGGGTGTGCAGGAGGCGGCTGGTCGATGTTTCTCTCTCATCGACGTTTCTGGCTCTCTATCTCTCTCCCTTCCTCTCTGTAAAATATCAATAAAATATATTAAAAAAATATCTAAAAAATAAAATGAGCCGCCAAGCCACGAAGACATGCAGGACCCTTAAAATGCAGGTCGCCCTTAAGGAAGGGAGCCCCCTGGAAGGGACACACGGTTCCACCCACAGGAACTTCTGGAAAATGCAGTTTGGAGACAGTGGTTGCCAGGAGCCAGGGATGACAGAGCACGGCGGCTTTTGTTCAGGGCAGAGGAGCTACGTGGTGTGCTGTGACGGAGACATGTCAGGTCAGGCCTGTGTCCAGACCCACTGGAGCTCTCACCTGTGGGACTGGGGTGAGTGTGTCAGAGCAGGCTCACTGATTGTAACACTGACCCCGCGGCTGGGGAGTTGGAAGCGGGGCAGCTGTGGGCGGTGGGTCAGGGGGCTCATGAGAACCTTCTGTACCTTTCGCTCGATATTGCTATGAACCTGAAACTGCTCTAACAGTTACGTACATTAAATAAGACGCACAGAACTCAAATGTGGGGACTGAGATGCTCACGGGCAGCGGGAGCCGCAGGGGCAGGAGGTCGTGTGGGACACGTCACCACATTTCAGAGGAGAGACCCGGGCGGTCACAGGGCCTCGCTCACACACCGAAAGGCAAAGGGGGAATAAAAGGCAAAATGAAGAATCATTTGCTGTCAGGAAAATATTTTCCTCGAGATGCATATTTTTCAAGTTTTGTAGTTTAGCCCTTGACATCTGAAATCTATCAATTTCATGTGAACTGTGTTAATGCCGAGCTGAGACCAGACGGAAGCCAAGTAGCTCAGGAAGCCGTCATTGCTATGCATGTCCTAGGCCCACGCAGAACGCCACCCAGGCCTCTGTCCCAGCAGTGAAATGAGAAATGGGCCACTCGGCTGATGGAGCCATTAAAATGAAATTAATCTGCCATTTCTGCAGCCCCAAATTGATGAGCGCATAAGAACTCATTTATAATTGCTTATTTCTACTTCACAACATTCCTTCCAGAGTTTCTGTTCTCTAAAAAAGTCCATTAACATTGCATTATTTTTTTATAACCTTTAAAATTAATGTTGATTGGAAATATGTTCTCATATCAGCTTAAGTAAATCTGACCGTTCCCACACGGGCTGCCCCCCCCCCCCACGCCCCACTGAGTGGCTGGACCAGGCAGACCGCCCCCCTGCGGCAGAACAAAACCACCCTGGGGGCTGCAGCCGGAGGAGAAAGAGGCGTATTTGGTTTCCAAGCAATAAAAAAGGAAACAAGGTTAAAATGAAGTTTATTATTTTTTTGATTTTTTTTAAATAAAACTGTTTGTGAAACAGCTATTTTATCCCCATGGCAGAGTGACCCCTGAAAGATGCACTAACCCCTTCTTAAGGCCTTAACAAGGATTTTTTTGTACTTTTTCTTTTTTTTTAAAACTCAGATATTTAAAAATTATACACTTTACAAAACAAAACAATACAACATAAAGAATCACATAGCATGGGGCTGTTCCACCGACAAGCCCCTTTTCCTTTATAAAAACAAAAGCAGAAAGAATGAAGGGCTACGGGGTGTCCTGGCCAGCTTACCCCACGCTCAGACAGCCGCAGGCCTCCGCACAGACTTCCTGTCCGGGGGCGGCCTGGCTGCCTGCACCCCAGCGGGGCCCTCGCTCGGGGTGCCCCTGGCCACAGTGACCTCGGGCATCTACCAATTTCACCCCCAAAAAGATAAAAATTTTAAAAATAATAAATAAATAGTGTTTCTGGAAATGAAAAAATTTATTTTTGTGTTTAAACATTATTCTCCCACTCTTGAAAACATGGACCACCCCCAACCCCTCCCCCAGCTCCCCACTTTGAGAGAAATTAATGACAAATGGTTTGGGTGTGTGCGTCGGCTTTCCATTCTGGGTCTAGAGATCTGAGTTGGCGGGAGACAGGCTGACAGGCAGAGCCACACCCCGTCCTTTCTGAGATGAGAGCTTGTTGAGTTCAATTTCACATTTAAATTTCGTTATTGGAACCAATTTGGAGTTCTTTAGCTAGATAATTTTAAAATAGAATCAAAAGGGACAGCGCACCTTTCATTTAAACAAAGTCTTTCCAGACTAAAAATAGATTTATATATATATATTTTGTCCCTCCCTTTTAATTCCCCCCACCCTTTCCCATCCCCCCTCCCCCCTCCCCCCGCATCGTCACTATGGAGATTGTGTCCATGGAAACAGCCATTCTGACTTCTTGGGTCTCTTCCTGTGGTGTCACGGTTGAGTGTGATGTAAGGACTTGGGAGGAGGTGCTGGCAGGCGGGTGGGCACAGCGGGGCTGGGTGGGGTGTGGTGCACAGTAGGACCATTTCCATCCGTCACGAGTGTCTCCTCCTCATCTCCACAGTCTCACCTGGAAGACAGAGCAGACAGTGGGTGTGGGAACCTCCACGGGGCCCAGAGCCACAGGCCCGTGAAGGAGCTGCTGACCTGGGAGACATCCAAGACCAGGGTGAGCCCCAGTGGCTCTGGGCCGGGACGCCCCTAAGGCAGCCATGACCTGTGCTCGGGGACTAGACTGAGGGCCCTCATGGAGTCCTGCCTGCCCAGGGCACCGAAGGAAGAACTGAAATCGGGAGAACTCCCGACCCCCAGGGGGCTGCCCTCCTGGGGCCTGCCGGGGCTCAGCAAACGGTGGTGGCGTGGTCCTCACCGAGGGGGCCGAGCCCGGCCAGCCTGCGGGAGAGCTGGCTCGCGGCCCGGACTCAGCGGCGGCCATCAGCTCTGCATCAGAGCGCCCAGTCCCCGGGGCCGCCCACTCCCCACACCCTGCTGCCGGCGGCTCCTCTCCCAGCCCGGCTCCAGGCTCAGGCAGGCCCGAATGACCCTCCAGGGGTATGTGGGGTGGGGGTTGCCCTCTCCCCCACCCTATGCCAAGTTCCTAGAGACACAGGGCAGTTTCCGAGGAGCTCAGTCCAGAGGGACTGGCCCAGAGGCCAGCGTGGTGCAGCTTTGAGACACTGTGCTGGGGGGGGGGGGGGCAGGCTCACCTCTCTGCCCCCCACAAACCAACCAGACGTCACAGCCCTCAGCCTCCATCCAATGTTCTAATGTGCAAAACTCAGGCTGGCTGTGTGCACGCTGAGAGGTTCTGTGTAAAGCACACTCATCCCTGCTCTTGCCGGAGATGCCAGCAGAGCGCACAGTGACAGGAAGCCCGCAGGCAGAGGCCGTGTCCCCATGGAGACGCCGGACGCTGGCGCCGGGCCTGAGGACCAGGCGGCTCGGGCCTCCAGCTGCTCCCAGGGAGCCATGGCGACAGTGTCTTCTCAGAGGCCGCGCCCGCCAGGGCGTCCCGGAGGCCGGGGCTGCCGCCCAAGGTGAGAGGAACCAAAGGTCCTTGTAAACGTGACGACAAGGGCGCTCCTGGGGACCCCCAACAACGACCGGAGGGGCGAGTCTCGCAGGGGACCCAGGACCGGGGTGTGACGGAACAGGGGCCACGAACACCCGGCAATGCTCTGCCCGCAGCGCTCCCACCGATCAGCTCCTCCCTCCTCCCTCCAGCCTCCCAGCAGGCTGCTCCCAGGCTTCGAGGTGAGACTGGCCCAAGTACACGACACCTCCACTGGAACGGACCCCAACCTCTCACTTCTAAACACTAACTGGGTAGGGAGAGCAGGAAGAACATTCTTGAAGCACCTACTAAGTGCTAGGCACTCTGCCAATGGCCTCACAGATGCTATTTCAAGGTAACACAGAGGCCTGACCCTGCAACTCGGTGAGGCCGAGAGGTGACACACGCGGTCCAAGCCACACGGGTTCGGGATGGCCCGGGCCTCAGCCGCTGTGAGCAGATGCTCGGCAGCTGCAGCCCGCACAGAGTGTCTGCCATGCTCTCTCTAAAATGGCATCTTGGGGGAAAAAACAATAAAAACAACAACAAAAAAATAAAAAGGCACCTGGATGTTTGGCAAAGACTTCTCCTTGGGCCCAGCCTTCCCACACACACCCCCGGCCCCGCCCTCAGCCTCAGCTCTGTGGCCTGGCCCTCTCCTCCCAAGCAGCCCTCAGGCTCAGCTGCAGGGGGAGGGGGTCTCACTCAATCTGTACCAACAGGGGGTACAGGCAGGTGAGCCAACACCTTCTCTGGGGGCACGCCTCTTTTAACCTGACTCCCTCCCTCACATGCCTCCTCCCGGCCAGGACTGTGGAGGCGGTGGCAGGAGGGGCTGGGGGCTGCGGAGAGGGGGAGGGGGAGCGGGACAGGGAGGGCCTCTGAGGAGTGAGCCAGTCAGTGAGGATGGAGGCGGAGCCCTCCTGGCCCAGGAGCTGACAGCAAGTGCAGAGCCCAAGGGAGGAAGCGCAGCTGGCCAGCTGGCGGAGGGCGGAGGGCGGCAGCCTCAGGCCTCAGAGACCGGGGAGTCCCAGTGTGACCGGAGCCTCTGAAGGGAGGGGCAGAGCGGAGGGCTCTGGCTGAAGGACGTGTGGCTCCTGTGGGCGGGGGTGGGGAGGTGGGGCTGTGCAGGGCAGCAGTGTGTGGTGGGGTGCTGGCCAGCCGCTCCTCTGGAAGTGTAACCCGGGGCTTCGCTGGCCGGCCCGGGAGGCGCACTCTAGGTCAGGCCCTCGCTCGCACTGGGCTGTGTGCCCGCCATCCAGAGGCTGCTGTGTGCGGGGGCAGCCCTTGCCCCCGGGACAAAGCAGTGCGATGGAGTTCCCTGTTAACGGCGTGACGAGGTGGAAGACGGGGCGGGGACGCTGCCAGGCCGGCCCGCCCCGCACTTCAGGAGTGGGCAGAGGTGCCCACTGGGTAGCTGCCCAAGGACGCTTTCTCTCTGGCACTGCTGGCCTGGCAAGGGACAAGTGGCAGGTCCACAGCATGTGGGAGACCAGGACTTGCACCCCTAGGCCCGGGATTTGGTGGACGGGGAGTGCAGGCAGAGCCCCACTGCGGCCTTGGCCCCGCCAGCCGGGCTGTGCCTGGTGCACCGGCTGCTGAGGGCAGCCTGCCCGCCCGGCGAGGCCTCACTCCACACAGGCTGCGCTGGGCACGGTTTATTTCTTTTTTTTTTTTTTTAAAAATATATTTTATTGATATTTTACAGAGGGGAAGGGAGAGAGACAGAGAGCTAGAAACGTTGATGAGAGAGGAACATCGACCAGCTGCCTCATGCACACCCCCTACTGGAGATGTGCCCGCAACTAATGCATATGCCCTTGACCGCAATCGAACCCAGGACTCCCTAGCCCGCAGACCGATGCTCTACCACTGAGCCAAACCGGTCTTGGCACGTTTTACTTCTTAACGGAACCCTCAAAAGGTCGCTCTGTGTGGAAGGAACTGCAGCGGCAGGCAGTGGGGCTCACACGCACACCCACTGTGCCCTGCCTGGCGGGTACCCCAGCGCGGCCCCCGGATGGCCGTGTCTCGGGGTGGGGCTGGGCTCTGCCCTGCTCCCGGGGCTCCTGCCCAACCCGCAGGGGGCGACAGGGCGCCCGGGCGGAAGGAGGGTGGCTGCTGAACTCGGGCACCAGGACCCAGGGTCCTGCCTCGCGGGGACAGGAGATGAAGATAACACTTCAGGTGGACAGGACAGGACACAGTATGTCCACCCTTCCCTCTGAGAGGCCATTAACCTCCACTGACTGGAGAGGCCGTGCGGACGGGGCAGCGACGCCAACCTCCGGGGTGAACCAGGCTCCTGCCCCGCCCTCTGCAGGGCCAGGAGTGCCCTGGAAGACACGGTGAGCACCACCCCCCCAAGAGGCCGGGCCAGCTCCCCTTCTCTTGCACACAGTGGATCCCATGCTAAAACCAGTGGCAGCCGGTGTCCCGGTGACCCCAGGACTGGCCATCGTGGTCCCCAGAGAAGCACGCTGACTCCCGGGGAGGGGGTGCACAGCTCAGGGGCGGAGCCGCCCAGCACAGCGGCCCATCAAGTGCAGGGGCACGGGGGCCGAGGGCTGCCCGGCGGCCAGTGATGACCACGGGTCCACTTGCTGGACAGCTTCCTGTCCTGTCTGCCCCGGCAGGAGCCCGCCACTTCCCGCAGTGAAGTGTGTTTCCCAGGTCGCTGTCCGGCGGTCCAGACCAGGCAGGCCTGCTGTCACAGCGGAGGGACACCCAAGGGGCCCGCCCAGCACCCCTGCTCGGACCTCGGGCCCCGGGTAAGACAGGCCCTTTCGGAAGGAGTCCCACTAGGAATGTCTCAGACAACGGGCCTCACCCATCCTGCCTGGCCAGCGCCCAGTTACGTTCTGGTTCCCCTTCTTCCCTCTCCAGCCCGTTCCTCCTGCCCCGGGGCCTGCCGCGTCCGGGGCCCCGAACCCCGGACCCGCTCACAGACTCAGCCGCCGGCCGGCCACAGCCCGCGGCCGCGCTCAGAGCACAGCCCACCTCCCGAGCTGCCGCCTAACTCCCTCCAAGCTGAAGTCTACGGAAGCTTCCTTCCCTTTGTAATAACAAAGCCTTCACAGCACCCGGGAAAAAGATTTCAATTTATAAAACTTAGGGAGGTTTTTGTTTTCCAAAGGAAAACCCATCGTAAGCTCCAGGACAATGACCTCTGGCTAGCCTGGCCACCCCCTGAGGCCGCCTCTGCCCCCAGGCACATGCGAGGCCTGGTGTCAGAACAGTCACTCCAACGCCCCCCGTTCCTAAGCAACACACGGCACCGCGCGCTCCACCTGGTGCGGGCAGCTCCGGTCGCCTGCAGCCTGGCCGGAGGCGGGCGCCGACTCACCTGTGCTTGCTGTACTCTCCGCTCCCTCGGCTCGCCCCCCTCACCCCCGCTCCGACTGCTCTGTGCCGAGGCTGCCCTTCGCTGTCTTGTTCTGCAAGGCGGGGAGAGGGCATGGGAGGGGAGGCTGGCGCGGGCAAAGCGAGGACACAGGCAGGAGGGACGGGAGGGGCGCGGGGTCGGGTGGCAGAGGGAGGAGAGGAACAGCACATGGAAAGGAAAGAAAAAGCAGAGTCAGTGTTGAGTGACAAACAGGAGCACTCAGACAGGGTGTCCTGAGGCGAAACGTGCCCATTAAAAAAGGGAAGTTTAAAAAAACACGTAGATTAAGGAAAAATAGATCTCACGGTCCATCTCTGGAAATAATTCAAAAGAGAAGGTGCTCCGTGGGCACCTTCAGGAGCGTTCTGGGGGAGGACCCTTCTGGTACTTTCTGGGCCGCCTTGGACACCGAAGGCCGGCGACCACCAGGGGTCAGTGTGAGCTCGCCAGAGGAGAGCGGCGTGTGCGCGGCAGGAGCTGCCAGCTGGTGTCCCAGCCTCCATGCTGCCCTGGCTCCTCCTGTCCTCGCCTCCTCTCCACACACACACACACACACACACACACACACACACATACAGATATACTCACACACACATCACACACACACTCACACACACACACACACACACACTCACACACACACACTCACACACATGCTCTTAGACCCAGACCCCTCCAGAAGAGGGGACCCAGAGACACCTCTTTTTTTTAAAAAAAAGATTTTATTTTTAAACCTCACCGAGGATATTTTTCCATTGAATTTTAGACAGTGGAAGGGAGAGGGAGAGACAGAGAAACACCGATGTGAGAGAGACACATCGACTGGTTGCCTCCTGAATGCCGCCACCAGGGCCGGGAGCCTGCACTGAGGTACTTGCCCCGGACTGGGATCGGACCCGGGACCCTTCAGTGTGCAGGCCCAGCCAGCCAGGACCAAGAGACCTCTTGAGCCGAGTGGGAAACAGGGAACAGCAGTAACTGCCAACTGCGGACCGCCCTTGCTCCCCCTGAAGTAAAACCTGGAAGACGCTGAGGATCCCCAAACCCTGGAGTCAGCTCTGCTTCCCTGGCTGGGAAAAGCCCACGCGGGAATCAGCAGTTTTCTGATTTCTTGTAACACACAAGATTCCCTCCCACACGCTTCTCCACCGGTGCCCCCACCGCAGGGGCCGGGCCAGAGCGGGAGGCTCCGACCGCCGCGTTGCAGCCGTTTCGGGAGGAGCCCACCGCCCTGTGGGGACTGGGACTCACCTTGTGCTTGGGGCACCTCACCGAGAAGTTCTCCTCATGTAGCAAACAATCTGCAAGACAGAGGGGACAGTCAACTGGGGCCGGCGAGTGGCACAGGTGACCGACAGGCCGGGCTGACAGGGCTGGATGTGGCGATAAGAGGTCCCCACGCTATGGTTTCCAGAGGAAGACATCAGAGACGCCCCAAGTGAATAAGGTACCTCCACATGAAGTATCACTTAAAAATTAACATTTCAAAATAGTCAACGGTATATGAGAATACTCATGATGCAAAATCGCTTGGAAGACCAGGATATATAAATGTGTGAGTACAATCCTAATTTTATCAAAGTATTTATATACATTGCAAAAGGACAAAGGAAATTCACCAAATTACAACAGTGTCTCTTCTTTGGGTAGTAAAATTACAGGTGATTTAATTTTTTCTGTATTTCCATGGTGTTATCATATTGTTTTAATAATCAGAAACAACCTAATAAATACGGCTTCTAACCCTCCCGATCTAGCTAAGCCACCGCAGGCCCAGCCTCGGCTCCCGGGAGGAAACACTGCCCGAGTCAGAGGAGGAGGAGGCCAGGCCGGGAGCCGCTGCCCCGGAGATAGGGAGAAGCCCCCGCACGAGCTGCCTAATCCACGCTAAACGCTTCAGAGGAGAGAAACCCCGTGAGGGGCCATTAATCCTCGGAGGAAAATGATTCATTCCACTTCTAACGCGGTGACAGCACCCTCGGTGACAGCCTGCAGGTGAGCGGCTCCCTCCCGGGCGCCGGGCAGTGCGAGGCGTGGGCGCGGAGATCTCATTAATGAGTCCACGCGGCACCCCCGCTCCCAGAGACGGACAGCCAGGTCACTGGTGCGAGATGCGGTGGCAGAATGCTAATAAATATTGATCGCACAGCCTCAGATTGCTCCCAGGCACCGTGGTGGGAGGCAGCCACGGTACTTAGCCTTGTAAATTTGCAATTTAACTCAGGCTTAAACGGAGGTCCAGATTAGCAGCCTGAGCACCCAAAGACTGCAAGTGAAAAGGTAAGAAAGCAAGGAAACATATAAATGAAAAAATGCAAACAAATAAAAAAGGCCCTTTCATATGTGGCTGAGCCTGCACCCTCCCCACTGCCCTGAGTCCCGGAGTCTCTAAGAGGCAAAGCCCGCGCCCCTCCCCGACAAGCACGGAGCGCGGCCGTAAATGAAGCGCGTTCACTTAGAACCCACAAGGGCATGGCGTGACCAGGCTCCGCTGCACGGCGTGCCAGAGAGAGCTTCCGAGCAGCAAGGAGGGACCAAGGGGGACCGGCACTCGAGGCTCTCCTTCCCTGGGCCGGCCAAGGAGAGGTGGCGAGCCCATGCGGGCAGCCACCGTATGCACAGCGGCTTTCAGAAAGCATGAGGCGCCTCGGTGCCCCTTGCAGCCGTGAACAGCTGGCACGGACCATTAGTAAAGCACGATAGGAGACACATTCCCTTTGAGTTAAAAAGCAGAAGAGAATAAAACAATGAAAGCCACACTCGCAGCCTGGAGCCCACCCCGGGACCCGTGGAGACAGCCTCCTGAGCACATCTGTCCTCGGGCCAGGGCCCCCGCAGGAAGCCGATGGGGACGCTCTGTCCTCACACGGCGGCCACCAGGAAGCACAAGGTCCCGGCTGGGGCGCTGGCACCGGAGGCCCGGGACCTGCCCCTGCTCGGGGAAGAGCCACGGGCAGGAAGAAGGCCAACCGTCTCTCCGTTTGCTCCCTGGAGCGGCCGGCACAGCCCACCCTGAGCGGCGGAGCCTGGTCAGCACTGCAGGGCAGCGAGAAGCGGCTTGCCGGCCACCCCTCGAGCTGGAAGACTCACAGGCTGTCCGGTCAACCAGCTGGCTTCCCGACACGCAAACCTCCCCGGCCCGGAGGGGTGAGCTCACTTCTCTCTGAGCTGAACCCAGGGTGGACTGAGTGGCTCCTACAAACGGTGTGGACACCCACACGCACCCCTCAGCCCAGGGCTGAGGATGGGGGGCTCCGGAGCGAGGGCTAATGGCCACGCTCTGCCCTGCCCGGCCCAGACACTGTCTCCAGCTCATCTACAACCGACCTCGGCACAGCGAGCACCTTATCTGGACAGAGTCCAGGCTGGGAACGCTGAGGCTCTGACAGGCAGAGGGGAGGGGCCAGACCAGTCATTCCCAATGAGCCGCCCAGGGCTGAACCCCTGCCTGCAAGGGCCGAGGCTGCAAGCAGAGGCAGGGACAGGCGGCCGCAGAGTGGCTTCTGTGAGGGGGGGAAGTCCCTCCAGGCAGGATTCTCTGCGCCCCGCAGTTACTCCGGAGCCGCTTTGGTCTTGCTGGGGGCTCACTGCATTACCGGCACTCATGTTCTCACTCTGCATTTCCCACCTGGAGCCAATCTGGTGCCTGTGTCATGACGTGGGAGCTGCAGAGCCATAGAGCTGTTTCTACGGAGATGTGCCCAGTAACCAAAGTTTCCCCGAGACACCAGCAGCTCTGAAAGGTCTGGAAGAGAAGAAAATGGCCAACGTCTCCTCACCCCATGAGACGAGGGGCTCTCGGACCTGGGACTGATTTCCAGTGTAATTGGAAAGAAGGTCAGGCAGTGACTGCCTTTCCGGGAGGCAAAGGCCCTTCCTACACAGAAGAGAATTCCCGAAGGCCCGGAGGGACGAACACGGGCACCTGCCTCCCAGAGCAGCAGGCCTCTGGGTCACCGTGACTCAGTCACAACACCAGAAACGCCCCAGCCGCCGTGACCTGGTGAGGCCGCCACGCCCTCCACCCTCTCCCTGTCAAATCCACCAGAGCCCACTCCGTCACACGCCTGCTCCCACGGAAGTCATGTCCCCTGGAACCAGGAGGACTCAGAGATAGCAGGCCCACGCTGCTTGCTGCATCGCTCATCTCTCCATTTTCTCCCCGCCCTGACCCGCAAGCCCCGGGTGAGGGCGGGTCTGAGACACGGCCATGCTCACAGTCTCTGTGAGAACGCCCACTGAGGAGACACGAGGCGAGAGGAGACAGGGTTCCCGCAGACTGCTGGCTGATTCAGAACTCAAGCCTTTTGCGTTGATCACTGGACGGTACCTCTTGACAAAGGCTCTTTCTTCCTCAGTCCTCACCCGGCCAAGCCCCGCTCTGACCATCTCAGTGGCCTGGAACCCTTTCGGCAACACGCCACAAACCAGGGGCACGGGAGCTCCCGTGGCGCTCAGGGACGCTGTAAAAGCCCACCGCTATCAGACTACTTGGTGTCAGAATCAAAGCAAGGATGTCAGCTTCGCCACTTCTACCCAGCATTACCCTAGAAGTGCTAGCCAGGGCAATTAGGCGAGGGAAAAAAAAAAAAAGGCATCTGACTAGAAAGGAAGAAGTAAAACTTGATGCAGATGATATGTAACTAAAAACTTTAAATCAATGAGTTGAGCAAAGATGCAGACTATAAGATCAATATAATAAAATCAATTGTATTTCTATATACTCACAATGAAAAATCTGAAATTTAAATTTATAATTCCAATTACAATACCTCCAAAAAATTTAAAAAGTACTTAAAAATAAATTTAACAAAGAATGAAAAACATACTCTGAAAACTACAATACATCGTTAGAAGAAATTAAAAACTGAAATAAATGGAAAGACATCCATGATCATGGGTGAGAAGGCAGACTATTGTTAAGATAGAAATACTCCCTAATTGATCTGCAGATTAATGCAAGTCCTATAAGAATTTCAATGGTTTTTTAAAAAAAATCTACAAGTTGATTTTAAAATTCAAATGGAACAGCAAAGGACCCAGAATAGCCAAGACAATCTTAAATAAAAGGGATAAAATCAGAGAGCTCACACTTTCCAATTTCAAAATGTATCATGAAGCTACAGTAATCAAGACAGTGTGTACTGGAGGAGTCCAGAAATAAGCACATATTTGTATGTTCAATTGGCTTTCTTTGTTCTTTTAAAATACATTTTCATTGATTTCAGAGAGGAAGGGAGCGGGAGAGAGAGAGAAATATCGATGAGAGAGAATCATTGATCAGCTGCCTCCTGCAAGCCCCCCACTGGGGAGATCAAGCCCACAACCCAGGCACGTGCCCCAACTGGGAATGGAACTGTGACTTCTTGGTTCATAGGTACGTACTTGGTTCATAGGTACGTAGGTTGACACTCAACCACTGAGCCATGCCAGCCAGGCTGTTCCACTGGTTTCAACCAAGGTGCCAAGATCACTGAATGAGGAAAGATTAGTCTCTTCTACAAAACGATGCTGGGGCAGCTGGAACCCATGTGCAAAAATCTGAACTGGACTCTTGCTTCATACCAGGCACAAAAATTAACTCAAGCTGGACCAAGGACCCGTGTAAGGACTAAACTTACAAAGCTTGCAGGACAAAACATAGGCATACATCTCTGTGATTCTGGATTATGCAATGGTTTCTTAGATATAAGAAAAAGCAACAAGAAAAAATACATTGGACTACACCAAAGACGCTTAACATCATTAGTCATCGGAGAAATGAAAATCAAAATCACAATGAGCTACCACTTCAAATTCACTGGGATGGCTATAAGAAAAGACAAACAAGCCCTGGTTGGGTGGCTCAGATGATTGGGCATGGTCCCGTACAACAGGAGGTCGCCGGTTCAATTCCTGATCATTGCACAGGCCTGAGTTTTGGGCTTGATCCTTAGTACGGGGCATGCAGGAGACAGCAGACTGATGTGTCTCATCGATGTTTCTCTCTCAAAATCAATAAACTATTCATAAAAAAATGTAACAAGTGTTGATGAGGACATGGAGAAACTGGAACCCTCACCTACTGCTAGAGGGAATGTAAAAGGGTGCAGCCATTTTGAAAAACAGTCTGGCAGGTCCTCAAAAGGTTAAACATAGAGTTATCATTTATCCAGTAATTTCACTCCTAGGTTTACGCCCCAGAGAATAAAACAATAAGTCTGCACAGAGACCTGTATATGAATGTTCACAGCAGCATTATTTGTAATAATAAGAAGGTGGAAACAACCTAAATGTGCATCAAATGATGAGTAGTAAGTAAAAAGATATCTCCTTAAAATAAAATATTACTTGGCAATAAAAATGAAGTACTGATACATGCTACAACATGGGTGAACCTGAAAAACGTTATGCTAAATAAAAGAAGCTGACACAAAGGCCACATATCTGTCTATTCCACTGACATGAAATGTCCAGAACAGCACATCCATGGAGACAGAAAGCAGACTAGTCGTTGCTCAGGGGGCGGGAGTTGCTAGCTAAAGGAAGCAGGGTTTCTTTTGAGGTGAGGAGATGTACTAACACTGACTGTGGTGACGGTTGCATATCTGTGAATACACTAAAAACCATTGAATTGCACACTTAGGTGAATTATGTGTGAATTATACAAATAAAACTGCTATTTAAAAAAAATATCCCATTTCACTCTTTTTTATTCTCCTTGCTGCATTTCCTTTAGAATTTACAATCAGCACAGGGTCAAAAAAGACCAAGAACCACAACAAAGGGAGAGAAGGCAGGGGAAGTGCCCGCCCACCCGCGGGCGCTCTGACGCCCATCTTACCTGCGTCAATGGCGCACGGGTAATGGTAGCGGAAGGAGCAGCCTTTGTTGTAGCAGCCCAAGGTGGCGCCTGCCTCCTGGCAGTGGGAACATTTCTGAAAGGAAAGGAGTCACACCTGTCAGCACCGCACACTCAGCCCCTCCCCCCACGCTGCCCCGCCCCGCCGGCCAGAAGCGGCACGTGTCCCTGTCCTGACAGGTGTCGGTGGCGGCAGGATGGGCGGCCAGTTTCCAGCGCCACTCACTGCCCCACCTGGAGGAGGCGCAGCCGTGAGGACTGGGTGTGTGTGTGTGTGTGTGTGTGTGTGTGTGTGTCACAACTACACAACAGAGTGGGCGAGGCTGTGGCCTCTGATTCCGCAGTCCAACAGCCACAGGCTCTCCTGAACTGCGGGCAGATCTCGCATGTTTATCTCTGCTGGGGACGTCCTGGGCAGAAGGCGAGGGTAGGATAGTAGAGTTATATATAAACCTTTTAGAATTAAAAGTGGAATTTGGTTTCCAATTCTTATATTTGTAAGATTTTATTTTTATCCTACATATCCCAAATGCCCAATACAAGTATATTTCCCTTTTCAGAAGATATGGGCTCTGTGAGCAAATGGTATTTTTACACACAAATCCTATTTTAAATGCACTAGGAAACCTGCCATGAATTTCTGGCCGAGTGAGACATTATTCTGTAATTGAGATCTCCTCCTTATATGGTCAGGTTTCTTAACGCGGGCACTTCTCCATCACCCTCTGAAGGGGCCACAGGGAGCGCTCTCTCCGGCCGGCACAGGGGATGAACGTGTCCCATCACCAATAACCATATCTATACAAGCAACCACACCACCCCCAGGTGAGGCTGCTGGGAGACAGGCACCTGTTCCTGATTCCAGGAAACACAGGGTAAGAGTGCCCCTGAGCAGTTACACTGCGGAAAAGAAGGCGCCCCACACCTACACCCTCCCCAGGCAAGGCGACTGCAGGGCAACCTGCTGCTGCTGCCCAGGCCAGGCAGGCCCCGGAGGCGGCCTCAGGGCTCGGTGTGGCCGGCACCTGCGCAGTAAGGCCAACAGGGAGCTGATGAAGCCCCCCCAGCGCTGATGCTGAAGGTAAAACCCCACTGACGCAGCCCGTGTGCTCACCACGCCCAGCGCTACACACCACTGCCGGGACCAACTCATCCAGCTTTCATCACTTCGCTATAACGTCCCCGTGCTACAGATGAGGTGCTCCAAGCACCGGAAGCGGAAGTAACCTGCTCCATGTAACAGCTGGTCTGGGCTGACCCTGGACTCCTCCAGAGACAAAGGGGCAGGAATCCTATATAATAAAAGGCTATTATGCAAATCGACCAAACGGAGGAACAACTGGTTGCTATGACGCACACTGACCACGAGGGGCAGACGCTCAGCACAGGAGCTGCCTCCTGGTGGTCAGTGTGTTGCCACAGGGGAAGCACGGCTGGGCTAGAAGCCCTGAGCCAGGCTCACAGCTGGTGAGCACAGCGGTGGAGGGGAGAGCCTCTCCCACCTCCAAGGCAGCACTAAGGATGTCTGACTGCCAGCTTGGGCCCCCTCCCCACCATGCTGAGGGACCCTCTGAGTGCACAAGTTTTGTGCACCCGGCCTCTAGTAAGGCTATAAGACAAGTCCTTCCAGAGCCTCACTTCCTCTCAGGAGCAAACATCCTTCTGGGGCACATGCCCTCAGGTCCTTGCTAAGAAAAAGATGGCCTGGCCTGGAGTAAGCCAAGGACAGCTGGCAGCATTTGGATGGCCCTAGACTTCATCTGCTGTCGTCAGTGCCAGGGGCCCCTTCAGAACAAAAGGACCCACCGTCACTTGGAGAGGGAGTGCGGCTGAGTTGTCGGTGGCCTGCCCACCCCTCTCCCAGCGGAGCCGAACAGCACGCTTTCCAGAGGACTGTGCTCCGGCCCCCCCAGCCCAGCAGGGACTCCACAGCGGTGGCCATTTAGGAAAGTCTGCAGGGAAAGGAGCTTCTGGGAAAGTTTCTTTAGCTGTCATGAGGGGACAGCTCAACCCACTGAGGACGGAAGTGACAGACGGAGAGAACCTGGATCCTTGGACACTACTGAGCACTAAATGAAACAATCCAGGATCACCCCATCGCCAGACTTGTTAGGAAAAGGCATTTAAAAAAAAAATCACCTTTTAGTTTAATCCTGCAACTTGCAGTCAAAATACTCAGTCAATGTGACCTAAGACGACCATGTGCCAGACACGCACACTACATGGTCCACACAGACCATCTACTAAAAGCGGCCTGCAAAGCAGATCTTGTCATCACCTGAGTTTCCGGGCAGGAAAGGGAAGTGATGGAGCTCATATGTGAACAATGTCATTTCCTCCCCACTTCCCACATGTCCCTCTGTCCCCTACCGGGCATCCAGAGCTCCCCAACCTGGGAGAGTCCACAGACCACAGGTCCCATCTTTTTCATAAAGAAAGGAAACTCACTTACATCAATAAAAAGCTTGTTGCTTATTGCAATTAAAAAGTACAATTAATTTCCTACATTGCATCCGGAGAAGAAAGACCTTGCATGGTATATTAGAGCCTAAAGACAGAACCGGATGGTCCAGCATCAGCGTCCCCGGGAATTTGTTAGAAACACAAATTCTGGGCTTGTGGAAGGTGGCAGAGTAGGTAGCTGTCTCCTCACCTGGACAACAGCTGCACTAGCAGAAACTGATGAACTATTTTGAAACTCCAGTCTGTTCAAGGGAAGACTTGGTCGGTTCCGCTCTGTGGGAGCAGTGAGCAGAGAGAACCTGTCCTCCAGGTCCTGGGGAGACCGAGGCAGGCCACCGCTGCTGCTCCCTCCCCCAGGGATTTAAGACAGTGACTACTTCCTGCCTCTTCACTTCATGCTTCCTCCGCTTTGGGAGCCGGACCTTACAGACGATGACATTCCAGAACAACCACATGCACAGAAGAAACCAGAAAGTGACCGTGCACACCGAGGGAAGGGCTCAGGAAGACCCGAGAAGACCTTAAGTTTCTCCTCAGGCTGATCCCAGGCTCAGCGACACCCTGCTACCACCACCGGCACAAGAAGCAAACCCCGGTTCCAGAGTTACCACATCATAGCTTCACATGCCCAGCGTTCAGCAAACACTCACAGGCAATCACAGAAATAGGACAGCATGGCCTATTCAAAGAAAAAAATAGATCAACAGTAACTGTCCCTAAAAAAGACCTAATGGACTTGGGAGGCCAGCAAACAGCCCATCAATATATTCACAGTGCTCCCCCCCACCCCCATCAACCAAGAATCCTTTATCTGGCAGAAACTGTCCTGCAAGAGTGAGGGAGAGATTAACATATTTCCAAATAAACAAAAGCTGAGTGAGTGATCACTAGACCTTCCCAGCATGCAATGCTCAGGGAGCCCTGCCCTGTGAGTAAAAGGACACTAGAAGTACATCAACACTGCCCGGAGAAGTAAAGATCTTACCAAAGGCAAATACATGGGCAACTGTAGAAGCAAGTATTATTGTAATCTGGTCTGTAACTACTTTTTTGTTTTCTACAGGATTTAAGAGACTAATGCAGTTAATAATGCATTTAAAAATTATTAGTTTATGTTTTGGGGCATATATGTATAAAAATGCAATAGTGTGACATTAATGACCAAAGAGATCGGAGCTGTAAAGGAACAGAGGTTTTGTATGTTATTGAAGTCACATCAACACATGAAGAAAATAACCACACAATCATGCCCAATTGATGAAGAAAAAGCACTTGAAAAATCCAACACACTTTGTGATAAAAACACACATTCCATGTTCATGGATTAGAAGACTTAATATTATTAAAATACCAATACTACCTAAAGTGATCTGCCATCCCTATAAAAATCCCAGACTTTTTTTTTTTTTTGCCGAAATAGAAAATTTTATCCTAAAATTTGTACTAAATCTCAAGAGACCATGAATAGCCAAAATAATACTGAAAAAGAACAAAAAAAAGGAGGACTCATACTTCCTCATTTCAGAACTTTTTATAAAACTACAGTAATCAACAGTGTGGCACTGGCAGACAGGGAATAGAGTCCAAAAATAAACGCTCAAAGATAATGTCAAATGATTTTTGACAAGGGTGTCAAGATCATTCAATGGGGTAAAGGACATTGTTTTCAACAAATGATGTTGGGAAGACTGGATATCCGCATGCAAAAGACTGAAGTTGGACCCTTCCCTAAAACCACATGTAAAAATTAACTCAAAATGGATCAAAGACCTAAAGTAAGACACAGAACAATATTTGGTGTTATGACACCAAAGGCCCATGTAACAAAAGAAAAAATAGACAAATATGACTTCATGAAAATTTTTTATTTTTATTTTTTTTAAAATTATATTTTATTGAGTTTTTACAGAGAGGAAGAGAGAGGGATAGAGAGCTAGAAACATCGGTGAGAGAGAAACATCGATCAGCTGCCTCTTGCACACCCCCTACTTGGGATATGCCCGCAACCAAGGTACATGCCCTTGACTGGAATCGAACCTGGGACTTTTCAGTCCACGGGCTGATGCTCTATCCACTGAGCCAAACCGGTTTCGGCCATGAAAATTTTTTAAAATTTTGTGTATCAAAAGACATTATTGCCCTGGCCAGTGTTCTCGGTGGTTAGAGTGTCAGCGTGCACTACCAATTGATGTGTTGCTCTCTCCTTTATCTATCTATCTATCTATCTATCTCTCCCTTCTACTCTCTCTAAAAATTAACTGGAAGCTGGCTGGTGTTGCTCAGTAGTTGAGCATCGACTTATGAACCAGGAGGTCACAGTTTGATTCCTGGTCATGGCAAATGCCAGGGGTTGTGGGCTAGATCTCCAGTGTGGGGCGTGTAGGAGGCAGCTGATCAGTGATTCTCTCTCATCATTGGTGTTTCTTTCTCTCCCTCTCCCTGAAATCAATAAAAACATTATATATATATTAAATCAATGGGAAAATATTCTCACTCCTTGAGTGAGGGTTAAAAAAAAAAAGACATTACTGAGAGTAAAAAAGCAACCCACAGAACGGGAGAAAACCTTAGCAAATCATATATAGGATAAGGGATTAATATCCAGAATATATAAAGAACTCCTAAAACTCAACAGCAACAAAACAACCCATTTTAAAAATGGGCAAAGGACTTGAGTAGGCATTGTTCCTCGGAAGGTACAGAAATGTGCAGACAGGCACAGGTGAAGATGCTCAGTGTTGATCCTTAGGGAAACGCTAATCAAAACCACCAGGCACACTTCACAACCATCAGAGTAACCACCGTCAACACAAAAATAAAACGAGGAAAAATAAAAGCCCCACCACGTACTGGCAAGGACATGTAGGTAGGAGCTGGAACCCCTGTGCACTGTTGCTGTAGCTGAAAACTGGTACAGTTGCTGCAGAAAACAGTATGGTGGTTCCTCAAAGCTAAAAATAGAACCGCCATATGATCCAGCGATTCCATGTGCCAGGTGCCAAAGACAGAGGAGGAAAGCTTGTCTCTATAATATCCTGCTTCTACTCTCCCCTCCTGTACCCCAAGTCAATACCCCGGCTAGTACCATTTCTAATAGATTTTCATTCTTTACTTTTACCTGAAGAAGCTAACTGCACTATCATTTCCCCACAATGCAGTACCTTCACAGTCATGCAGAGCCGGCCACCCTTTGCTTTGGCCGCACTGCTGGTTCGTTCCCAGGAGAGGAGTCCACACAGCACCCTCACACGCACCAGACACCCCGGCTTCAATCATGCTTTCCGAAGGTATGTTCTTCAACCAGCAGTGACCCAACCTGAACAGTGCATTTTTCACTTAACGGGAGGAATAAAGGCTATTTTAAGCAACCCAGATAAGACTCCTACTTTTATTGATACTGTAATCTTGGGAAATAAATGGTGAAATGTATGCTTAGTTTTGGGACAACAGAAAGTGGCCAAACACCCTCCCTGATCTCTCAGCAGCCCTCGCCACTGTCCCAGAGGCAGGCTCCGTGGCAGGGAGGCAGACTGCAGGAGCTGAATCACCAAGAGCAATTTAATCCGTTCCCAGCAGCGGTGCCCGGGAGAGTGCCTCTTCATTCACAGAAAGGCTTTCCTATGGGTTGTGACGGCGACCTGAATAATCGCCCTGTTTAATGAGCATCTCCAAGCAGCCTCAGAGCGCCGAGGCATTTGGGTCATAGTATTATCGGTGCTGGTGACGATCAGTTCTGCTCGAGCCTTAAAGATCACATGAGATGGCTTTTATCCAGCGCTGCGCACACCTCTGCTCACGCTACAGTGTTATTCATGTTTGTCTGCATCTCCCAAACGGGGAGCTTCGTTCTCGTGTCCCCAGGGCCTGGCACACTGTAGGAACCGTAATGTGGGCTAAGGGGATGAATGCCAGGGCTGACAAATTGGAGAGCTTGCAGAGAACTAACGAGGCTGCTCTGCGATGGAGTTAAAAAGCTGATGCTGTAGGGCCTGGAGAATGTGGAGCGAGGTATGTGTTAATTTTCGGCCATCGGCAAGAGCTTTCTTCCCCTCTTAATGAAGCCTCGGTATCTAGGGCAGAAGCCGCCGCTGAGCCCGGACTGTCGCTGAGGCAGCCACATGGTCCACATACAAGCAGCTACCTACCCCTCTGAGGCCCGGAAAACACGTCTCCGAGGCGCCTCTGCCTCTATCACTTTTCCTTCAGGAGCGCTCAAGGCGTTGGTTAAAGCAACGCATACACAACCCTCCATGCTTTGGGTCCTTGTTCCTCAGCTAGAGGTGCTCGACAACCTTACACCCCCCAAAGCTCAGGAGTCAGGAGACCAGCGGGCCCCGCCTCTGGGACCTCCCCCGCAGCCCAGAGCACCACCCGGCTCCGGGGCCCCCCTCGGAGGCCAGAGGTGCCCAGTTGCCCAGGTCCACTGACTCAATGCCGCGAGGCACAGCGCATGGCTTTCGAAGCTGCGCTTACGTCCGCAGCTGTGCTAACAAAGGCACCAACGTCAGGAACGGGGTCCATTAAATGCACACCCCGATAAAGCACGGCGATACCAGTGCAAATGCCGGCCAGTCACGTTAGCAGCCTTCACTGGCTACCGCTAATTATGCGCACCTTAAGGTCCAGGTTTGACTGGCTTTTTAGAGTAAACCGTGGGGGTCTAACGTGAATGCTGACCAACTGTCAGGCAGCACAAGGGCGGGGACACACACACCCAAGGGCATCAGCGCTTGTGGGAAAAACCCACCCCACCCCATCCATTTATCCTCTGTAGAATGGAGAGAACCATTCACCCTGCCTTCCGTACACAGTTGTTGTCTGAAATAACTGTGAAAGTGTTTTAGAAACTAGAATGAGTTACATAATTATTGGGATTTAATGAAGACAAAGTGAGATTATTTTTTGGAACTAGTTTTCTCCCTTAGATTACTGCCTGAAGAGGCGGGCCCGCTGGTGCATCTTTCTGTGGGCACCTGCTGTGCGTGCGTTTCCTATTATCTCACCGAGGAGGCGCTGGCCAGCCCTGGCCAACCCCCTGAACACTGCATTTCTTAGCCACTCTGCCGCCTTTCACTGTTTCCCTCCTGATTCTACCCTGAACAACAATACAGATCAATGGGAATTATTTTGAATGTTTTGTGAAGCACTGGTCCATTGGTGCCAAATATATAAGGGGGGAAATTACACACCATCAAGTGCAAATTAAACACTAGCAGGAGATCAAAAGCATGGAAACCTTCCCCAAAAGGCATACTGGACACAAGGGAGAGAGAAAAGCGCCCCAGGCTGGTCTGTCACCGGCCACGTGCTCCTAGCCGCGGTGCTTCTCTCTGCTGCTTCCCAGCCTGCCTGCTCTTGCAATGCAGCCTCATTCACCCACCGTAGAGTAATCTAGAACAATCTCCACCTGCTGCCAAGAGGGGCTGAGGCCCAGCAGCTGACACTGCTCCTCGGTACACACTGAGGGCCTAATAGCCCCTCTCCTCTGCCCACAGGGCAAGGGACTCACATACACAGTTTCTTCAGTCCGATCATCACCTTTCAGATATAATCACCTGGAATAAGATTATCCATTTGGATCCCTGTTCCCCTCCCAGAAAACTCCTAATCAGAGAGGAGCTCTGCTGCTGACCCTGAAAGCTGTTATTCTCTGGGAAAGCTTTCCAAACCACATTCTAAAACCTGTAGCAAGTGTCTCTGTGGCTAAATGAATGGGGCTTGAAGGGCGGCTGGCCACAAAGTGGAGCAAACCGCAGGCCAGCAGGCCGAGGAGCACGTGTGGGTGTGGCAGCCTGCAGTCTCCGCGGCACCCGGCCTCCGGTCCCCGAGCAGAGCCGTCCGTCCCCCCCCCGACTCTGCACTCAGGTGCGTTTACAGGGAGCCGGGATGCTCTGAGTCAGGCGGGAAGGCTTGGGATTAAAGACCTTCTTTTCTTCATTAACAGTGTCCTTCCTTGTCTTTCTGCACTTCATCTAACAGATGAGCCAGAACTTAGCCATAACCTTGATCTCATGAAGAATATATTCGAAGCAGACATGCCTTTCTACAATGACCGTGTTCACTTTATCATTGAACAAACAAACAAAGAGAACTTTCAGGTCTGAGATGCAGGTGGGGAAGGTGTCTTTGCCTAGCAGATTCTAACACACACACCCCTTCTTTTGCTGTTGCTGCTTAACAAACCCAGATGTTCACACATTAGGTGTGTGAGAAGCTAGGCACACGCCCAGCAGATGTGAAGGTGACCAGGGTGACAGAGGTACAAAGCTTGCTGGTGCTTCTTCTTCTTCTTCTTTTAAAAAAATATATTTTATTGATTTTTTACAGAGAGGAAGAGAGAGGGATAGAGAGTTAGAAACGTCGATGAGAGAGAAACATCGACCAGCTGCCTCTTGCACACCCCCTACTGGGGATGTGCCCGCAACCAAGGTACATGCCCTTGACCGGAATCGAACCCGGGACCTTTCAGTCCGCAGGCCAATGCTCTATCCACTGAGCCAAACCGGTTTTGGCTTGCTGGTGCTTCTTTATAGAACTCTGAAGTGCAAGTTGAAGTGCACATGGAGAGAGGATCATGACTTCCTAACAAGCTATTCTGGGGGCTCGTATTAATCTTCAGTTTGTGGGTCTGTCTTATTCCTATGCCAATTCTGAATCGCCAGCATCAAACCCAAAGCTCAGAAGCGGAAGCACAGGCAGCAGCACACGGGGAAGAACTCGGCCAGTGGGGGCCTGTGGCTGTTTTCTCCCGCTCCCTCCCCTAGCGTGCTGGCTTCTCCGAAGGCTGTGAAGGAGCAGATGATCAAGGTGCCTTTGATTCTCAGCGGTCTTTGCTCTGACATTAAAGTTTTTTTAAAAAATGGCTTCTACTTCAGAAATGTAATCATCTTTCCTTTCTGTTCATTCAGCAAATTTTCCTTGCATGCCTGTTTGAGGCGAAGGGGCAGAACGGAGGGTGCCAAGTCCACCGAGTGCTGCCCTCGGGGATTCACAGAATGGTCAGGGGAAGGAGCCACGCTGGGTGTTAGGATGGAAGTGGTACTTCAGGCCTGGAGGTCCAGAGAGACCTGGTTCAGGCGGTCAGACGTTCTGGTTGTCAGCGCAGTAGAGAACTAGCGGGAGCTACTCAGGCAGAGGGCAGAGGGAGGGGCTGGGATGAGCCCTCAGGATGCAGGGGGCGCACAGTGGGACCCGGCTCTGAGGGCCACAGCAGCCCCGGCTCAGGGAGGTCCTGCAGAGTGTGGGTGTGAACACATGCAACTGCGGAGGTCAAACCACCAGGGCTTGGTGACGAGCTGCAAGGCATCAGTGTAGCAGGCTCCGAGGAGAGGATACCCGAGGCCCTCATTCTAACAGCTGTTTACTCTTAGAAGCATTCCCCTTTCAGAACAGAATGGTCTGGTTTTAGAGCAAAATTTCAACTGAATTCTCAGGCATAGGTCTAATTTCAAATGACATTTCCTGGGAAATTGAAGGTAAGGCTAGAAACCTTTCTGGAACATCTCAGTCCACACTTTGTTGGATTAAAGTGATTATTCTCTACTGCCTCGGAATGATAATTCCATTATTAGGAATATTCTTTTTAAAAAACATATTTTATTGATTTTTTACAGAGAGAAAGGGAGAGGGAGAATTAGAAACATCGAGAGAGAAACATCGATCAGCTGCCTCCTGCACCCCCCCCCCTGGAGATGTGCCCACAATCAAGATACATGCCCTTGACCAGAATCGAACCTGGGACCCTGCAGTCCGCAGACTGAGGCTCTATCCACTGAGCCAAACCGGTTTTGGCATTAGGAATATTCTTGTAAGATGCTAGGTAGAGACTAAGCTTTATCAAAGAGACCCCAAGATATAACTTAAAACTTACTTTTAAAAACAAATCTCTGGCCTGGCCGGTGAGACTCAGTTGGTTGGGCATCATCCCATGCACCGGAGGTTGCTGAGTGATTAGTGGTCAGGGCACTTGAGGGGGTTATTAGCTTAATCCCCAATAGGGTGTGTGTGGGAGGCAGCCAATCGATGTCCCCCTCCCCTTACTTTCTCTCAAAAAAAAAAAAATTTAAAAACATACATCTCTGGTAGTAATCTGTTTTTCTTATCATCTGTTTATCCCGGAGTGGAAGGAAAAAACCCAGCTGACGTGTTCCAGTTAGCTGACATCTCTGTATTTGCCCTCCTCGGTCAGTGGGCTACTTTGTTCCCGGCCGCCTCACGGACAGGCAGTCTGCTCCGCGGGAGACAAAGACGCGGATGAAAATGGAGAGCTGGGTGGGGCCTGCCCCGGACTCCCACCAACCATGGGCGGGGCCAACTCATTCATTTAAGCTCCATCTTCTCAACAGCACACCGGAGATAAAATACCCAGCTTGGGGGGGGGGGGGGGCACGGGGCGGGGGGGGGGGGGGGAGCAGAGAGAGTGGAAAATCAATCTCTTAAGAAAATTAATGAGGGAACCCCCCACCCCCAACCCTGAATGTGCTCAACAGTGAAGGAAAAGAATATTTTAACAATGACAGGCAGGGTATTCCTGAAGCCCGAGTAAGAACAGAAGGAAAAAAAGAAGTCCCAGCAGGCTCTCACTGGGATGGAGAGCCGGAACGGAGCCCGGCTGGCGGGCACGCATGGGACACTGGAGCCGAGGAGCAGCTCGGACCTCAGGGCTGGCTGTTAAACCGTCCACTCCTAGTGACTCAACTCAGACCCTCAACGCTCAACTTACGTGCACTTGTTCTGAACGTTTAGGTCCAGTATTTAACCACACTTTATTCCCATCCTCAACTACCTGTTTGAATACAGACACTTTTTATTGGTGATAATGTTTTCTAGACCAGCACTAGTTCAGGGACAAGTGATCCTTTCTACCAAGGTGTCCACGAAGCTGAAACTGTTTAGAATGAACATCATCTGTGACGGGCACAGATGCTGGCCACTCACTGCTGGCTTTGTGTGTGTGTGTGTGTGTGTGTGTGTGTGTGTGTGTGTGTTTTAATTCTTATCCAAGGATATGTTTTTAATGATTTTAGAGAGAAAGGAAGAGTGAGGGGAGAGAAACATCAGTGTTGGAGAGAAACAGATCAATTGCCTCCCACGTGCACCCTGACCAGGAACGGAACCCACAACCTTTTGGTGTACGGACAACACTGCAGCCAATTGAGCCACACAGCCTAGATCCTACTGTGGGTTTTAAATGTTCTAAAATTTCCTGACTAATTCTAATTCTTCTGGGTTTATAGTCTTCAGGTTCAATAAGACTAAATTTACAGAGGCAAACAAGCAATTTTCCAAGTAAAATGCTTCCACTTGCCATAATTTATATGAGTACCAGTCTTCACCTCCACCTTCTAGAATATTAAAGCATTAAAAAAAAGATTTGGTGTAATTGTTTTCTCTTGCACCAAATGTCTATTGTTAATACATATTCTTTATGGGGGGTAGGAGAGAGTAGGGGAAAAAAGGAGACATATGTACTACTATTTGTAATGCTTCACACAATAAAATATATATATATATGAAAGAAACTTAAAAAAATACATCTTCTTCATAACTCTATCAGAGTCAACACACAGATTTCACTAAGGAAGCTTCTCTGGGCAAGCCACACCAGGGTTTCTGCCCGAAACAATTTGTGCTTTATCTTGCCCACAGGTGCAAATACTCCGTTAAAATAATTCTAATCAGAGGTCTTCTTTTGTAATAAGAGAAAGAAGCTGTAACTCTTTTTAAAGCAATATATGGTATACTTTGTCTAGGAGAGTTTCTACATGTTATGAAAAGGGGTTTGTCATTCTAGCCGGTTTAGCTCAGAGGATAACGCAACTGCCCATGGACTGAAGGGTCCCGGGTTCGATTCCGATCAAGGGCATGTACCTCGCTGCAGGCTCTTCCCCAGCCCAGGCCCTGATCGGGGTGCGTGCAAGAGGCAACCAATCGATGTGTCTCTCTCTTATCGATATTTATCTCGGTCTCTCTATTTCTCTCTGAAAATCAATGGAAAAATGTCCTCGAATGAGGATTTAAAAAAAAAAATATTTTATTGATTTTTTTACAGAGAGGAAGAGAGAGGGACAGAGTTAGAAACATTAATGACAGAGAATCATCAACCAGCTGCCTCCTGCATATCCTCCACCGGGGATGTGCCTGCAACCGATGCACATGCCCTTGACCGGAATCGAACTGGGATCCTTTAGTCCACAGACTGACGCTCTATCTATCCACTGAGCCAAACCGGTTCCGGCGAGGATTTTTAAAAAGGGAGTTTGTGCCCTTTAAGAGGCTAAAAAGGAAAGGGGGAAGTTGAGGGGGCTGCGGGCCCTGATGAGCGTTCTCGGAGAACAGAGGGGGATCCAGCAGGGTGAGGAGCCCGGCAGCCCCAGGAGAAGAAACAGAACGGCCTTTCTCTAGGCACGGAGATTTGAAATCCAGGTTGTACAACGCTACGTATTAGCTTATTTTTATTTTACCCTTCGCTCAACATGGATTGGCTTATCTAGAGAAACCCTTACCTTTTGTGCTTTCTAAATACTAGTAGAAAAGGTGCCTTGTAGAAGGAATTAGCTGCCGGGGAAGCGGCTCTGGGTATAATCCCGTTTCTCTCCCCAGTGCCCCCCCCCCCGGGGGGGGCCTGTGCTTCTGGAGAGCCAGTTAGCCGCTAGGTTTGCGAGGTGCCCAGATTTAGCTCTTTACATCTCAGCTGCAGAAATGACTTAATTCACTGCCACATTGGCCTCTTTTGACAAAATTTCAAATACATGTGGCTTATGCTGGAACTTAAATCGCCAAGGCACTCCAAATTCTTGGCTCTGGAGAGCTTTCAAATCTCTACTGCCTCGCTTCCTACTTGCCCAGACTGACTTCCACTCACCCTCACCAGTCCTTCCCCTGCTCATCTCCGTGAGGGACAGTATTTACGATTAAGGCCTAGGAGGCAAAGCCACCTTATTCTGGAAGTTCAAGGGCAGGAGCGGCCTGAAAAGGAACAGACAGCAGAGGCACTTTTATTTGGGGCGAAGTTCCAGCAGAAAGAACTTGAAAAAACTAGCCGCCCGGTCAGATTTCAGCTCCTGCCAAGCAGCGATCCGCAGGGTCACGGGTCCCCACACCCTGGAGCTGGCTGCTTCCCGGGCCACTTAATGAGGTGACAATGTGGGCGACGCCACAGGGCCTTTCAGGTCACGGCTCCACAGCAGTGCTCCCGGCCTTTCGTCCAGGACACACGGCCCTGGGAGGAAAACTGTCCTCACCTGGACCCGCAGCTCCGGCGCCCAAGCTGGGGCTGGCTCGGGGGTGAACTTGGTGCTCTAGCTTTAGCTGACTAGTTAACCACCGCGTTTTCAGAGTTGATTTTAGTCAATGTGCAGCAGCCCAGACATTTTTTTTATCCCCAAGAAAGTTTAAGAATGATGGACTCAATCCATCTTCATGGATAGGGACATTTTTTCCTTCGTTTTTGCTTTAGAAACTTAATCCCAGAGTAGGAAAATACTCAGAAGAGGCCAATCCTCACTCAACAGCCAAAGGAAATGGAAACTTGGAAGTAACAGGACCAGGATTCGAAATCTTGACTAAATCCAATACTCACCTCCCCACCTCCAGTTTTTAAATGCCACTCGACTGTCACGACAGGTCCCCTTTCCCCTTCGAAAACCTACAGTGCAGGCCCGTTATTGGCTCCGTGGGCATTCCCGACTCGCTGCCCCTTGGTCCAGATGGCACAGCCTCCGGGCTTACACAGACCCCCCCCCACCAACACACACATGCACACGGTGCTGACCCACGCTCAGAACTGTCAGAAATGCCTTAATTCTGAAATGGTCACCCTTCTCTCCTTAGACTTCACATGAACGTAACACACTCCTGACCCCCACAAACCTGCTCCCCCCCCAGGCCTTCCTACTCGAGGAAATGGCACATTCGCCCGGAACCCCGTTTCCACCGCTGCCCCACAGGCCCTCTCCCTCCTCTGACTGTCCCTCACACTGGCTTTGTTTCTGACCCTCCCCCGCCCTGTCCCCTCTGTCTGAAAGGTCACTGTCACCCTGACCAGGGGCTCAGTTAGCAGGAGTGCTGCCCACAAATCAAAAGGTTGCATGTTTGATACATGGGGGCACATATCAAGGGTTCAGTTCCATCCCCCGTCAGGGCACGTACGGGAGGCAACCAATGTTTCTCTCTCACATCGATATTTCGCTCTCTCAAAATCAATAAGAACATATTCTAGAGTGATGATTAAAAAAGAAAGTTAAAATGTGCTCTTGTCAATTGTAATAGGGAAAAAAAAAAGATAACAACTAACTAAAAATAAAATGCTTTCTAGTCCCAAAGGCTGGCTCATTATCCCCATCTCCGCTCCCGGCGAACTTCACCTGGGTTCCCAATCCAAGTGAGCTGGCCATGGCTCCTGCACCTACCACATGGCAACCAGAACGGCTGGGGAATGAGCTCGGGTGCCAGTGAACCGGGGTAAGCTGGCCGTGGCCTGGCCATACTCAGGTTTTTAGAAAGATCACTCAGAGTAGAGGGTGGGCGGGGAGTGTTCAAACTCACGGTGTGGAGCCCCGTTACTAGGTGAGGTGCTACTGTGATGAGAGGGTGACGATGGAGACAAAAGGGATTTGAGTTATACAGGAAATAAAAGCAGGGCAGTGACTGCCTGGGCGGGAGAAACGGAAAGAGAGGAGTCTAAGGTGGCTCCCAGGTCTTTTTGGCTGAGTGGGGACACCGGTTTTGAGCGCTGGGCAGATCTGAACTTGTGTCGGGAGTCACTGGGTCATGCTCTCACACGGTGACTGGAGGCTGTCCTCCACAGGTCAGTCTGGAACAGCCGTCACCCTGCCGCTCGCACTTTTCCGGGAGGCACACACCGATACACCTGGACACGTGTGCAGACAGCTGCCCGCGGCGGTGAAGGCAGCGCGGCGGTGGCCTGGCGGAGATCCACCAGGACAAGCACTTAAGCCGCCGCGTGAAAGGCAGAGGTGAAAGAAACTGGTAATAGACTGAGTGACAGTTTTTCTATATGCTACTTTATAGTTCCAGGCAGAAATTTTCTCTTTTGTTGACCTTGGTCTTACGCATCAGCTTCTGTGGCCGCCCTTCATTCTGTTCTCCTACCGCACTCCACTTGACGGCAGCCTGCCGCCAACACACTCAAAGCCCGTGTCCGCTCAGAAGCGCGTGCGGCCCAAACCACTGCACTTCCTGCCTAACAGGAACAGGTCACGTGGGGTTGGCTTTTCTCTTCAGTTTCATTTCTCCCCAAAACGCTCAGTGACTGGACACACTTCACTACAATGCCCTGTGAGACACCTTGTAGAACCGGCACCAGCCCGCAGTCCTTAGTTCCTTAAAGTGACCCCAACCCCAAAGCCTCTAGGACAGTTTAGCCACCAAGGAAGTTACCTGATCTCTACTGAGGTCAATTTTACTCTCAACAGCCCTCCATCACCATCCCGTGTACAGGTGAGAAGGCTTTATCTAAAGCTCTCCCAATGCCGCATTTAGGGGCACTCCTGAAGAAAGGACTTCCACACACCCGAAGTTTCCAGACAATTGAAATTATTCAGACTAGGAAAACTATGCACAGAAAAATGACAACAAATTGAGGAGAAACGTTAAAATTCCAAATTAATGATCAATGGACATAAAACATTAAAATTAATAGGAAATAATAGCAATATCACCAACATAAGAAATTAAATTAAAAAGAATTACATATTTAAGACCATCCAGTGCCACTGAGGTTGTAGTAAAATGTGGGAGAGGGAGAAAAAGAGAGCGAGCAAGAGAGAGAAACATCGATTGGTTGCCTCCCGTACTCACCCCAACCAGGGCTGGGAATCGAACCTGCGACCCAGGTACATGCCCCTGACTGGGAATCGAACCTTGACCCTTAAGGTACATGGGCTGACGCTCTAACCACGGAGTGACACAGGCTAGGGCATCAAATTCAGATTTTTAGTGGTTTCCTAGCAAGGACTCTGCCATCCTCTGTGGCTGGGGATGGAGCCTATAGCTGAGGTATGTGCCCTTGACATGAAGTGAACCCGTGACCCTTCAGACTGAGGGCTGACGCTCTAACCACGGAGCAAACTGACTAGGGAGACCTTGTTGGCTCTTTTAACATATTGGCAATAACTAGCTTACATCACAGGAATGATCTATAGATCGCATTCCTAAATGTGTCGAAGGTGATTTTTACATACCAAATCACATGTACACCTAAAAGAAATAAACACTGTAGGAAAATTAAGAGTCTTACAATTTTGTCACAATTTATTCTGAAAGTAATATAAGCAATAAAATTCAAAACTGCAAATTTCACATGAGATTCCTTAGAATTCAGAAAAGCCAAATTCTGAGTTTGGTCTCACGGTCATGGAGTAGCGTTAGAAAAGAAAAGAGATCTGTTTAGAGCAAGAGGTAGAAGGAAATTACACAACTTTCTGCTGCAGCTAACAGTCATGGGGACAGGTGAGCGGCCGGGGCGCCTTGATGTGTAAAGCAGACAGGCTGTGACAGAAGTGTGAGCTGTGATAACAAAGACCAAGCACAGGACAGGGCAGGCGAGGGAGGAAGAGTGGGGTGTGGGAGAGGGGCGAGCGGAGAGGGAGCCCAGCAGAGGTCGCTGTGGAGCACCATGTGGGAGTGGGAGTGGGAGGGGAGAGGGACCCAAGTGAAGAAGAGGACCTAGGCTGGTAGCAGCATCCTTGCCAGGCTTCTAACTTGAGCACAACATGGATGGGAATTCACGGAGAATCTAGGATGAATCCTTTATTTTACAGATAACCAGAGAGGGGAACTGACCTTTTGTTTTGTTTTAACATGCAGTCACATTTTAACAATGTGATCAATGTATTAATACTTTTATGCTTGTCAAATAATGTTTTTGTCACAATGTGAAGTAAATCCAGAAGGATATTAGGCTATTAGCTTGGGGGAGATACTTTTTCCCCCATTATTTAAACTGTATTAGAGCCGAAACCGGTGTGGCTCAGTGGTAGAGCGTTGGTCTGCGGACTGAAGGGTCCCGGGTTCGATTCCGGTGAAGGGCATGTACATTGGTTGCGGGCACATCCCCTAAGGGGGTGTGCAAGAGGCAGCTGGTCAATGTTTCTCTCTGATCAACGTTTCTAGCTCTCTATCTCTCTCCCTCTCTGTAAAATATCAACAAAATATATTTAAAAAACACAAAAAAACTTGTATTAGAAATACACTTTAAATATTATTTTTAATATACTGACCCCAATTTTTTAAAAAACTACAATCAGTTCTTTAATATATACTGTGGGGTAAAGAAGATGAAAATTCTGCATGGTGTTGTCAGCCTGGGGGGGAGGAGGGACCGGAACAAGTACAGGCAAAGCTGGGCTGGGCTGTGCTGTCAAGGGACACACCAGAGACCATGGTTACCAGGTCCCTGTCTGACGCCACATCCTCAAGGCCTCGCATTCCTAAACGTGTTGAAGGTGATTTTTACATACCAAATCACATGTACGCCTTTTAGAAGCAACTAACTGTCACACCATCCATGCCCGAGGTCACTGTGGACTCACATCTATAATTACACCAAGGTAAGTAGGCAGAGGTCAGCGTCACAAAACCAGAGGACTGCACAGAAATGAATGGAGGAGTCTGCACTCTGGAAAGGAAGGAGAGCGAAGGCTGCCTGTACAAGCACGTTGTAGTTTTCAGCGCAGCGTTACACTTACAGGAAGAGGAGCTACTGTCCTTGGAGTCCTCCATGTTATTTTGTTATGTCATGCTTGTCAAAACACCTGATAAATACAGAGGCCAAAATGCATCTCTAATAAAATATATGGGGCCTTATCTCAACATAATAGGATTGAGAGCATGCTTATTAAACAGACCAAAATTGGATATATCTGCTAAAATCTAAGATAAAACCAGACTCAAATGACCTTGACAAATTGAAATGTCATCAATCAAATTAAATAAAAGAAGGCAAGTTCGTATAATTTTAATCTGTTCTGAGTACATTAGAATGAAAGCTAAGCATAACAGAAAAGGATCTTGTAGTCATAGTGGAACATCAGCTTTAAGAGACAAGTAGCATAACTTTTAAACCATTTTAAAAATCAACACAACACTGAGTCTGAGCGTGTGTCACTAAAGTCGAGTCTTCCTTTATTCTAAGGGTAATGAATGGTATGTTCTCCCTATCTCACTGGGTGGGCTGGGAGAATAAAACAGATGTGCTATTCTTCTGAAAAATTAAATTCAACATAAAAGCTAGCATTCTATTCTAAACGAGGGAAGTAAAATAAATAGAACAGACTTGAGGAAAGAAAAAGGGAAAAGAAAAATTTTTAAAGGGTACTGGCAAAGTGAGTAGGTACAAGCCTCCTATATAACAAAAGCCCAGCAACCAAATGGTGGAATGACCAGAACGACAGGTTGATCAGATACTATGATGTGCACTGACCACCAGGGGGCAGATGCTCAATGCAGGAGTTGCCCCCTGGTGGTCAGCATGCTGTCACAGTGGGAGCGCCGCTTGGCTGATTGGGATGAGCAGCTACTCTTGCTGCGAACCCCGGGGCCAATGGGCAAGGGCCCGGGAATGATCATCGCCTCCTCGCCCCAGGCTCCTACTCCTTGCTCCCTGCCACCTCCTCCTCTGGACACCTGCGGGTTGCTGCCGGACTCACAGAGCTGACCCCGGAGGCCGGGAGGCAAGTTCACGGCTGCTGTGGGACCGAGGCCTACTCCATCACCTCTCAGTGCTATTGTCGACTGGATCCCCTGAAGAGGTGAGTGCTCCAGCTCCAGAGAAGATGCCAGACCAGGGAGCAGCTAGTTAAGAGTGTGGATCTGCAGCTGCTCGGCAGACTGGGATGAGTGGCACTCCCACAGCGCTGATCCCCACAGGCCACGCCCCCACCAGTGCATGAATCCCCTACAACGGACTTCTAGTATCTATCTATATAAAAGGCTAAGCGACTGGCTGACAGGCTAGTAGGTCGATATGCTCAATGCCAGAGCTATAGAATGACAGCAACTTTGCCGAGTGCCCTCTTGTACTCCGGAACCTCTCGGGGGATGTCAGACTGCTGGCCCGATTCCCGCAGGCCAGGCCGAGGGAACCCACCTGCTGGAGGGACCATGGGAGGTTGGCTACAGGGCTTGTCTGGAACATCTTGCCCAGTCCCACCCCACCAGCCACCTTCTAATTAATTTTCTTTCAATGTGCACAAATCTGTGCACTGGGCCTCTAGTGAAGTAATAAGCTTAAAGTTGCAATATAAGATTTAAGTTTGGTCATGAAACTAATATAATGTCATACATCAATTATATCTATTAAAAGAGGGAAGTAAAATAAATAGAATAGACTCACCCTAATAGGTTTGGCTCAGTGGATAGAGCATCGGCCTGAGGACTGAAGGGTCCCAGGTTTGATTCCGGTCAAGGGCATGTACTTTGGTCGCAGGCACATACCCAGTAGGGAATGTGTAGGAGGCAGCTAATCGATGTTTCTCTCTCATCGATACTTCTCTCTATCCCTCTCCTTCTCTGTAAAAAATTAATAAAATATATTTAAAAATTAAAAAAGATTGCTCAACTGTTTGTGTTCTGAAACCTTTCATTAAAGAAGATGGTAGAATTTGCAGCCCTGATGGAGTTATCAGAAAACTAAAACATCTAGATGTTAGAGACTCTATTATATAGAAGTGTAGGGACAGAAACACCCATTTTTATACCTTTAAATAAAGCATTCCAACTTTCATCCCTTAGAATACATGACTAATCTGAAGCACTTATGAAACAGTTGAGGCTGCAATTAATATTTAAAAAAAACAAAAAAATTTACTTTCAATGTTCTGTACCCAAAATGCTTCCTATTATTTTAACCAGTTAGACAATGTGGGTTATGGGGGACGGGTTAGAAAAAGGCCGATTTATCATATTCAGTGGATATGTTCCAATGATAATCTTCCAGATTTTATTTTGGGATCAAACCTGACAAGTAATAGACTAAATTGTAACTTCCTCAAGACATGGATTCCTTAAAAATGCAAGCTCCGCTGTTCACCAACCTTTGGGAATGATGGGAACGGTGATTTAGGGTAGTCACATCATTGTTGGGTACCTTCTACTTTCTATAAACTAGACTTTGAGACACAGGATTGAAGGCTTTGCTAGGCAGGAGGAGTTAGCCTGCTGATTACTGGTTACCCATTATTGTTATAGAATGTTCAAAAGTTTATCCATAAACATTACTCTAAGAGATGTTAATAATAATCCATGTTGTAAAGAAGATGGATGGATAGAAAGGATACACACCAAAAAGTAATAAATAAAACTAACCAACCCATCAAATATTTTAACTTTCTAGAGGAAAGTTGGCAAGCAGGCCATGAACTGGGACAAAATGATGATTAATGGATTATTGAGTGCTTAGACTTGACTATTAAAAAAATATATTTTATTGATATTTTACAGAGAGGAAGGGAGAGAGAGAGAGAGCTAGAAACGTAGATGAGTGAGAAATACCGACCAGCTGCCTCTTGCACACCACCTACTGGGGATGTGCCCGCAACCAATGTACATGCCCTTGACCGGAATCGAATCCGGGACCTTTCAGTCCACAGACCAAAGCTCTACCACTGAGCCAAACCGGTTTCAGCTAGATTTGACTATTTTGAAGAATTTTGTTTTGGCATCTTAAATGTTCTATCACTTTAAGACTTTTTCATTTTAAAATGTCACTGTATCTAGGAAGTAAATCTATTTGTGAGTGATGTCGACTATGGAGACTGGGAAGGAAACAGAAGAAAGAACGTGTGGGAAAGACAAGTCCCTTGTGTTACAATTAGAATGTTTGAATTTAAAAAATAGGTAAATTTCACATTAATTACATTTTAACTATAGCTTGAATACTTCCTTTTTATCAGACATTGTTATAAATTCTGGGGATAATTCAATGATAAAGGGTGGAGAGGATAGTAAAAAGTGACTAAGAATACTATAATTCTGGCCGAGGTCGGTTTGGCTCAGTGGTAGAGCGTCAGTCTGCGGACTGAAAGGTCCCGGGTTCGATTCCGGCCAAGGGCATGTACCTTGGTTGCGGGCACATCCCCAGTAGGGGGTGTGCAAGAGGCAGCTGGTCGATGTTTCTCTCTCATCGACGTTTCTGGCTCTCTATCTCTCTCCTTTCCTCTCTGTAAAATATCAATAAAATATATTTAAAAAAAAAAAAAAAAAAGAATACTATAATTCTGGCTGATAAAATCCTTATTACAATTGATTTGTATAACTCTCAACTATAAGTTTTAAATATAAATTAAAACAAAAAATCTCTCACCTGATTAAATATTGTAATTCAAACCATACATTTATACATTATTTTCCCTCCCACAGAAATCAAGGGATAAACTTATAAGACAAATTCACGAGGACATGAAGAATGGGAGAGGAAACAAATAACACGAGATGCCCAAATTCTGTGGAGTACCATGTTAAGTAAAATAACTCAGAGAAAGACAAGTGTCACATGATCTCACTCGTAAGTAGAATCTAATTAACAAAATAAAATGATGAATGGAGTGGATCCAGAGACATGGGAGCATGGAGCAGAGTGTGGAATCTCAGAGGGAAGGTGGGGGAGGGGTGGGTGGGTGGAAGGTAATCAAACAAAGACCTTGTGTGCAAAAATGCATCACCCATGGACCCCGACAACAGGGTGGTGAAGGCCTGGGGTGGGGGTGGGCTGGAGGGATCAATGGGGGGGGGGGGAAGGGGACACATGTAATACTTTCAACAATAAAAATGTGAAAAAAGAAAAAAGATGTCCAAATTCTGGAAGCTGGAAATAGAATAGACACAGAATAACGATTCAGCAGACAGAAAGGAAGCAGAGAGAACAGGGGTCCCTAGAAAGCCAGCCCCTGGGGCACAGATCCTGAGAAGGCAGTGTCTCAGCAAGATGGGGGGGTAAGATGGGGCTGGCAACCAGAACATTAGCTCAGAGTTTGTAAGAGGAGTTGGATCCCCAACTCAGCCCAATTCAATCAGGTAACTGTCTCTTTAGAGCAGGCCTGGGCAAACTACAGCCCGTGGGCAGGATCCGGCCCGTTCGGCTGTTCTATCCGGCCCGCGGAGCCCAAAGAGCGGAGGGTTCTCTTGCTCTCCCATCCGCTCCTCCACCAGCAGCCCAAGAGGAGAGTGCCAGCATGGTCAGGTTGCTTTTGTTCCGGCCCTCCGGTCCAGTTTAAGAACCCATTGTGGCCCCTGAGTCAAAAAGTTTGCCCACCCCTGCTTTAGAGGGATATTCAGAGAAGAGAACGCTCTCCAAGGTATTAGAAATTAAGGTAAATAAAAGGTTTCCATGATAAAAGTTGAGGAAAAGAGAAATTAGAACAAAAAGAGAGAGAGAAAAGATAAAGCCAGAGTATCAACCCAGAAGGTACAATACATCTAATTAACAGGAATTCCAGAAAGAGAACAGAGAAGACGGAAAGAAATCACGCAAGAAATAACACATGACAAACTTCCCAAACTGAAAGGCATGAGTTTACATGTAGGCTAAACCTCACGGAGTAGCCAGCACAATGAATAAAGACTGACCTCAGTGCCTATCATTCTGAGATGTCAGAATGTGGAATCTCAGAGGGAAGGCGGGGGAGGGGTGGGTGGGTGGAAGAGAACATGGGAAGATCCTCAAACCTTCCTGGGAAGAAGACAGGACACATACATATAACAAATGAAAACCAGAATTCCACCACATAGGCATGTCCTTTAGTCAGTCCGGCAAGTGATGTCACTCCACGCCCCTCTCCCCGCCAGACGACAGAATGGCTAGTTCCTCCCGATCTAGACGTGACCACGCTCTCGGATGAGGAACGCTGGCCCCTGCCTCCGGACCGGACCAGTCCAGCTGCCGGACCCCAGAGGACAGCACCACTGGGATCCCTCAGGCCTGTCCCCGCAGCACCAGAACGTGTGTGAGTAACAAAGTGCTGTGTGATTGCAGCTGCACATGTTCACGTGGTGTAATTCCCCCAGCAGTTAGCTGAATCATTTTGCATACGTTTAAAATTGAAATGAAAGCTTCTGGTCTTTTCGGTCCTAGGCCGGCCCTCGGTCCTGCTTGCATAGAGTAGCCTCTTCACTAGCAACTACTTGAAAGTCCCAACACCTGCAGGGTTCAAGTTTATCTCAAGGGATGCCTTAGATACCCCCCCCCCCCATCCTTTCCCAGGATCTACTTGGGTCAGGGTTCAATCCCAGTCAGGGCATATACAAGAATCAATCAATGGATGCGTAAATAAGTGGAACAACAAATTGATGTTTCTCTTTCTCCTTCCTTTTCTCTCTCTGTAAAACCAATCAATCAATAAAAAAACAAAACCCAAAACAAACAAATAAAAAACACCCCTCTTAGTCCTTTCAACTGCAACCCTAGAAGCTCCAGGACAAGACAAGAGAAATGATACCAAGACAGTGAGGGAAAATGATTTCAAATCTAGAATTCTATACCCAACCAATCTTCAATTAAACATGACTGAATAATGACCTTTTCAGTAGGCAAAATCGCAACGTATGTACCTCCCATGCACCCTTTCTCAGGAAACTGCTAAAGGATGATATACTCCACTAAGTAAAAGTCCAGACTAAGAAAGGCAAAAATACAGGATTCAAGAAAGAGCATTTACTAGGGGGAAGAAAAAAATGGTGGTGACAAACACCCTAGCATAACAGTTATGAAACAGACCTAAAGAATAAATTATTTCCATGGCAAAGTCTGAATTAGAGAGATGTGGTCCAAAAAAATAAAAAGAAATAACATGAATTAATAATTTTAGAGATATGAGAAGTTTTAGAATAAAGGAAATACAGCCATAGCATATTTCATAAGTATTAGTCAGATGTTGAAAAATGGGAAAAGTGGATCAGTAAGTAACACAAATAGCAGAAGCTTATTGTTTAGAAACAGGAAACTAGCAGAGGAATGAATCAGAAGTTGGTCTGAGGAGGGGTGAGGACGCCTGTTTTAGTAAACTGTATCGACTAGCCTGACTTTGTAACCTATAAACACATATTATTGACAAAATTAAAAGTTAAATAAATCTTCCAAATTTCTGCCCATCATTTGGGCCTAGTGGCTTTAACCTGGAGGAATCACAACATGATATTAAGAATAAAACAGTAAGGCTGCAATAGGTAAAGGTGGGAGAAATAGAACCAAAAAGAAGACAAAGAGCAAGCTGGTAGGATTTCTCGTACTCACCATCTCTCTGGCTATTTCCAGCGCTTCTTGCAGGCCATAGAGCCGGCCGCAGACCAGGTAGATTCCATTGGCCCAGAGAATGCAACCCTCATGGACCCAAAATTCATTGCTGTCAAGAGGTAGTTCAGGGATTTGTAACTCCAGCTCAGGGCCACCTTCTGAAGTGGTGGGCACAGAGGGCTTCGAGTCCAAAGCAGTCTTTTCGCTGCCGCCCTCTGTGGTTGCCTTTTTACAGGGAAGCCCCCGGGCCAGGGACCGAGGGCCTCCACCGCAGTCTTCCGAGCGGTGCCGCCGCTTAAACCTGGGGTGGGTGGCCAGGCTCCTCTGCTCCTTCTGCTGCTGCTGCTCCTCCTCCTCCTCAGTGTCCGTCTTGGAGCCGTTGGAAGCGCTTTTGTGCCGTACCTTAACTTTGCTCTGCATTTCCGTGGCCCGCTTAGGAGGGGGGTTTTTCGGGAGAGTGGCTGCATAATCTTGGGGATAAAAGGGTCCAAAGAGGTCACCCATGTTCCGGTAACTGGCCCACTTGCCGCACAGACAGCACACCAGGTGGCCCATCACAGAAGACTCGGTCACCACAGGTCCCTGCAGCATGAAGGAGGAGGCCGGGAGCGCCTTGCTCTCGGTGCTGCTGGGGGGCGGGGTCAGAGACCGCTGCCCCTTCCGACCCCTCACCAATTTGGTCTGTTCCTCTTCTTCAGCATTGATGATTGTACAAACGGCTCCAAGTTCACACTTGTTTACTACGTGAATATAAGGGAAGAAAGACTTGTTCTTGGCATCGCCTTTATCCAGCGGCTGGGTGGCATACTTTAGTTTGATCTCAGGTTCTTGGGGTTCTACGATGGGAACTGCCTGTTTGGTTTTCCGCTTCCTTGGCTGTGCCCCCGGCTTCCTCCTCTCCCTCCTCTGCCTCTGCTTTTTTGGCTTTGGCTCTCCATCTGCAGAACCTTCTGGTACCTGGGGGGGCTGAGGGGGCGGAGGGGGTGGCTGCTGCTGTTTCTTTTGCTTATTCACACTACCAATGGGTCTGCCCTTCTTCTTTCCTGAAGGGAAATACCCCTTTGGGGGGAAACCCTCCGGTTTGGGGGAAATCGTCGCCGCATCGGTCTCCTTCTCTTCGGCCTTCAGGTTTGCCTCAGGGGCCAGCCCGCCGGCGGCGGGGACGTTCTTTGAGTCAGGGAAGACGAGAGGCGCGGCCCCACCCAGGGAACCATCCGGTCTCCCTTGGTTACCGCCAGCTTTCTGTGAGGTTGCGGATGTCATGGCGCCAGGGGGTTCCTTGCCAGCGGTGACCGTGTCTGGGTGTGTCTCAGTCTTCATTTTGTCGTCCCCACTGCCACGCCACTCCTCTGACCGTGCGAGAGGCTTTTCTATGTTCAGCTCCTTGTTTGCTGGACAGACCAGGTCGGGCCCCACCTCCCCTTTCCTCTTCTCCATCTCGGCGTCCTGAGCGGCAACTCCGCCACCTTCAGGAGGGCCGCTCTTCAGAGACAGGATGTCATCCAGAGTGACCGCGTCCCCCCCGGCCTCCGCGCTGGTGGAGGACGCGCTCCTCCTAATATTCGGGGAAGTGATCTTCTGGACTATAGCTTCCAGTTTCAGGCCCCGTCCTTTGCGTGGGGGCAGTATTTTGGTCTTAGCAGGACTTGTGAGGGTAACAGGAGGGCAGTTTCTGTTGTCTGCACCTGTGAGGTCCTTGGTGGATTCTCTCTTAGGGACGGACTTGAAGTCCTGGCTGTGAGAAAGGTGGGCGTAGGAATTGAACGCTTTATCAGCGCCTTCCTTTGGTGGGTGAAGGAGGCGCCCTCTATCTTCAGCGTTGCTGTTTTTCGCGTCTTGTGACTGCCTCTTACTGGGAATGGGAGAGATGAAGGAACGGACGCGCCTCCTCATGATCAGGGGGTTTTGAGAAGAATGATCGTCTTGCCCTGGGAGCCTCAGCATGACATTGCTGGGTTTGGATGCCTGTGTAGACTCAGCCAGGCCATGCCCATCCGTCTCATGGGGTGGTCCGTATCTTTTTTGATTGGACATTCCTGGAGGGCAGCTTTTGGCTGGAGAAGTCTGCCGAGAAAGATCCCAGCACGATTCTTGCTGTAGCTTCTGGGAGCCATGCTTCAATTCGATGCCTTTGTTAGACAGACCGTCACTAGACATGAGGCAGCGCCCCCCTTCCTGGCCGCTGGGGTCATGGTAAGTGCCCATCGGTGGGCCATACATCATACCGTCCTTGTCATTCTTCAGAGGGCTTCGCACTCTGTCCAGGAACTGCTGCTGCCGTGGGCTCTTGCGGGCCCCCTCCTGCCTGTGCTGGGCCCCAGCAATCACCCCCTGAGCAGAGCTGCTCCAGTCCTTATATTCCTCTTGTTGCTGTTGGTACATCTGCCTCTTGTAATGGAGCTGAGAATTCAAACCTGCACTGGGGTCCCCGTAAGCATGAGCCCGCGTGTTTGTGTGATACGCAGAGGCCAGGCTTTCCGAGTTGGGAGCAAAGGGAGCATGTAATGAACTCCGGTTGGCCCTCTCTGAAAAGGTCATATGTGGGTTCATGTGATGAGGGTCTCCCCCTGGGCCCCTGCTCCTCCCGGGAGACATCTTCAGCTTTTCTGCAAAGTCATGATACTGAGAAGGGGGCCGACCCCTCATGCCCTCCCGACCACCCATTCTGCCAGTGACCCGCCGCATGGCCGTGGGTCTGCTGTCTTGAGGGCCATAGTCTGAGATGGAGTCATGGGTGGCGGCTCCAGGGCTGGCATTGCCTCGGTAAGACTCGTGCTTGATGCTAGCAGGATGGCAGTGGTCTCCAGATTTCTTGTTGTTGAAACTAGCTTGGGATTTGGATTGCTCAAAGTCTTCCTCTTTTATCTGCCCGCTCTGGGATTTCAGTTTTGTTTCCATGGACACCAAGCCACCTGGAAGAATGACTGACTGACTTAAACTCGGATTGAGACGTTCATTCCTCCCCAGTCTGGTGTCAGCACCCATGTGTCCCAGCGAGTGAGCCCCGGGGTCCCTGACAATCTGTCTTAGTGGAGAAATGTCACAGATCACTGATCTTCTTTCGGAGAGGGAACCCCCGGGCTCATGAGCTGATGACTGAGGCTCTATTTCAAACTTTCTGGGAATTGGATAGTCAGCCAAATTGATCTGTTTCATTTCCGGAGCTGAGCTGCCTGATTTCCTCTCCCAGGGGCCCCAGTGGGGGTTTTCTAATAGGGACCCAATGCTTTTGTTCAAAAGGCCCCTGCTAGCTAATTCATTGGTTTGACTAATTAAGACATTAGGCCTCGTGGTTCCTTCCAGACCACCAGCCATGCCCTGATGCTCCTGAGCACTCCTGGAGTATCTCCTGTCAGGGTGGTGGTGGTAACCCTGAAGCACTTCCTGCAGGAGGCTGGGGAACTTCTCATTTCTACCCTTTCGCTCCCCATGGCCAGTGAAATCCCCCTTATCTTGTCCTGTAGGATACTGAGGAAAGCCGCCCACACTTCTTGGCATGGCGGACCCAAAGCTGTCTTTGTAACTATAGCGCAGGCTTCCGGGAGATTTGCTAGGCTCCGTTCTGCCTATGAAGCCAGGGCCTACTGTGGGGTGCCCGCTCTGGCCATTGCCCTCCCCATTGTGGTTGGGGTTATCGCCGCTCTTGTTCCCTTTGCCCCCTCCCCCGGGGGGCTCTGGCTGTGGAACTGATGCATGAGTGCTCTCCTTGGGCGCCCCCGTGCTGGGTGGCCTTTGAGCGGCTGTGGGATCCTCCTCTTGGGAGCCTTTATCTTGTCCACCAGGCTTCTCTGCCCGAGTTGTCATGGCTTCCCGGGAGACAATCACCCCGATGGTCTTCTCATTGACTTTTGGGTTGCCCTCGGATGATGACGGCGTATCCTTAGCACCAGGTGAGGCCGCCTCTTCTCTGGCTGCAGGACTGGCACTGAGTCTGGGGGCTTCATTCTGAGCGCCTTGTGCTGGGGAGGAGCTGGCTTTCTCTGAGGCTCCACCCTTATAGGTGGTGTCAGAGCTGGTGCTCTGGCCACTCAGCTGCCTGACTCTCTCGCCTTGGTCCTCAGAACTGCTGGAGCAGCCTCCGTCCAGTGACTCCGCCATGGGGGACTTCAGCTGTTCTTCGGGCTGGGAGGAGCCCTCCGAGTTTGTGCAGCTGTCTGCTTTCTTGGAGGAGGAGGAGGGCCTCTTGGAGGTCTTCTTCTGAGGTGTCAGGGCATCAGAAAGTAGCATGTGCTGGACAGTATTAGGAAGATTGGCCACTTGAGTGCTCAGGGCACTCAAACTACTCAACCCAGGGTCCGTCAGGCGCTTTTCTGGCACCCCTTCCAGTCCAAACCCTTTGAAGCCGGCAGCATGGGAATTAGGACTGGGCATCATCGACGGGGTTGGGCTGAGCTGAGGCATCAACTGTAAGATTCTGTTTCTAGAGCCCATGGGCACACTGCCTTGCCCGCACTGGAGATTCTCGCCGCTCTGCATGAGAGGAGATGGGGTGGAGCTACAGCTTGGAGACTGAACCACAGAGGCAGCCGGGGAAGGGTTAGAAATGGGGCTGAAGTTCTGGTGGAACTGCATGGGGGACCTCACAGGAACCTCGGGCTGGCTGTACTGCCCCACCTGGCTCTGCAAGGGCAGCTTGGTGGCAGCGTTGGAGTACTGCATCACGTGCTGCGGAGCGTGCTGCTGCTGCGGCTGCTGCTGCTGCTGAGGCTGAGGCTGAGGCTGCTGCTGCTGTGGAGGCTGCTGCTGTGGCTGCTGCTGCTGCTGCTGCCCCTGCTGGGTTCCTTGTGGAATCTTTGCTTGTTCAAAATTTTTCATAGATTGAGGCTGATAGCTGTAATTTGATTGTGATCCATAAGCCTGTGCGTTAGAACCCACATTATGCCCTTCATACTGGGATCCAGCATTCACACTGTAACTGCTGTCGTAGCTCTGCCCAGACTGGCTGAAACGCTGTGGTGACGGGAAGGAGGAGGAGGAGGAAGAGGAGGAGGCAGCAGAGGACTGGTAGTGCTGGCCAAACTGACCCACTCGTAACTGGTAACCAGCGGCAGAGGACGGCAGAGTCGAGGGCCTTTGCATCGGCTGCAGGTGGGATGAGCCGGAGGCTGGCTGGCCAGCGGCTTGTGGCAGAGGCTGATGGGACTGGTAAAGCTGTTGTCTCAGCTGCTGGACCTGCTGCTGCTGCTGCTGGCTGGATGCCTGCTGCTGGTACTGAGCACTCCCTGGAGAGAAAGGCCCCGTGTAGTCCTGCTGATAATGAGACACACCACCAAGGCCAGAGTGCTGTGCTTGAAACTGGCCCACGTGACCCTCACTCCCGTACTGATTGCCAAAGCTGCTCCCCTGGGGGGGTCCATAGCTCTGCACAGGCCCAGAAGGCCTTCGCTGAGGAGGCTGCGGGGTGCCTGCCGCCACGGGGTCTTTGTTGCCTGCCATGTAGTAGAAGTCTCCAGCCTCCTTCCTGAAACCCTGGTAGCCTTGATGGCCAGAGGTCTCGCTAGCCATCGCTGCTGCAGCCGCTGCTGTCCCTCGCCGCCCACCACCACTGCTGCCGCCACTGCTGCCACCACCACCACCTGCGCCCCCAAAATTCTGGAACATCTGGGCCTGGCGAGGGCTGAACTCTTCTAGCCGGGAGGAGCCGTGTACCTCCTGCGGGTAGCTCTGCTGGTTTCCGTGGTAACTGCTTTGCTCCCGAAAGGACTGCATACTGTTCAACAGCACAGAGGCGGGCCAACAGCCCTCCTGGAAATGGAAGAGAGAAAAAAGAAAGTGAGACATGCGTCCTCCCAGTAGAAATAAATCAAGTCTAGGTAGGTGATGGAGTGGCTCTGATAACCCAGCTGTCCAGATGAAACTGGCTGGTTTGAATTTCATCTCCTTTTATTTCTTATCCTATCCATTTCTGAAAATGAAAATAGGCAGAGAAATGGTCTAAAGAGTAAGAAGTCTATGCTAGTATGAAAAGAAACAATCTGGGTAAAAACAAATTCAATACAGTAGAAACCTCATTATTAAATGAGCCTCCCTCCAATTCAACTGAGTAAAAACATAGGACTGTGTTATTATCTCAATTTTAAAAAAATGAAATTTTAAAATATTTTCTATTATGGAGGGGAGGGATGAGAACACTTCATTTGCTTTCATGTTACTAGACTGGTTACTGAACTAAAGAGTCTCAAAACAATGATGCTGTTCACTGGCTAGCCCCTCCTGGGATTTGAGAAATGGACTAGCCCGAGAACCGAAGTCAACCCCTCGTATCCAAATGCGTGTTAGAGGTTTACTGTAATTACCAACTACTGCGGGGAGGCCTCACTGCAGTCAGCCACACAACCTTAAGGGTAACCTCTTCTTGACACATAACTGTGTCCAACGCACCCCTCAACCATCCATCAACGCGCAGGTACAAAGGACTAGGCTGCATAAGTGAAATGGCCGTGACTATTCTTGAAGATTCTTTTTGGAGGTCTGCAAGATGTTCCAGCACCTCTGATCCCCACATAATTTTTTATTTGGCAATCAGTTATTAATTGTGATTACTATAAAAGAGGGAATACAAACAGCCACTTTGGAGGACAGCAAAAGACAGAGGAAAATAAGAATTCATCAAGCCCAGGACCTAGACTCTTCCTAAAGTCACTTGATTGGGCCAACACTTTGTAATACCTCTGCTAATGTAATTAGCACGTAGCAGAATGCTCTTTTTAAACAGTTGATCAAGAGCTCATTTTACTTTGTCTTTTGCCTGGGCCTGCCTAATTCTCTCAGAGTCAGAGATGAATAAGACAACGCCAAACTGTTCCAAATGACTTTAAAATCAATTATTTAAAAAAGAACTTATGACTCAGCTGGCATGGCCCAGGAGATCACAGTTCGATTCCAAGTCAGGGCACATGCCCAGGTTGTGGGCTCAATCCCTAGTGTGGGGTGTGCAAGAGGCAGCCAATTGATGATTCTCTCATCATTGATATTTTTAGCTCTCTCTCTCCTTCCTCCTCCTCTCCAAAATCAATAAATATCTTCTATATAAATAAAGAGGTAATATGCAAATTGCCATTACTTCGTCACAGTAAGAACCGTTCAGCTGCGCTCCCAGAAGGAGCTGGTTGGTGGGCAGGGAAGGGGGCGGGACTTGCTCGGCTGGGACATGAGGCCGCCTCGCGGGGGATGTGAGGCCGCCTCATGGGCTCTTCATGGGAAAGGTGAGCTCGCAGCCTCATTCTTATTCAGTGTAGTGGAGCGTGGGAATTGGTTTATAGGATCCGGTCCCACTTGGGGAAATGTTACTACAGTCGGAGAGTAGATGTAAAATGGGGATCGTATTTATTCGCTCACAGGCTTGCTGTAAAACAGTCACCAACCTCACAGAATTCAGGATGCCCCACGTGCAAACCTAGAATGAAAAGTCAGCGACACCCCACATGGCCAAGAACTAGAAACTGCCCTTTGAAAGGAGCGTATGCAACAGAACTGTGAATCCCAGGAAGGCGAAGAGGGGAGCTTTCTTGCGGTTAATTTAGGAGTTTAAGGTGCAAAACTGGCATCAGAAAGTAGTGGCATAACACCAAGGCCATGCAGTCATGTGGCAACACTGAGACCATGGGACTCTTGGGACGAGTGGTTTCTGACACCGTGGGAACCCCTGCCCCACCCCGGCCTCTGGGTGCCTGCTACAGACCACCACGTGCGCAGGGGTGAGGGCTCCGGGCCTGTGGCGATGGGGTTAGGGGACGGAGGACCTCCTCCCAGTCTCCCCCAGCCCGCGCAGCATCGGGCTGTGTGGCGCGCCCCGCTAATGGTGTCACCAGGTGACGTCACCTAGAGGGGTTGCTCAGGCGGTTCCCCTAAAGAGGGGTGCACGCCCAGCTCAGAGGCGAGGAGGTACAGGCTTAGGGGCCACTCGACCTCCCACAGCCCTGGCAGCCTGGCTGTTGGGGGCCTGGACAGTGCAGTGGCCCTGGCGCTGGCGGCGAGTGCTGGGCGCCTGAATTTGGGGAGCCACCCAGACCCAAGGGCCTTTCCACTACACCACTCCCTCCTGCATCCCTCACCAAACCCGGGTCTGACCCTCACCCTCCCCACCAGCCCCCAGGGGCCAACCTCCCAAACAGTGAGTGACCTTTGACTGCATGCCCTCACCCTAACATTTCAGTCTCAGAACCTAACACCTCCCTTAATCCCCCACCTCCGATCTAACCTTTAACAAGAGCCACTGCCAACCACATCTGGTCCAGCACCCCTCTCCCCCAGGAGCCCCCCACCTTCCTCCATAGAAGCTGCTATTGCTTCCCACGAACTCAAACGAAATAGGATTACTCAAAGAAGGATATGTCCGAACAAAAGACAGTGAACTAAAGAAGAAATAACGTAACTAATATACATGAGAAAAAGTTAACTTCAAAGGTAATCAAGTAATTGCAAAGGAAAGCTACCTGGAACTTTAAAAAATGACAATATTCAGTGCTGGAGATGGTGTGATGAAGCAGACACCTATTAGCACTGCTCCGGGCTACAGGACAGCATTTTCTGGAGACAGTTTCACAGGATGTGGCAAATAAATATTCAGGCTCCTGGGCTGGGTGATTACATTTCCAGAAATTTATCACGCATAAGAATAAAATATTGGGCCAGATATCATCATCATAATAAAAGGCTAATATGTAAATGGCCATCACACCATGACACCATAAGGACCCAACCGCAGGGAGGGGGGGGGCCCCAGCCTGGGACATGAGGCTGCCTCCCTGCCCAGCACAGGCCAGGGGACAGGAATAGCAATATTAAAATATTTCCTCTCGATCCTTTTGTAGTTCATAGCGTGATGACTGAGTGTTCACGCCACTGTGTGAGAGGTGCCGCCCACAAACCTTGTTATGCCTTCGGCACATGACCCATCTGATGTGAGCTTGAAAAAAAAAATTTCCTCTAATGAATTCCCTTTTAATGTGCATGAATTTTGTGCATTGGGCCACTAGACTGTATATTAAAAAAGAAGTTATGAAACACAAATGAGCTGGGGTAAGTTAGGACGAATTTTTCTACAGTGGCTTATGAAGCTGGTTTCTTAGTTCCCTCTCGGGGGAGCTGCACGTGGAGTTATTGGCAGCAAGTTGGCGATACTTTCAAAAGGGAAGCAGGGTCCTATGCCCAAGCCCCGCAGTGGCTCCCACCATCTTCCAAGTGAAGCTGGCCTGGAAGGCCGCCGCCCCCCCCTTCCTTCTGTGAGCGCCTCTCCTCCCAGCTCTGCTCTGTTCCACGCTGCCTCCTAGCTTGGGATGGGCCACTGGTATTTCTACACCCACCGGAATGTAAGTTTCCAAAGGGCAGAGACTGGAGCCTTGCTGTAATCTTCATGTCACTGAGACGTCCGGAGCACACGGCAGGCCTTGGGAACCAGTAAATGGTACAAGAACTAGGCCTTAGAGAACTAGGCTAGGACTTATATAAATAGAACGTGATCGATCTAAAAACAGAGATGAAGATGCTAAGGCCTTGCCTGTCAAATTCTCCAGGTTCAGTTCCAAGGGGAAAAACCCAACTTGAATCCACATAAGAGCCATGAGGAGGCTTCAGAAAGTCAACGTGGATCAGGGCTGAAGATGGCCAGTCACTCCAAACCCTAGAAGCTTGACTCACTTCTTCCTGGAATATCTGAAAGTCTAAAATAACTAGATGAGGGGCTATTACTTTGGAATTAAGTTTGATTATAATCACATGACCCAAAGTCATCTTTAAACACTCAAATAATCTCAGAATCTAAAGGAAACCATTTCTCATCCTCTTCAAAATGCCTTTACAACAGACTATTTTCTGTGTTCCAACGAATCTGCTTGGCAACAGACACTAGCTTATTGTAATGCTTGCCGCACACACTGACCAGTGATGCACAGAACAGCACTCTCCTCGCTTTACAGATGCGAAACCAAATCACAGGGTTCAGTGACGCCTGAGCAGCAGCCTGCCCCGCTTGGGCCGTGCTCCTAGCACTGCATAACACAGAGGGCCCATGATGGTCAGGACGGCTGGCGCTTTCCCCCTTCTCACAAGGACTTCCCTGCCACCCCTCCCCCAATCACTTCTAGAACCAGTTCTAGCCACATAGGTACTTTTCCTGTTTGCTCCCTCTTTCTGCTCTAGCTCTTAGGCCTTCTCTACAGGATAAAAGGCAGCTGATGGTTTAAACCAACAAAAAGACTAAGCCTGGCAGTTTAATGCAAAGCTTCCTAGAAAGAGAATCATTCCATCAATAAATACATGGTTGTTTAATTAATCCTTCTGTAAATAAAGTCAGGCTTCTGAAAATCCAAGTATATAAACAATGTTGCCACTGGCTCCAATTTTTTCCTAAAAGGAGCCCTAAGAGCTAAGGAGGGCTCACTTTAACATCAGCATGCCCCACTCAGGCCTCCTAAGAAAACGCGAGCTCCAGAAAAGAAAACGTTTTGGTACAATTCCTACGGGCCTGGTCTCAGCTCTTCTCCCCTGTTGTTGTTCTAGTTCTAGTTTATGGACTAGATGGAGAAAAACTACAACAAAAAACAAACCCACAGCCAAGTACCTCCTGTGAGGCGCCATCAAGCTAAATATTCTTAGTGTACAGGAAGTATTTGAGCACCAGAAAGTGGGTACAAGTCCATCTTTTTTAGGAGTCCCAAGTAAAGCAATTAGAAAACCAAGTATACCAGCACTTAAGAAAGTAAACCCAGCAATTCTAGCATTAACATATAAAACAAGCTACTAATAGATCATTCCAATACTATCCCAACTTGAATAGAGCAAAGCATCAATGTCATCAGTTTTAAAGCATCGTGATTAATAATGACAAATGCCTGAATTTCCGTGTTTGAATGACTACAGATGTAGTTAAAATTTGTCACTTCAAAGGAAGTAGGTCACCCACTGGAATCTGTATACATACTTTGCAAATGAGGTTACCAATGCACCTCCCTCCCAACTCTCCCTGCCCTGATTTCCTTTTCCTGGTCTTCTCACATTTCCCTAACTTTCTGAATGGTAGCAGAAAGCTCTGGCGATGACTAGTAAATGAGGTCCAGAACTTAGTGCCTTTACATTCGACGTCCCGGAGTGGACATGTTGACCTCACGACAACCACTGCAGCCCGTCTCCCTCCCAGCACGGGGCTTTGCTGTCCACAGGAAACCAACAGCCGCTTCCTTTGTCTTTCCATCACAGGTCGGACATCAACCCACTCCCCCCCAAAGTTCTCCCAACTGTCCTCAAGGCAGTTTCCTGGGGAGAGCTCTCCAAGGACCCCCTTCCTTAAAAAAATTTTTTAATTGATTTCAGAGAGGAAGGGAGAGGGAGAGATAGAAACATCAATGATGAGAATCCTGGATCGGCTGCCTCCTGCGTATTCCCTACTGGGATCGAGCCCGCAACACTGGCATGTGCCCTTGACCAGAATCGAACCTGGGACCTTCAGTCCACAGGCTGATGCTTTAGCCACTGAGCCACTTTCTCTATTTCAGGTTTAATGATTCTGTGCTCATTCTCCTTCTTTGCCCTGAAGGAATGCTTCAATCCTCAAGACATTAACAACGTACATGCAGCCCTGGCCAGAGAGCCCAGTTGGTTAGAGCATCGTACTGATATGCCAAGGTTGCAGGTTCAATCCCGGGTCAGGCCACATACAAGCATCAACCAACGAATGCATAAATAAGCGGGACAACAAATTAATTCATGTTCCTCATTCTCTCTCAAACAACACACATGCTTCTAGTTATCACCTGGTGGATTATGCTCTGCCCTCAAGTCTCACTCCTCACCCATCTCCTTTCTACGCTGAGCTCTGGGAGGGGCACCACGGATTGGCCAGAGGCTCTGCTGCCCCTGTGGCGTCGGCCCAGTTTGGTTGGGAAGAGGCAGGAGGAGAAGGAGGAGGAATTAGCTCTCCCCGCTCCTACCCTGCAGCCCAGGAGGCTGGCTGATGGCTCCCCTCTGGTGGGGCAACTTCAATAGCTGGCCACCTTCTTCCGACTCCAGGAACTGCTTCCCCCTCTCGCCTTTCAGGCCTGTGGGTAGTGACAAGTGCTGCTATTGCTAGCCTAGTGTCCCTGAACCTTGACCACCTTTATAAACTGTCCCAGTTCTGCGCTGGTCTGCTCAGCAGCATCGTAACCGCCCTCTTTCCAAGTTCTCTGCAGATCAGGAGCTGGGAGCCACCTTTCCGGAACCCCTTTCCGGCAAGGTCCTGGTCGGCACTGGCAAGGAGAGGCACCAGAACGATGCGGCAGGCAGAGGAAGGGAGCGCTGCGGCAGGCACAGGCGCAGGCTTCCCCTGTGCTCTCGTCTCAGATGCTCAGGAGCAGCTTCCTGACCTTCCAGGGGATGGGTAAGCCCGTAATCCCTCTGTCAAAACGCTTCAGACCGGCATGGAAACTCCCCTCTTCCTGAATGAACCCAAAGATATACTAGTAATTAAACGCTCCTCCGATTCCCCAGTTTGAGTGTGCCATCTGTTTCTTACCAGGACCCTGACTAATATAGTTCTTCTCTCATCCTAGTATTTCAGAGTAGAATATTGTCACTTGGGGAGTGAGAGACTTCTGTTTCATGCAATATGGCATACCAGAGGGACTGGAAATCCTCCCTCAACAAAACACCTAGAAACGTCAGACCAAATGTACAGCCAAACAGCAAGCAAGACATGCCCAAGTTCAAAACTGGCGGGGATAACGAAAACAGCAGCAGCCAGGTGCTGGCTCCGACTGCCAGGGTGGGGTGGGGTCTGCAGGACTAGTAGCCACACGGCAATGTCGTAATGATCACGCAGGGACAGAAGACAAGACTCCAGACAAGGCCTAGGTGGTAGCGGGAGACAGAATCATCACTTCTGCACAGGAAGACTGAGTGAGCAGCGTCACTTGTGGCTAGACTAATTTCTATAAAGATGACAAAATATATTTATTCTTGGGAAATTACCAACTCAATTTTAATGATAAAAAAGTGGTTCTTTAGACTGACACAACTTATCACCCTCAAGAAAAACTACAATCCCCTTAGATACCCTAAGTAAGAAGCTTTAGAATAACCCTAAACTCCTTTATCTCTGACATTACCTAATCCAGCGACTCCTCCATTTCCTGTATCTGCCCGCACCTCCCAGCCCTGCACTGACATTTCCATCTTTCTGGGAGTGGCATAGCGTCTCCCGAAGGTCCCTCTCCCAGCACCAATCACGTGGCTCAGCTGTGCGCCCTGCCATTCTGACGGCCTCTCCCCGCACATGCTTGGACCACTGACCTCCTCCGGCCCAGGCCCTGCTCCTCTCCACCCACCCAACACACCCGCTGCGCCCGCCCCTCTGAGGCCGGCCCTGAAGCCTCCCTGGTCCACAGGCTCCTTCCTGCCCCTCAGGCCACACGGCTCTTGGGATCTGCAATGTGATCTTCACAAGTCTTCCTTATAGCAGAGATTTTGCTGGCTTTTCTCCCCTCAGTAAAAATAAACAGTGAAGTGAGTTTGCCTTTCCTCAGTATATAGGTATGTGCTACTGATGGATGAGGCAGTGTCAGACTAAGAGACTTTGTGGTACCGTATTTGCCGGCGTATAAGACGATTTTTTGGCCCTGAAAATACCGTATTTGCCGGCGTATAAGACGACTGGGTGTATAAGGCGACCCCCTAACATTTCCACTCAAAATACAGAGTTTGTTATATACTCGCCGTATAAGACTACACCCCACTTGGAGGCATATTTTTCAGGGCCAAAAAATCGTCTTATACGCCGGCAAATACGGTACTTGTGTGGGTTTTTTTTGTTTTTGTTTTTTAAGAGGGTATTAACATGGAGAGGGCATAGAACTGAGGACTCAACAGTTTGGAAATGTTTTTGGCTCCATTGGCCCTCTGTGGCACAGGCTCTCTGGCACTGAATTGAAGAAACTTACCTGTGCTTTCCACCATTACAACCTGAACGTGTTTCCCACGCACAGTGACAGGCTGGTGCCAAACCACAGAAGCCTTCACGAGAGTGGCAGTGGCACTGATCCCGGGTAAGGCAGCTCCTGTGGACCTGCGCAGAGGATCTTGGGTCCTCAACAAAGAATGTGCAGCGTGAGCTCTGGCAGGCTGAACCACGGTGCCAGGGGAGCAGCCTCCTCTGCCCGGACACAGGCCGGCGGCCAGCGGGCCAGGAGGTGATCCCCGCATCACAGAAGGCGCTGCGGTGAGAGCGAGCCCTCGCCCGCCGGCACGTGCTGTCCTTTCAGGGAGAGGAGAGAGTCCGCCTGAGCGCGGAAACTCAGCTCCCTTCTATCTCAGGGGCCACAGTCTTACCTATATGTGGTCCACTGTTGACCAAAACCTTGTTATGGAGCATATGTATGACTGTAAATATCAGTATCTGTTGATCCAGTAATTCTAGTTACTAGATTTTTATCCTAGGCAAATCTCAAATCAACCAACCAGAAATCAAAGTACCAACACACTCACTCCAGGGATATCTGAAGAAAAGGCTGGCAAGAACCTAATTCTTTATCATTTGAAAATGATTAAGCAAATCATGATATATCCACACAACAACATAGTACATGCTCATTAAAATAATCATAAAGATTCTAGCACCACGGGAAACGCTGATCAGGAATAGTCAGATAGAGAAAAGCAGCACCTAAGCTCAAACCCGCGCTAGTTACAACTATCTAGAAATCAGGCATCTGCTTTGTCCAAGCTCCCCAAATAATATGGAAACATTATCACTTTTTGACTACTTCGGTTATTGGCAGGATTGTGGATTAATTTTCTTCCTTTTCATTGCTACTTACATTAATACTTGTGTAGAAAATAACCAATTAAAATTTTATTAGTCTCATTTAAAAAATATACCCCTTACTCTACCTCAAAAATATCTTTGCTCTATCTGCTCCTACTGGCAAAAAAGCACTTCCCTGCCTGAGGGAGGAAAGGCGGCACAGGAGACCCCGGTCCAGAGGCAGGTGGGGAGAGAGGCGCTTGCCAGGAATACTCTGCTCCAGGAAACCTGGCACCAACACCACACGCACGTGGTGCCCAAGTGAGTGCGCACACAGAAATCATCGCCTCGGAGCTATTTTTCAGAATCAGCCCTAAAAACAGCTGAAATCCACCCTACCGCGGGGAGGCCTATTTTTAGACCGAATTTCCAACAGCCAGGAGGCTGCAGACCCATCAAACACGTGCTCCTCTCGCTGCAGGGAAATGCCTCACTGTGCCAGGCCAGGCCAACCAGCGTGGCTCAGTGGTTGAGCACTGAACTATGAACTATGAGGTCAGGGTTCGATTCCCGGTTGGGGCACATCCCTGGGTTGTGGCGGGCTTGATCCCAGGGAAGGGGGCGTGCAGGAGGCAACCGATCAATGACTCTCATCACTGATGCTTCGCTCTCCCCCTCTCCCGTCCTCTCTGAAATCAATACAAATATATATTTAAAAGCCAGACCAGAGGAGTCTGGGGCCCCGTCCCCACTTAATGGCTACCTGTCGAACAGTGGCAAGGGCATCCCAATATTAATTTAAATGTCCAATCTGCGGCAAAATGGCCAAGAGTTCTTAGAAAAGGGGCAGAAGGGGGGAGGGGCACAGTGGGGCTATCTCTGGGGCCAGCTGGGGCTCCCTGCGAGTTTTCCCTAATTTTTAAACTGGAGCTCCTAAAATGTTACTGAAAAATGTTCTCATTCGAAGGCTGCCGAGTACATAATTTCTAAACCTTCTCAGACAAAATCACAGAAAGCAATTAGTGTTGCCACTTATTGGCAAAAAGTGTTTCATTTTATAATAGCAACAAAATTAAAAAAAATACCAGAGGACTAATCCAAAGCAGAATTTGGGCAAAAGCTCTATGATGAAAATCATAAACTTTACCCAAGGACCCAAAAGAAGAGTTCACAAGAAAAATAAACAAGCCAAAAGAATATGCAACACATCTAGGTGAAAGGCTCAGTACCATAAAGAGGTCAAGTTTTCACACATCCATTTATAAAATCTCAATTCTAGTCAAAATCTCAAGAGGGTATTAAAAATAATTTTGAAATAAGTTCAAATGTACAGAATAGTAGTGCTTCTATACACACCCCTTTAACAAGACCCCCCACCTGATGTTTCACATCGTTTGCCTATTACTCATACCATCATTACCCGGATGTACACACATTAGCTTTCCCTGACATCTTGAGAGCAAGATGAAGACTCGAAGCTCAACTACAAAAGATTAAAATGTGTATTTCCAAAAACAAGGACACTTCTAAAACTAGCATATTACCCTATCAGGAAATCCACGCTCATACCACACCACTAATCCAACCCATAGACGCCATTCAAATGTAGTAAACTGTCCCAACAATGTTTCCTTTCCCATTCTGGCCTCGGATCCCATCCAGGAGGATCCCATCCAGGAACACAAGTTGCCGCGTCTCACTGGTGTCCTGTTAATCTGGATAGTCCTGTGTTCTCCTGATTCCCACGTTCCCAGAGAGCACAGCCCTTCCGCTCTGCAGGGTGGCCCTCGGTGTGAACTCCAGGCGAGGCCCGCCTTCCTGGCAGCGACGCCTGAGGTGCGGAATGGGCTCCTAGTGCGTCCGTGCAGGAGGCAAATGGAGAGCCCTCTCCCCGCTGGTGATGTCGCCCACACCCACCGGGGCCAGCCCATCTCTGCCAGCCTTCTCCCCCGCCAAGTCACCACCTTACTGTGTAACTGGTCAGTGTAAGCATCGTGTGGGGAAATCCTGAGACCATGCCACATCTTGTTCTTTGCCAAACCACACCAGTCGTGACTCCCCGTGTGAATCAACCACCTCTATGATGGCTGCCTAATGGGGAGTCTCTAGCCATTAGTAGGGAGAGCTTTCCTTCCTCCCTCCCTCCCTCCTACCCTCCCTCCCTCTCTCCTCCCTTCCTCCATTCATTTGATGCTCAAATTGTGCCAGTATTGGCCAGTGGGAAACCGGCTGCTGTGTCCGATTACTAGTACATGTCCCACTCTTTGGCTTCCTGGCACCAGACGTACCAGGCTCATCTTGTGTACCTTCCCTGGAACAGCTACGAATCCTGATTCCTTTTAGAGGAGGATAATATATGAAAACAAGAAGTGGTACTAGGATTGTTCACTGTTACTGGGCAAGACATAGTTGCTTCTAGCTAGAAAATTACGTACGTACATGAACAGCCCTATCTATAACCACTTTTCTTATCTACTGTGTATATTTGTGAAAGAAACATGAGTTTCATCTTGGTACCTCCAATTCCAACCCAACACCCTCAGGGTTCCTTCTAACCTTCCATCTTCCCATGTTTGCAATTCCCTCCTCAGACAGTTAGAAACTCCGCTCCCATATCATCATCCCATACTTACAGCTTTGCCTCATTTCCTTGGCTTGCTCCAGGTAACAATCCCCCACCTCTGCAGAGCACCTCCATTTGATTTTTTGTTGTTAATCCTCACCCGAGGATATTTTCCTTTTCCTTTATTTATTTTTTTTTTTTTTGAGAGAGAGTGGGGGGGGGGAGAAAGAGAGAGAGAGAGAGAGAGAGAGAGAGAGAGAGAGAGAGAGAGAGCGCAACACTGATGTGAGACACATCAATTGGTTGCCTCCTGTATGCACTTCTACTAGGATGGGCATTGAACCTGCAACCGAGGTACATTCCCTTGACCAGGAATCAAACCCGAGACCCATCAGTGTGCAGGCTGACACTCTAACCACTGAGCAAACTGGCCAGAACTTTTAGATTTTATTAAAAGGCTCTGGACACACTCTAGTTTCAACTCTGAAATGGCCACTCAGGCTGTTTTGTGGAAAACAGACTGAAGGACGGGGCAGAAGCAGGGACTTAGTTAAGAAGCTATTTTGGTCATCTGGGTAAGGGATGTTGGCTGCATAGATGAATGTGCTGTTGATGGGGGTGGTGATATGCGGTCAAATAAAGGACGTATTTTGAAGTTAGAGCCAGCGGAAATTGTTAATGGATCAGAAGTGGACACGACAGACAAAACAACGATGGCAAACAGCAGTAGCCAACTGCAGCTGGGCATCAGCCCTCTGCGCCTGCCACCGCTCTATTTCCTTTACAGGTAAAAATCCATCCAAGCAGAAACAGGTTTGGCTCAGTGGATAGAGCATTGGCCTGCGGACTGAAAGGTCCGGGTTCGATTCCGGCCAAGGGCTTGTACCTTGGTTGCGGGCACATCCCCAGTGGGGGGTGTACAAGAGGCTGCTGATCGATGATTCTCTCTCATCGATGTTTCTAGCTCTCTATCCCTCTCTCTTCCTCTCTGTAAAAAATCAATAAAATATATATTTTTAAAAATCCATCCAATCTTCACAATGTCCTGTGAGGAAGGCATAGCGGGACACCCCCGCTTTAATAAAATGAAGAGTGAGGCAGGGAGGGGCTTAGAAACTGTCTAAGGCCTCAAGTCCTGTCAGATGGCAGCGTGAGGTCTGAGCGGGCAGTGGGTTTGGGAGCCTGGGCGCCAGCGCTGGCCTTACTGAGCCACCGTGGGCACGGCACCACTCAGGGGGAGGGGGCGGGGGGAGTGGGACAGACTGCAGGGACAGAGTGCTTTGCTGGACAATTCCCAGTGGACACCCACGTGGAGATGCTGGGGAAGGGCCGGCATGTCTGGACCTCGGGAAAGGTGGGGATGGAGTTATAAATGGAAAGTCATCAGCATGGAGACAGTATTTAAAGCCGAAGGAGTGGATGAGATCACCAGAGCAGCTTTTCAAATTGAAGGTTACGAAATCAATTTAGTGGGTCATGAACGGTACTTCAAAAAAAAATGAAAAAAATGAAATAGAACAGAACGGAAAATAACAGAGTCCATGGCTTACAAAACTTTTTGTGAAACTCTGTTTCAGTGCGGAGTGTCTACGGTATAAGTGAAGATGGCGGGTGTTTGGTTAAACGGAGGTTTAAAGCCATTGGTCTAGAGACTGAAGGCAGGGTTGATGCCTCGATCACTCCACATTTAGAGGCTGGAAGGGGGCAAGCCGGAGAGAAGAGGGAAGGGCAGAGGGGCCTGGTGAAGAAGGCAGGCAGCCAGTGCGGGTCCCCAGGAGGGAGTGTGACATGATCGGCACCAGACTACGTAAGTGTCAAGCAGTATGACCCCAAACAGGAGCCCGGAAGGATTACGGATGGAGAGGGAGCACAGCGCCCGGGGAGCTGGGGAGCACAGGCCTGGTGGCTGAGAACAGAACAGGGGAGGGGGGAGAGGTGAAGTGAGGATTTTACGCAGACCCTGCGTTTGAGGGGACAGGATACCAGCCTGTAACTTGCACACGGTAACTATCTACCAGGCCCGGAATGCAGGCATGGCGATGACAGTGCTGGCCTAGAAGGGCTCGCCCTCCGGGAGCAGGCAGACAGCTGCCTGCCACAGGCTGAGGTCAGGGCCGAGCAGGCTTGACGAGGGCATTGGCAGTTTTCCTTTCAACCTGGCTGCTCACCGACAACCCAATCCACCGTTCTGTGCAGGCGGCCACTCAGCCCCCGCACTCCTACCTCCTGGCTTGTGCCTGCCCCTCCCAAAAATGTGCCCCAAATCTCCGTCCTTCCTCAAGGCCTGCCTACATCTGACCTGTCAGGAAACAACCAACGCAGGGACTTTGCTTTGCCTGCACAGCCACGGCATTTCCTGCCCACATCCCAGTCCCTGGGCCCGGGCCCTGCCCTGCCCCTACCTCCTACTACACGTGAGCGCCGTGGCCCCCCCTGGGTGGCATTGCTGGTGGGTAACGAAGGTGCCTGGCATTTGGGTGGCGCTCTAACCGCCAAGCAAATATCACTGCCCCGTAATCCAACTCAGACTCCAGCACTGCTGTTCTGATGTCTGAACCTTCACCCGCTCCTAACTCAGCTCGGTCTCATCTTCCAAGCATGCCGCACGGCCTTCCCCTCCCGGCCTCCCAGACTGGGACAGTGAGAATCAAAACAAGCACAACAAACAAGACATGCAGAGATGAGATGAAAAGGGAGACATTCATCAAACTGCTGACAAAAGCGGTCTTTGGGGTGGGGCTGAGGGAACTGGTTTAATGAGCATGTTAACTTTAAAAGAAGTAACATTTAATAACGGCAGCTTTTTTTTTTTTTTGAGTGCTTACACCGTGCGCCAGGAAATAGTCTCATTTAACCCTAACAGTCTATTCTGCAGATGGGGAAACTAAGGCTCGGGAAGTTAAGTCACTCACAAGGTCACACAGCTAGTCAGCAAAGACGAATGCTAGGACTCAGACCAGGTCCAGGAGAGTGCCCACCTCCTCTGGTCTAGGTCGTGCTGCGCTCCCGGTGGCTCTGGGGCCTTCCCCGGTCTCTCCTTTGTCCTGCCTGGCCCTCTGCCTGAGGAACGCTAGCTGGCGTTCCTCTCACCCGGCAAGTCAGTGCAAATCCTGCCTTCCCGCCGCTCCAGGACACGCCCGGGTCAGCCTCTCCTGAGGGGTACCCAGGCCCGCCTTTCCTCCGGGGGGGGGGGGGACACTCTGTCTCCCACTCTGGGCACACAGCAAGCATCCAAATGCGGGGAGAAGTGACAATGTGTCAGGTGGAGACAAGGCCTTCATCTCTGAGAGGAGAGGTTCCAAGAATAGAAGTCTAAAGCCCTCCCTCGCCCCCGCTTTGTGCCTTGCCCACACACAGATCATTACTTCTGATGAAATTACTTAACTGACTACTTATAAATATAAATAACGAATCAAAGGTGTTTTTTCTTTTTAAAAATACATTTAGAGTTTTGAAAATTAGTCACCTTGTTCAAAGCCTCTGACCTTTGGAGAAAGCACTTTGAGGTTTGGCACCCAGCCTGGCCCAGGTGGCTCAGTGGTTGGGCGTTGCCCTATGTGAACCAGGCGGTCAGGGTCTGATTCCCAGTCAGAGTGCGGCCTGGGTCGCAGGCTTGATCCCCAATAGGGGGCGTGCAGGAGGCAGCCGTCAATGATTCTCTCTCATCACTGATGTTTCTATCTCACTCCCTATTCCCTTCCTCTCTGGGAAAGGAAGGGAGGGAGGGAGGAAATATATACATTTAAGTTGCAAAAATCGCCTTTAATAACCACTGACCACATCTGAGCTTATGAACAGAGTGGAGTCCAAACAAATAGCACATTATAAACAAAAGCCTGGTCCCAAAAGTCTGAGAGAGGAGACACAGAAGGGGACTCGTGGATTTTAACATGTCCTTGGCCTTCTCAGGCAGAGCAATGAGAAATGCAGTCAACTAAAGCATTAAGACTGGATTTTATTGGAGGTACCAACACCATACATAGGTCAACCTGTCAAAATGAAGCAAAAAAGCAGAACTGAGTTCTATGGGTATAGTCCACTCCAGCTAAAAGCCAATGGACCTTCTCACAGTTTAAGGGACCCTCTCCGTGCGGCTGGGGATGCAGGCATAGGGGGAATGCTGTCTGGATGATTAATTCCTGGGAAAGCGCACAGGAGTTGGGAGGATCAGAGGTGAGCAGACACTCTACGGCTTGCACTATTGCCTCAAACTCACCACAACTCCAAAATCCTGAGAAACAATGTGTTAGTTCTTGTTAAATGCATCTGTAAGCTATAAGCATCCTTCTAAAGATTACTGACCTTCCCATTTGAAAACAAACAGACTTCAACCCAGAACTTCTATAGTCTCCAAGAAAAGCCTCAAGAATTACACTGAGGGGCTAGATTATTATGATCTCTGAATGCATAATAATCTGGCCACTCAGTGCAGTTTGGCCTGGCCGGTGTGGCTCAGCTGTTGAATGTCAACCTAAGAACCAGGAGGTCAGGGCTCAAATCCCAGACAGGGTACATGCCCGGGTTGTGAGCTCAATCCCCAGTGTGGGGCATGCAGGAGCAGCTGGTCAATGATTCTCTCATCATTGATATTTCTCTCTATTCCTCTCCCTAAAATCAAGAAAAACATACTTTAAAAAACAATTTAAAAATTTATTTTATTATCCCTCCCCTATTAAACTAACATGAACAACTATCATTAAAAATATTTATAAAAGTTAAAAAATGAAATAATTTGGGGTTGGAAGATTTTAAGAAATAAAACGGCAGATTATTTTAGTAGCAATAAGATCTTTGTGAATGGTTGAACTCTAGACTGTATTTTAAGTTCTTATTTCATTTCAAAAAGGAAAAAAAAGGGCAAGCCACAGCCGCAAGGAGGGTGCCAAGTGCACACACAACAGGCTCTGAGAGACAAAATAACTACTCCTGACAACTGCTGCTGTCTCTCCCCAAAGACCTGAGCAGCAATAACCATAAACCCCCTTCGATGGAGGGTATTAGGAGCTTGGGCACCAGTCAGCAACCATCTCTCCCTGTGGGGCAGTGAGACCATCGAACATTGCTTTCTTACCTGGAGTCGAACTAAATGTCCTGTAGAAAAAGACCAAGAACATGTTTTTAAGAAATCACTTGGAAACAGAATTTTATTTTAGCAAGGTAAAATTGCTCCCCTGATTAAACTTGTTTTCAATCGATTCTCCTGGGTGATGCACTGGAAAACATACTACAGAGGTGGGCAGAAGTAGGTTTACAGTTGTTACCTTTAGTTTGCCTTTTACAGCTGTAAACGTACTTTGCCCACCCTGTATACACGGAGTGGCCAGATGATGATGATCTATGAACGAATAAGAATCTGGCCACTCAGTGTATATCCTATAGAATAAAAGGCTAATATGCAAATTGTCCCCTCAACCAGGAGTTCGACCAGCAGGCCGGCCGGCCAACTGCCTATGTCTCCTCCCCTGGCCAGGCTGGCTGGACCCCATCCATGCATGAATTCATGCACCAGGCCTCCACACACACTGAAAAGCCAGATTATTATGCGTTCAGAGGTCATAATAATCTGGCCACTCAGTGTGTCTGGAATCAAGAAACCTATATTTAAATACTTTTATGGTTTTGTCACTTATTCTGTGTCTTGGGCAAGGTTACTAACCCAAAAGTCCCACGTTCCTCATTTGCAAAATGGAATTAACCTATCTTGCTGCCTCACAGAAATGCTCCACAATGTATCTGTGAACTGCTAAGTACCACATAAATTAAAATAATCATTATTCCTATTACCTTCCCCTCTCACTTTCCCAGGGAAAAGACTAAACCAATGACAAAACAGGCAAAAGACAAGCAATAAGGAAACAAACAAACAAACAAACAAAAAACCCACTAGAGGAGGGGTTAGCCATCAATCTGATCAATCAAGAAAAAAATACAAAACCCTATAAAACAAAATAACTACCATGACTGATAGAAAGCCATTAGGTGACAGTTAATTTCTATGTCATTCTCTAAGAGCACACCCACATCCTGGAATCTACAGTCCATTCATAAAATCACAGCAGGGTTAAATCCTCATCAGTCCTCCTCGTTCACAAACAAATGCCAAGGAGCACATTCTTACTCTGTAGACAAAAGCCACAAGCCACAAGACCAATCCCACTCTCCCCACGGACGGCCAGCGCTGACTGCGGAGACCCACTCTCCCCGGTCACAGAACGGTGTTATTTGCTTAGGGCCGCAGTGCTAGTAAGTGGCAGAGAGGGATTCAAACATCAGGGAACAGGTGTAGAGACCAGGAGGATTTCATCTCACAAGTCTGCCATGGTCGACTCTTTGTCACAGTGAGATGTAAACAAGTCCACAGTGAAGCGTCTCTCACCTTAGTGGTCCAAGTGAATGTCAGACAACCATGAGCCTCATTTTCTGCATCCAATAATGATGGACTAAATGTTTGCCAAAAAGGGGATGAAATAGACATGCTTCTTTTTAAAAGTAACAAAAGACTAAAAGGATAATAAGGAATTACCAAATTAATATCTTGGAAAGAAATCTCTCTCTCAACCAGGAATGAAAAGATCCTGGTTTGCCAGTGCTCTCAGGCACCTGGAAAAGGCAAAGGAAAAGCCTCCTTGAAAGAAGACATTCAAGGCATATAATTATTTCTATAAATAATGTTTCAAGTACCATGTCCAGTACACAAACATATGAAGAGACAAAACACCACGAGTAAGGACCATTATAAACAGTCACAGACCCAAAGAAACTAAGAGAATTGACAGATTATTAAACAATTCTATTTACTCTGTTTTAAGAATAAAAGGCAAGCTAGAAAAATTTAGTAGGGAATTCGAATCCATAAGCAACATAGCAGATTGAAAAGAACCAAAATGGGGGGAAGGGGGAGATCTACTGAGTTCTTAATTTCAATTAAAAGTACATTAGTCAACGAGAACTGGTCCAATGAAAGATAGGTCAAAGAAACTATGAAGAATGAAAAACAGAAATAAAAATGACAGGAGAAAGAATGAGTGACAAAAAGGATACAGTGAGGTCTAACATATCAGTGTAGTAACCAAAGTCTGAGAATGAGGAAAGAACAGGAGCAAAGCAACGAGAACTGCTATGAATTCTCTAAACAGATAAAAGATACCAAGCCACAGGCTCAAGAAGCCTGCTGAATACAAAATCAGTGATCTCTATTATCCTAGAATGTCTTCTAAAGATGGCATGACCTGCTCTAAGTATAGTGCCAGAGCTAACTAAACAAGTATCTACTGTGGTCTACTAGGGCCAGACACAGAATACAAACACAATGCTCCCAGCAGGTGGAGGAACCATAACAATCTACTACTCCCTCTATCTATGCGCTACCAAAAAGAAGGAAAAAAGAAAAGAAAAAGTTAGGAAGAAAATGCTGGAGAGAAGTAGTAAAAGAAAGCGGGTGAGCATCAACTTAAGAACCAGGAGAGCGCATGCCTGGTTTGTGGGCTCAGGAGGGGGCGTGCCGGAGGCAGCCAACTGCTGATTCTCCCTCCTCATTGCTGTTTCTATCTCTCTCTCCCTTTCCCTATCTCTCTGGAATCAATAAAAATATATTTTAAAAGAAATAAAAAGAAAGTAGGTTAAATTTAAAAGCAATAAAACTAAAAGGCACTTGTAAGAGTAGCATTAAGGACACTCCAATGTTATCCAATGATCTGGGTCTAGACGTTATTTCCAATTTCCATTCCTTTCACTGTGCTGATTAGGGACACCACACTCTACACTGAAAAATCCTTGGTACAGGAAGCTCAAAGAAGAATCTTTTCTTCATGCTCTCCCCCAGGCCTAGCATGGTGACGTAAGTGAGGCTAACGGGCACCTTTTCCTCTGTTGCTCTAACACGGGAAGCTGGCTCTTGGAAGACCAGGCAAAGGAAGGAGTCCACCAGGAGCCAGCTGACCAACAGCAGTCCCTGAAGCACAGTGTACTAGAGCACATAATCAGAAAGTGAGTGTCTGGAATACGTAAATCCTCAAGTTATATGAAATCAATCTGGCCAAAAGCCCAAAATGCTAAATGAACCCTCTCATCCAAGGTAACATACAGGGGCACAGCTTCTGTAGCTGCCCTTCCCAGAGCTTCTGTAACACAGCACACCCCACACGCGGACTCCAGTGGGAGAAGAGCCGGCTGAAAGGTGAGTGTTAACGCATAAAGCCCTGCACACATCAATGTGTGGAAATAAAATGAGCCCTTTCTGAAACACAGTTCTACTGAAGTTTCCAGACAGGCAGTCCATGACTAGGGAGTGCTCCTGTGATTCTGTGTTTGGAATATGACCTTCAGACTAAAAACACAGAGACATGATTCAATACATAACTCTAAATGTCTCAGTCTTAGAAATACAGTGGCTTACAATATTTTATGCATGCTGGGACTGACTCTTGAAGTTTGGTTCTCCAGGTCTCATGGGTTTTGTGAGCTGTACAGGCTTCAAAGAGATCAGGAAAACATTACAACGACTAAATAAAAATGTAGGCATTCAACAAATATCAAAATCACTCAAAATGTCTCCTATGTCTGGGATTCCATTACTGCTTAATTCCGCATACAGGTTTATTCAGATCTAACCTAGTGTGTCTAAACTAACTTCTTCCAATGATACCAACAACAGAAAAGAACTTCAAATTGCCAGACAATAAAAACCACACATCTGATAAGGGTCTAGTATTTAAAATATTTGAAGAACTCTTATAACTCAACAACAAAAAGACAACAACCCAATTAAAAATAAACAGAGGACTTGAATAAACATTTTTCCAAAGACAATACACAAATGGCTGACAGGCACTTAAAAAGATGCTTAATATTATTAGGAAAATTCAAATCAAAACCACAATGAGATACTGCCTCACACCCTCTTGGGTGGCTATAATAAAAAAGTAGAGGATTACAAGTGTTGGCCAGAATGAAAAATCGGAATCCACATACATTGCTGGTGGGAATGTAAAATGGTGCAGCCATTTTGGAAGCCAGTTAAGCAGCTCCTCAAAAGACTGTAGTTACTATACAACCTAGCAATTCTACTCCAGGCATACACCCAAAGACTGTAGTTACTATACAACCTAGCAATTCTACTCCAGGCATACACCCAAAGACTGTAGTTACTATATAACCTAGCAATTCTACTCCAGGTATACACCCAAAAGACTTTGAAAGCAGAGATTCAAACAGATATCTGTAGGCCAAATATTCATTGTAGCACTATTCACAAAACCAAACGGTGGGAACAACCCAAACGTCCATCAACAGATGAACGGATAAACAAACTGTGGTATAGACACACAATGAAGTATTATTCAGCCATAAAAAAGGAATGGAGTCCTACACATGCTACAATAAGGGTGAACATAAAAATGTGGATAAAGCCGGGTGTCCCAGGGGGCCATGTGCCCCGGGTGAGCCGTGTGTCCCAGGGGAAGCAGTGGGACCCGGGGGAAGGGGCGGTGTGAACCAGAGGAGGAGCGGATTCTATTCATGTGATTCTTAGATAGTCACCATAAAACAAGCAGATTGTCAAATGACAGCAGGGAAGGTAAGGAGACATGGGGGGAGATAAGAGAACAACCGAAGGACTGGTATGCATGAATACAACCAACGAACACAAAACTCTGGGGAGGGAAGGCATGGATGGGAGGTGGGGGGGGGGGGGCAAAGGTAAGATATGTACACATATAATACCTTAATTTAAAAAATTGGGAAAAAATAAATTAAAAAATGTGGATAAATATAAAAATGTGGATAAACCTCAAAACATGCTAAGTGAAAGAAGCCAGGCACAAAAGGTCACCTTTTGCATAATTCCATTTATATATAACTAGAGGCCTGATGCACAAAATTCGTGCCCCGAGGGAGAGGGGTGTCCCTCAGCCCAGCCTGTACCCTCTCCAATCTGGGACATCCCTCTCACAATCCAGGACTGCTGGCTCCCACCTGCTCACCTGCCTGCCTGCCTGATTGCCCCTAACTGCTTCTGCATGCCAGCCTGATCACCCCCTAAACCAGGGGTAGGCAAACTTTTTGACTCAAGGGCCAAAATGGGTTCTTAAACTGGATCGGAGGGCCGGAACAAAAGCATGGATGGAGTGTTTGTGTGAATTAATATAAATTCAAAGTAAACAATATTACATAAAAGAGTACGGTCTTTTTTTTTTTTTTAATTCAATAGTTTTACTCACTGGATCCGGCCTACGGGCCGTAGTTTGCCTAGCCCTGCCCTAAACACTCCTCTGCCAGCCTGATATATGCCTGTGCCCCTGTAGGCCCAATTGCTCCCAACTGCCCTCCCCTGCCAGCCTGGTTGCCCCCGACTGCCCTCCCTTGCCGGCCTGGCGCCCATAACTGTATAGGCTTCAAAGAGATCGGGAAAACAATACAATGACTAAATAAAAATGTAGGCATTGAACAAATATGAAATCATTCAAAATGTCCACTTATTTATGCATTTGTTGGTTGTTCCACTTATTCACTTGTTGTTCCACTTATTTATGCATTCATTGGCTGCTTCTTATATGTTGCCCTGACCAGGGGTCAAGCCTACAACTTAGGCAATCCCGATGATGCTCTGACCAACTGAACTATCTGGCCAGGGCCCCAAAGTGTGCATATTTAACTCAACACAACCGAGAGAGATGACAGAGGTGTATTTTAGATGTTCTGGCAGCAGTTAGTAAGAGAGATGACCAGGGACTGGGGAAATCCCAGTCCCTAACTGCCCTTCCCTGTAGGCCCAGTCACCCAACTGCTCTCCTCTGCTGGCCTGATCACCCCCAACTGCCCTCCTCTGCTGGCCTGATTGCCCACATTGCTCTCACCTGTTGGCCATTTTGTGGCACCATCTTGTGTCCATATGGGGACAGCCATTTTGTGTGTTGGAGTGATGGCCAATTTGAAATTATCTCTTTATTAAGCAGGATAACCAAAATAGGTGAATTCATAGAGAAAGCAGATTGGTAGTTGCCAGGGGATTGGGGGAAAAGGGGACTCAGTGCTAAGGGGTATGAGGCTTCTTTTGGGAGTGATGAAATGTTTTGGAATTAGAAGTTGTGTCTGCACAATGTTGTGAATGTACTAAATGCCAATGAATTGTTTTTCACTTAAAAATGGTTAGTTAATTTTGGTCAAAGGGTACAAATGCTCAGTTGTAAGATAAGTAAAAAATCCAAAAGACAGCCGAAGCCGGTTTAGCTCAGTGGATAGTGTTGGTCTGCGGACTGAAAGGTCCTGGGTTCGATTCCGGTCAAGGGCATGTACTTTAGTTGCAGGCACATCCCCAGTAGGGGGTGTGCAAGAGGCAGCTGATCGATGATTCTCTCTCATCGATGTTTCTAACTCTCTATCCCTCTCTCTTCATCTCTATAAAAAATCAATAAAACATATTTAAAAACCCAAAAGACATCTTAATCTGCAAGATCCTAGAACACTCAAGGTGAGTAATTTCATTATTTGGTCTTCCCCTTGGCTCATCTCCCTTACTCCTGGCTCACTCCTATGACCCAGGCTCCACTGTGCAAACACACGAAGTACTAACCAAGCTGCTATATGGGTTTGAAACACTAAATTCACTACTGTTTCTTTCAACACTGACCTACTTTTCGTTTTAGAGCTGAGTGCAAACACTAAAAGCTAACCTTTTACCATAATCATCCTAAATTACCTTTGTGGTACCTTCTGCAATGCTCATTTAAGGGGATCAGGGCAATGGACATCTGACTCTAAGAATGCCTTGTGCTGCCAACCTTTTTGCCTACCGGCTCAGGACCACACTCTTACTAAGATTGACTCACTCGCTCTTACTGCCATTGCTCTTCTAGAATTAACCAATGTTTACTAGCAACTTCCTGTCTCCGCGGTCAAATTATTATAATGTATTATCACTGATCGAACTGTTTGTTTCCCTCACTACATTGCCAAGCACCCTGAAGATAAGTACAGGGACTCATCTCAAAACTCGGAGACAATCGCTGCTCCTCACCTAGGCCTTCCCGCACCTGGCCTCTTGCCTTCCGTTCCGATGTACTGGGTCCACTGCACTTCGTTCCCAGCCCCCACCCCTTGGCTTCTCCTCAAAAAGCTTTCTGACCACCAAACAATCCGTGCCTAAGGACAAGTATCCTGTGCCAAAACTAAATCCCATCACTTCTGGCTTCTATCTACTTTGTTCTTCTCTACTTCAAAAGCAATTCACAGTCTGCTCACACATTCGAGATTCAAGGCACTTGCAGAGAACATAAGGAGTGTTGACACCACAATCCTTGCCTCAAAGAGGCCTGGGGAAGGAGGGCAAGAACATGCTTAGAAGGATTTAATAAAAAGGGAAGATTAAATGTACACAAGAAAATTGCAGAATGTTATGAGAAAAACACCCAGCTAAGGGAATGTTGTGTTTCAGGAAAAGAGCACTTGAAAGATGGAGACTGGACAGCAGGGCACGAACACATGCATGGAGATGGGGACAAACTCGGTTGTCAGGTAAGTTTTGGCAGGGTCAGAGGCTGCAATGGAGGACGTGCAGGGAAACAGGGTGATGGCCGTGGGAAGGTCCTAATTGGCTGAATAACAAGGCAAGGTGTCTATATTATTTTTTTAATTTTTATTGATTTTTTTAGAGGAGGGAGGAGGGAGGGAAAAAGAAAGAGAGGCTCTGACGGCAACTCGGGCAGGCCTCCCACATGCTGGTCCCAACCACTTCCAATGCCCACACCCCCAGCAGCCTGTCTCCTGCAGCACTGGTTCCTCAGCATCTTCTCAAAGGAACTCTTCTTCAAGTCCTTCACTTAAATCACTAACTAAAGAGGAAAATAATTTAATAGTTGACCCATAAAAAGAGATTAAAAGCAAATCTCATGAACTGATGTAACGTGAGATACGTAGTCTTTACAACAAACATGTGACCTCTTACTGTGTGCCATGTACTGCTCTAAGCAATAGAGATTCGAAGGTAAAGGAAGCACAGTTCCTATCCAGAGTTTAGAGTTTAGTGGTAAGAAAAGATAAAAATGTCAAAAAAGCCAAAACCAGTTTGGCTCAGTGGATAGAGCGTCGGGCTGCGGACTGAAACATTCCGGGTTCGATTCCGGTCAAGGGCATGTACCTTGGTTGTGGGCACATCCCCAGTAGGGGGTGAGTGGAGGCACCTGATCGATGTTTCTCTCTCATCGATGTTTCTCTCTATCCCTCTCTCTTCCCCCTCTGTAAAAAACTCAATAAAATATATTTTTTTAAAAAGTCAGAAAAATGCCGTGAAGAGGAAGGATATTAAAAATTTTCACGAACGTTAGCAGTGTTTTCATTTGAACAACTTTTAGAACTGTCTTATTGAATCGTATCCTTTTATTATAAAATTAATGTGTGCTCATGGAATAAATTTCAAACAGTACAGGTGTATAATCTTACTCTCCAGAGATAACTATTGTTTATACATTGCAGTGCATACTGTAATGCACTTTAAAAAAATAGGATTTATTTTTAGAGCAGTTGTAGGTTCACAGCAAAATTGAGAGGAAGGTACAGAGATTTCCCTAAATATCCTCAGCTCCCGCATAGTCTCCACCATTACGAATATCTCCCACCAAAGTGAAACGTTTCAACAGCTGATGAACCTGCACTGACACATCATCTATGGCTCAGAGTCCACACATAGTTTACATTCAGTTTGCTCCTAGTGATGTTATAATGAGATGTATTCACCATTCTGATATCACACAGAGTAGCTTCAGTGCTCTAAAAATGTCTGTGCTCCACCTGGTCATTCCTCCCCTCCCGCCACCTATGGCAACTACTGGCCTTTCATTCTCTCTTCATAGTTTGTCTTTTTCCAGAATGCCAGGTAGTTGGGATCACACACTATTTAGCCTTTTCAGGTTGGCTTCTCTCACTTAGTGATATGCATTCAAGTTTCCTCCATGTCTTTTCATGGCTTGGTAGCTCATTTGTTTTTGGCACCGAATAAGTCTCCCGCCTGTACTGCACACGGTCACTACAGCATTAGTGACTCCATTCCCTATGCTGCACTCACACCTCCAGGGTGTAACTGCCAATTTTGTGACTGCCAAGTTGTAGTTCTCCAAGAGCTGTCTTCTAGATCGTTAAAATTAAATACAGAATCTCACTGTGTACAGGTTAAGGGCACAGAATCTGAAGTCAGGATGCCTGATTTCAAACCCTGGCCCTGCTCCTTTTTAAATGAGACTTCTCTGTTATACAGTTTCCTCCTCTGAAAACAGACATTAAAGTACCTCCCTCATACTTGTGTGCATGCGCATGGGCCTAGCCAGTGGCCATAGACAGCGGGTGTGTGTGGGGGGGTTTGGAATGGGAATGGGGGGATAAGGACAATTATGTGATACCATAATCAATAAAAAAAATTTAAATAAAAAAAAGTACCTCCCTCATATAATTTTGACAAAAATTAAGCAAGCTAATATTTTTAAGTATTTGCAACAATCCCTGGAATTTAGAATGTATTATTTATATAAAATAATTACTTATACTATTATTTACTAAAGTTTTTTATAAATAAAATATCTGTGCCTATTTTGGAATCAAAGTGGGTTGATGCCAAAATTTCCTGTATAGCCATTTTATTTAAATCAGTTACTAAATTCTACAGATCTTTCTCACGCAGATTAGGGATTAGGGCTTTGGGCAGGGAAAAACCAGAGAGGCAAGAATGCTTCCAGCCCTCCCATCCCCCCACCTCCACCTCTCCTCTCCCAATCAGAACACGTCTCTCAACCACACATCACTCCTTTCTTCACAAAACCTGTTCCGCTCAGGAGAACCAAGTAGCTCGGCCCATATTCAAGGCCTCACCAAGCTACCCCACCTCACCGTCCGCTACACTCCCCCCTGGCTGGCCCTTGTTGTGCCCTCCAGTCCCTCGGAGGACTCGTGCTTGTTATGTAACATGTCACCCACTTCAGAGCCACGGTTCTGAAGGCCCCACTCATCCACATGGCTCTCTCCAATCCGTCCCTCTAGGTCCTGCTCCCAAGTCCCCTTCTCCTCCGCTGCCTGCTCCCATATTGTCCCCGCCTGGAGGAATGAATGCCTCTTCCCTAGTTCTGACCCGGAACTCTGGCCTTAGAGACCCTGGGTAGACTTCATAACTGTTAACTGTCCATGGTGACTCTCCCACAGACACTGAACTCAGGGAAAGCGTGTTATTCATTTTTATACTTCTTGTGCATGGCACGGTATACACTTAGCAATGTTGGCTGAAATGAAATTTTCTTTTTCTTGTATTTTCTCAGATGTCTCATTCTCATAGGCTTCATTTCCTGCGTACCTTATCTTTAGGGGTAGCCAACTTTCAGCACTTTGCTGGCCAATACAACAAAATTTTAAAAGTTTTTTTTTCTAAAAGAGGTAAATGATACAGGCTGCATCATTACTCCAACTCTGATTTCTCCTATTCAGTATGTTAGAACTTAAATCTCCTTCCACAAAGGTTTCTTCAACTAAAAGAAAATAAAGATTCTACTGCCTTGATATTTAAACTCACATATCTACTACAGGAAAAACAGCATTAAATCCAATGCAACAAGTTTATTTTTGCTTATGTTTGTTCACTCATGTACAGGTTCCTATCAAGCTGTGTAGGTTCATTTATACTGACTTATGTTTAGTTGACAAAGAGTTGTTTGGCTGGAATCTTTTATTTTTTAAATATATTTTATTGATTTTTTACAGAGAGGAAGGGAGAGGGATAGAGAGCTAGAAACATCAATGAGAGAGAAACACAGACCAGCTGCCTCTTGCACACCCCCCACTGGGGATGTGCCCGCAACCAAGGTACATGCCCTTGAGTGGAATCGAACCTGGGACCCTTCAGTCCACAGACCGACGCTCTATCCACTGAGCCAAACCGGTTTCGGCATGGCTGGAATCTTGAGGGCATGTTCTCCATACCTCTGTCGCCATCAAGTAGGAACTATGGAACACAAAAGAGTCTAATTTGTTGTTCTAAAACTCGCCAGGGGGGCCCTGTCGGTGTGGCTCAGTGGTTGAGCATCGACCTAAAAAAACAAGAAGTCATAGTTTGATTCCCGGTCAGGGTTGCTCGATCACCAGTAGGGGATGTGCAAGAAGCAGTTGGTCCATGCTGCTTCTATCTAAAGTAAATATGAACATATTTAAAAAATAAAACTCTCACCCTAGCCAGTTTGGCTCAGTAGATAGAGTGTCAGCCTATGAACCAAAAGGTCCCGGGTTCGATTCTAGTCAAGGACATGTACCTTGGTTGAAGGTTCCTCCCTGACCTGGGTCCTGGCTGAGGCTTGTGCAGGAGGCAACCCATCGATGTTTCACATCGATGTTTCTGTCTTTCACGTTTCTAAAAACCAATGGAAAAATATCCTTGGGTGAGGGTTAACAAAAAAATAAAGAGAGAAAAACAACTCCCCAGGAAGAATTCCCAGCTTTCTTCACAGGGCAGAGAGTTCCTTTGTTTGTGCACTTATGACGCTTCATACCCCATCCAACCTCAACTGCTGTTTTCCTTCTGGGAGATGAGGAATGGCCGTCACTCTAACATACCCTAAGACCCTCACCAACTCATTGCTCTGCAGACGTCACCGGGCTAAATGAACTCAGTTCTTTGCCTGAGATTGCCTCTGAATGTTTTCCTCTTCCTCCAACCATTTTACTCACAGGAAAGCTCTGCAAGTTTTCTAAAAATCCAAACTTGACATTACTTTAATACCCACTATGGGAAAGGGACATGAAGGCTAACAGGGCACGGTGTCCCTCTAAGAACAGGCAACCTGCGGTGAAAGAGACACATTCTACAGCTACTGTAACATGCAGATGAAGATGGACAGGGGAGGAAGACAGGGCATTCCGGAGAAGAGGGCAGGGCAAAAGGGTGTATTCACTCTCAGTGCACTCCCAGGCCACGTGCCGGTTCTGGGGCTATAAAACAAAACAAAACAAAACAAAACAGTCTTGACCACAAGGACCTCAGAGCCTTGGGCAGTGGTGCTAAAAAATATTTTCCAGCACAAATCTTACGCAGATTCCCAAAAGATAAGAGAGCGATGACGAGAGCTGCTGGGCTGGACTCGGAAAGAGGATGCCCACTCCCATCTCTTGTGCCCGGGCAGGCACCTGAGTGACACCCAGATGCCTCTGCAGCCCGGGGCTGCCAGCTCTCGGGCAGTAAGAGGCGCCCACTGCGCCGTGGCGCTGACACAACACCTAACACAGCGACTGCTACAAAGCACGGAGAGCTGTGCAATAATGTGCGAGCCCCAGGTCTGATGCACGGACGGCAGAGGCAATGGGAAAGGAGTGGACTGCCAGGCATGAGGCAGGAAAGCGGAGTCCAAATCACTGGAATCCAAAACTAGACGAAGCATTGCAAAGGCCTGACCAGTTTCTCAACAATTCCAGGAAGAGGAAGAACGCTCATCTTCACTACTTTCTGCTTTTCCCTGTGGCTCGTTTGCCTAGCTGGCTGGCTGCTTGCCGCAGCAGTCTCCCCAACGCTCCCCACAAGCTTCCAGCCTCACCCCTGTCCTGGCAGAGCGCCTCAGAGGCAGGCGAGCAGCGTGGCCCTCCCACCAGTCCGGTCTTCTGCTCTCCTCGGGGAGGGGTCTCACTACCCAAAGCCAGGCCCCGGGTCCCCAGGAAGGTCCTCCACCCGCACTCAGGCCCCTTCCCACCTCAGTGTGCAAAGGCTCAAGGTTCTGTCCTTTTAAAAAATGTCTTCTCTTGACTCCAGATTCTCCCTGCAGCTCCTTTTTACTTACCAAACTGTAGGAAGGTCTGACTCCAAACTCACTGTCTCCACTTCTTCACCCCCTTTCTCATCAGTAAATATACAGCTACTGGGCCTCAGTCAGCCCTCCCCTCCCAGCCACACCCCCCGCATCCGGGTTTTCCTCCTCACCCGCCAGGTTGCATCCTCCCTGCTCTTTAAATGCCACCTGCCCCCTTAACGGCCACATTCCTCAGAGTTCTGGCCTGACCTCTGAGCACTGGTCCTTCTTAGCCACGAGAACACCTGGGAGGGCGGAGCAGGGGGCGTCTACAACCACAGCACCTTCTTGGGGCTGAGCTCTGTAAAGTCCCTGTCACTGGCGAGACGCCGTCACTTGGCCAGAAGTCTTGACTGTCCTTCTCCCTCACAAATGCTCCTCCTCAGTCGGCTCACCCATCACCGCCAGGCCCTCCCAATACCTCTTAGTCAGTACTCATGACCCCTCTGTACGTAAGTACCCAGCGGTGAATGAGAAGCCAAACGTCATCCTAGAGGGAGGAGATAGGCAACAAATAAAAAGACAAGATAATTTCAGATGGTGATCCAAGTTATGAATAAAATAGGGCAGGGTAAGGGTAAGGTGATGGGCACCACTACAGACCGGGCGGTGGGGGCAGGGGAGTGTGCCTGTCAGAAATCACCTCTGGGAGAAGGACACATTTAAGCTGACCCTGGATGACAAAACAAAAACCAGTTCCCAGGGGCTGGGAGGCAGAGTGCTCCAGGCAGAGGGAGGAGCCAAATGCCAAGGCCCTCAGGTAGCCATGAACGTGGCTGTGGAGAAGCGGCAGGAAGGGCAATGAGGCTGGAACCAGGGAGCAAGGGGAAGCCAGGCACAGGGCCCAGAGGGAGGCAGGGGTCGGATGGGCCCTTGATGGCAACCATGAAAGCACCGAAAAGCTACTGGAGAGTTAAAGGAAAACAAATGAGATAATCTAATCTGAACTTAAAAGATCACGTTAGCTAATAAGTGGGAAATGGTTTGGAAGGAGGGGAAAATACCGGTTATGATCAATGTGATACTCATCCTTATTACATGGATCAGTATTTGTTTCTTTTCATTGCCGAGTGGGCTCTTACTGAAGAGTGTATCAGCCTGTCTGTCCATTCTCTGCCTGGTGGGCACCTGAATAAGGCGAGGGCCCTGGCCAGGTAGCTCAGTTGGTTGGAGTGTCAGCCCAACATGCCAAGGCTGCAGTTTTGAACTCCAATGAATGCACAACTGAATGGAAAAACAAATCGGCATCTCCCAAATCAATGAATAAAAAGTTAAAGCCCAGCCGGCATGGTGCGGGATTGAGTGTTGACCTGTGAACCAGGAGGTCATGGTTCCATTCCCGGTCAGGGCACAGGCCAGGTTGCAGACTCGATCCCCAGTGTGGGGCGTGCAAGAGGCAGCCGATCCAATGTTACTCTCTCATCATTGATGTCTCTCTCTCTCTCTTGCCCTTCTTTTCTGAAACCAATAAAAAATAAAGTTAAAATAAATAAATAAATAAAACTGCTATGAGCGCTCTTATACAAGGCCTATTTGTGGACATGTATTTTCATTTCTCTTGCATAAATATCTAAAGATGGAACTTCTCTGTCACAGGGTAGACATATGTTCAACTTTTTTTTTGTTTGTTTGTTTTTTTTTTAAATATATTTTATTGATATTTCACAGAGAGGAAAGGAGAGAGATAGAGAGCTAGAAACGTCGATGAGAGAGAAACATCGACCAGCCGCCTCCTGCACACCCCCCACCGGGGATGTGCCCGCAACCAAGGTACATGCCCTTGACCGGAATCGAACCCGGGACCCTTCAGTCCGCAGACCGACGCTCTATCCACTGAGCCAAACCGGTTTCGGCATATGTTCAACTTTTTAAGAAGCTTCCAGTTTCCCGAGTTATGGCATCATTTTATCCTCTCCTGAGCATGTAGCAGAGTTCTGGCTGCCTCACGCCTAGCTATTTTACTTGAATACATTCCACCTGCGCCACAACCAAACTCACAACCTCCCAGCAACCTCAAGGGCACTTTTCCTCCTTACCCCCTCCCTTTGCCGCCTGTCTCATGCTGTTTATTCATTCAACAAACATACTGAAGGATGAGATGGCCAAGTGGTCAGCAAACTCTTTAGTCAACAGAGCCAATGATTGAATTTATATCAACAGGACAATGATTGAATTTCTTTTGAGAGCCAAATTTTTAAAACTTCAACTTCTAACGCCACTTCTTCAAAATAGACTCACCCAGGCTGTGGTATTTTGTGGAAGAGCCGCACTTAAGGGGCCAAAGGCCGCATGTGGCTCTGGAGCCGCAGTTTGCTGACCACTGTGCTGGGCAGAGGAGTTAGCAGAGCCTCCGAGGTGGGAAAGAGCTTGAAGCCTCAGGGGACTGAGAGGTGAACGTGGCTGGAGGACAGCGAGAAGCAGCAGCAGCGGAGGGAGAAGTGGGCAGGCGCCCAGGTTCTCAGAGCCTTGTGGGAGATGGCAAGGAGTTTGAATTTTCTTCCAATTTCTGTGAGAAGCTGTTAAGAGATTTTAAGTGGAGCAGAGACAGGTAACTCTTGGCTACTCGGGCAAAGTGAAATGAAGACAGACAGGAGTAGAAATAGGGAGGCCACGGCAGCAACAGGGAGGGAGGCGAGGGTGGTGGACAGACTCAGTCGGTGCGGACGCCGCACTGACAGTACCGTGGTGATGGATTGCAGCGGAGGGCGCTGAGGGAAAAGGAGAAATCTGACCTGAGAAACTGGCGGAAGACAAAGCCACATAGGGAGAAGGGAACAGAGGAGGGGGAAGAGGACTCTGTATTGTTTTGGTCTGTGATGCTCAAGCTGCTCATGAGCTTCTCAAACAGCTGCGGCTGGAGGAGCCAGGAGGTCTGGCTGAGGATCCCAGTGGGGTGGTCAGCTTGTGCACAACCATGAGAGCCTGAGGATGTCTGAGAACGCCGAGGACAGAGCCCAGAGACCATCAATGGTCAGGTCCAGAGGTGGGAAGAGACGGCTGAGAGACAAGTGGGCAATGGAAGTGAGCAGTCTTCTTTTGAGAAGCCCCTGTGATCTTTCAAGTCAGGTTTACGGTCTTTTTTTTTCTTGTTCTTGTTCTTCTTCAGAGGAAGGGAGAGAGAGAAACATCAATGAGGAGAGAGAATTGGCTGCCTCCTGCACACTCCTCGATGGGAATTGAGCCCGCAACCTGCGCATGTGCCTTGACAGGGAATTGAATCCTGATCTGTTTTATGGGTCGGCGCTCAACCTCTGAGCCATGCCAGTTGGCAGGGGTACATGTCTTGGTACAGCACCATGTCCTCCGTCAGAGCACTTTGATATCCCTGTTTAACTGCCTTTCTCCACTGGGCAGATAGTTAAGGACAGAAAAGCGCTAGCTAGGTTCAGCAGGAACCAGGCCCGCTCCAGAGTCCAGTGTGTTTATGGAAAACTCCCATCCAATGAGCGTCACCTGTGGGTGGTGCACCCACTAGGTGCTCTTCTAATGTCAGTTCCTTTCCCCATGGCCCTGAGGATGGGATACTCCCGTTTACACAGGAGGAAACGGTGGTGCAGGCATAATGTCCAAGGTCACCGCTAATAAGTGTGGGAGCCGCACATTTTCCTTCTAACGCTCTGCTGCCTCCATGAAGTGCCCATTACATGGACCTTTACAGAAGGGTGCCACCGGCATACAAAATCTGCCCTGGGTAACTGGCCCACCGAGCACTGAGGGAAATGTCCAGGGAACCACCCTGCTTCTCAAGAATCCCTCCGGTGGTCGGGCACAGCGATGATCCCCAGGCTGCAAAGTAATGCCTCATAGTTAAGTTGCTTCTAAATGCAGAAGTGAAATCCTCCCTGAAACAGAAGTCTAGAGGTGAACATTTAGGACTACTAGGGTCTTCATTTGAATTTTAGAACTCAAATTTAAGCCACATATAAGAAATTTCCCCCTATATCTGAACGGTCTTATTCTAACTTCACAACTAATGCTAACTGTGGCAAAGAGCTTCTCCCTGTCATTCATTCTGCACCAAGAAATAATCAGGATGAGATTAGGTCTCAATGGAGCCTAAGAAATCAACACTGCGTCTCTTTGTGAAAGTAACAGTGGTATAATTTTCTCTGTCCATCCTCTGCTTTCAAGATTGATGTGCTGGTCTTTTTCCCGACTCTTTAAAAAAAGAAATCAGTATCCCTGACTTAACAGTTAGGTACTGCATTTAAAAAAATGTTTTAATTGATTTAAGGTGGGGGGAGGGAGGAGGGGGGAGAAAAGGAGGAAGGACAGAGGGGGAAGGGGAGAGAGGAAGAGAGAGGGAGAAAGATTTGTTGTTGCACTTTTTATGCATTCATTGGTTGATTCTTATATGTCCCCTGACCAGGGGTCAACCCTGGTGTACTGGGATGACGCTCTAACCAACTGGCTAAGCAGCCAGGGCTTCCCGCTGACTTAAGACTGAGCTACCCAGGCTTTTCCCTAAGTGACTACATTAGCACCCAGAGGCTTCCTGTCTTTTTCCATCCAAGAGCAACTGCTGACTCTCAATGCTCTGGGGAGAGCATGGCCTCTGGTAGGAAAGGACAGGGTCCTAGCCTTGAGTCTGTCAGTGTAAAGCAGCATCATTTGGGCCAAGTTAATACCTTTCCTGAGTTGTAGGCAAAGGGCTAAACTAGACAATTTCTTAGGTTCCCTCACATTCTCTATGTAATTCTACTAGAGGCCCAATGCATGAAGATTCGTGCAAGAATGGGCCTTCCTTCCCCTGGCTGCCAGCACCACCTTCGCTCTGGATTGAGCCACTTTTCTACCTTTGCTCTGGCCCAGAGCTGCCTTTCCGCCTTCCCATGCTGCCCAGAGGCCCAGAGCAGCTGGGGCCGTGCGGAACACCTGTGTCCTGCCCTGGCTGCTTGGTGCCTGTGTATGCAAATTAATCTTCCATCTTTGTTGGATTAATTTGCATACTCAATCCTGATTGGCTGGTGGGCATCACGAAGATACATTCAATTTGCATTTTTCTTTTTTATTAGTGTAGATAATCAGAGTACATAGAAAAGGGGTGAAGCTATATATGCAGGATGCAGGCCAGCTGGCTGGGAAAGCCTGGGAGGATGAACCCTCTGGACTATGGGCAAGGAAACCTGTCTGACCCTGCTGTTCTGCCCCTGCCAGAGCCCCCACTCTTACAGCTGTCCTGCTTCCCTCAACAGCTTTCCCTTCCACAGATAAACCCCAGTTCCAATCAGTCACTTTGGATCCTTCACTTGAAGCAATATCTAGCACAGTGCCCTGCATACAGATGTCACTAATAGTTGCTGGCTTCCCTTGAAGCTTTAACAAAGTATGGTGATTGTAACATCCCCCTCCAATTCCCCCACAAAGAAACATACACATGTTTCTAATAATGCCTAGCACCCATCAATATTTTCACCCATCTCTACATTTCCGACTGTAACGACTAAAGAAAAACAGGTAACATTCCTTTCTTACCCTTTAAATGATTCCTCTTAAGCTCTTTTGAGTTAGGTCTCCACTCACAAAAGCATAAAGATATAAACAGAGGAAAGACTTCAATCAACCGACCTCTATTCTTTGGATTAACTTCTCAAGATGCCCAAGGCTAAAGCAAATTATTTACTTTTGTGCCATTCCACCTGTCCCACAGATCAAGTCTGACTGGCCTTCTGGCAGAAAAGGCTTCAGAAGCACGGACATCTTCATGACTACTCTGAAGTCCCATTCTATCTTTGTATTCTTTTAAAATATATATATATATTATTGATTTTTTTACAGAGAGGAAGGGAGAGGGATAGAGAGCTAGAAACATCGATGAGAGAGAATCATCGACCAGCTGCCTCCTGCACACCCCTCACCAGGGATGTACCCGCAACCAATGTACATGCCCTTGACTGGAATCGAACCCAGGACCTTTCAGTCTGCAAGCCGATGTTCTATACATTGAGCCAAACCGGTTTCGGCTGTATTCTCTTCATAGCTATTATCACCACCTGACATTCATATTGACGTACTGGTTGCAGTCTGTCTCCAGAGCAGAGACACTTGTCCTCCACTGTGTCTCCCATGCTTAGAACAGCGCCTACAAATGAAAATTAGAACACAACACACAGAGAACCTTAATCCATGTTCAAGGATGTCATGTTTAAACACGAAACCATCTTCCCATCAGGCTGACAGTCAAGTATTCCAATGAACTTGCACCCTTTCCTACAGAACAGCTTACAGGCACACACTGCAACACAGATATTTTCCCGTGGCTAACCTTTTTTCCCTTACCCTTCCCACAACAGAGCATCAGACATGCAATAAGTCACCTCACAGTTCATCTTCCCGCTGGGCCACGTGCATTACTTACAAAGCAAACACAGCTCTAATGCACAAAGTCCTGACTGCGTTTGTGGCCATGCCCACCTTTTCACCTACACTGCACGTACATAGGTATTAAAAGAACAACGGCCTATCTAATAATACAATTATCTAGTCTAAATGCAATGTGCCCAAATCATGCACTATGAAAACCTATTTTCATTATAGAGTTGACCCTTAAAAAAATATGGTTTGAACTACACAGGGCCACTTATATGCAAGATTTTTTTTAATGTTTAAAAAAAATATATATATATATATATATTTTAACAGAGAGGAAGGGAAATAGAGAGTTAGAACATCAATGAGAGAGTCATCGACCAGCTGCCTCCTGCACACCCCCCACTAGGGATATGCCCACAACCAAGGTACATGCCCTTGACCAGAATCAAACCCCGGACCCTTCAGTCTGCAGACCGACTCTCTATCCACTGAGCCAAACCGGTTTCGGCGCAAGTTTTTTAAATAAACGATATAAATGTATTATCCTTATGGTTTTCTTAATAACACTCTTTCCTCTAGCTTACTTTATTGTAAGAATACAGTGTCTAACATGTATAACATACAAAATGTGTATTTATCAACTGTTGGTTATTGGTAAAGCTTCTGGCCAACAGCAGGCTATCGGTAGAGTTTTGGAGGAGTCAGTCACACATCAGAGGTGGGGGAATCAGTGCCTCAACCCCTGTGTTAACAGTCAACTGTATTATATTTCAAATGTGTAACTTTGATGTCTAGTTTTGCTCTAATATATATAGGGTTTTATTGGTTTGCTTTATTTTGTTACCTTTACTTCCACAAACAGAAAATGAAGGCAACAGAGCTAGAAGGCTCAGGGAGATCTAACGAGCATTCAGGTGCCTTGAACACAAGCCGGAAGAGGAAGAATACCAAAGGCATACTGGGAAAAGGACTGTCTTTTGTAAACGCATCGTTTGAGTCCCATCTGGTCAAACTGAGAGCAATCACTAGATAACATGATTCCTGTGCATTATAAACCAGTAACAGACAAGAGATCACTCTTTAAGCTGGTAAAAGAATCCAGCTCAGGACAGAGCTGCAGAAATGGGTATGAAAGAGAAACTTTTTTAGATTAAATCTCAGGTGCACTGGCAAAACTGGCCCGCAATGGGGAAAGTGAAAGTTAAGAAAACTCCAAGGGGCCACTAAACCACTTGGCACAGTCACAAAAATCACGCTTTCCAGTATTTTGTCCAAGTCCAGATTTCAAGACTGACCTACCACTATCTGATTTTGCCTTAAGCAGGCACTGCGGTATACTGGGTCAAGTAAAGGCTCTGGAGCCATGCAGAGGGTGGTCACCCCAAACCCTGACCACTCACTAGCTCTGTGACCTCTCAAAAAAAAGGAGAAAGGATCGACTCCTCAGGTCTGCTGGGTGGATTTTTTAAGGCAACTTAAAATACCTTCAACACAACCTAGTATATTGAATCTTGCTAGCATCCTTTCCCATCTGAAGAGAAGGCTGAACCCACCGGAAGTAGTCCAACTCTAATTTCTAGGTCTAAATAGATGAGATTTCAACTGAATTCCATTCCATGTCACTAAAAAGTTATAAAACATAAAAGAAGTCTCCTGACACCTTAGTACTTTGGCAACCTTCTCTTACACGTATAAACACACAGATTACCTTTGTAGAAAGAAGTCTTATAACTTTTCCTTGTAACACAATGTAAATATACATTTGGTAAATTCTTACAATGTAAGGAACGAAGGTTTTTAAAATTCCATACCAAACAAGGTCATAACTCAGACATCACTGTAAATAAATTGCTTATGCGGGAAACTCCAAGTGACTGATAGCTACAGGGCTGGGTAATGTCTACCTATGCCATAGGCCTGATGTTAACATACAAGAAAAAGTGTGCCTCCAAAGTCAGCAGTACGAGCAAACTTCCCAATACTGACTTCCGTTTGAAACTGTTAGTACAGACTGAATAAGAGTGATCTTAGAGACACTATTACACCTCAGGCAGGTGTCCTTCAAGCATCATAGTAGTAGAAACTTAAGACAAACAAGGCCAACTTCTGAGGCTGATCTAGAAGGACTAACCAGTCAGAAGCATGGCCTAAGGCCCTCACACACCATAAAAATCAGTGAAACTAATTGGGGTTCTTCAACATCTGAGAGGAGGCACACAGCTACCATTAAGGAATAAATTGGGGATGCAAATAATTAGCGCACCCTGAGGTGAGAGTTAATTCCACTAGCATGCCATTTCGCAGGACATATTCACTATGAATTTCCACTTCATTCCTGCTCTGAAAATACTGAAGCTAGAAATTTGAAAGGACTTTCAATAACTCCCTCCCCAGTCCATTGCATAGAAATATCTTGGAAATCCTTGGAGCCAACAACACACAGACCCAAACACACTTGTTACCAAATATACTTGTGCTATATCCACAGCTCCAAGTAGTCAAACGTTCCCTAAAATATTTTTCCTACTAACTTCTTGCTAAAAGACAATAAACAAAACAAAACAAAACAAAAAAAACCCCCACAAACACAAAAACAAGGCACATTCAGCACAGCTAGAATATAATATACTTTCTGAGAAGCACAGAGCAGCGCCTGGGATTTGAGGGAAAACTGTCCTCTGACTTAGTTTCATGCTCTGTCGGAGAAGTGGCTGGAAGCTAAAAAGCCAGGGAAGGCACGGCCTGCATCTCTGCAGTCAGGAAGCTTCTGGCTAAAACAAAAGCACAAACAGGAGAGACTAAAAACGCACAAAAGCCACACCTGCCCCAAACCCCAGTAACGCCTGCCCTGGAAGGGAGTCCTCCTTTAACAGAGGGGGAAACTGGGAGCCTTGGGAGGGTAGGGAGCGTGGCCAAGGTTGCGGTTTATTGGAGGCAAAGCTGGAAGCAGATTCCTGGTCTCCCAGGTCCAGACGTCAATGCAGTTTCCCCCTCCGCCAAGCTGCCCGCCACCCCTGCAAGATGTTTCATAAAACTCTTCACTGAAGCTGTTAACATAAGGGTCCAATTATCATCCAGAGATCTCCCTGTTAGATAATCGCTCGAGAATTCCATCCATTTTACAGCAGTTACCGGAGGCATCTAATCTTTGAAAGGAAAAAAAAGGAAGGAAGAAAGAAAAAAAAAAAGCAGAGGGACAGGGGGAGGACCCTAATTTTGAGCTGTCCCCTAAGGGCAGGCTAAAGGTTTCCCACAGGCCGACAGCGCTAGCATCACAGCCACCCAAACAGACCATCATCCCACCCACAGGCCCGGGAGGGCGGCTGGGCTTCGGCACCGGCCCCCACCCAACTCCGGCCGTTCTCCTCCTCTCCCACCCGGGGCCGGGACACGGTCCGCCTCCCGCCGTGGCCACAGGGCAGGCCAGCCCAGCCACCTCCTCCAACACCACTTTCCCCTCCGCGAGGGAACGGAAGCTGGGCGCCCCGGGGCCCCAAACCAGCGCCCGCCCGCGGGGACCACCGGACCCCGCCCGCCCCGCGCCCGCGGCGAGGGAGCAGGAGGAACCCCCCACGCAGGAAGTGGGTCCGGCGCCGCGCCCCGCCCCGCCCCGCGCGGGGACCTTGCGCCCGGCCGGCCGCTACCTGCCCTCCGCCCCCAACAGGCGAGGAGCCGCCGCGTCCACATGGCTCAGGTGTTCACATGGCCACCGGCGGTCCCCGGCCCCCCGCGGCCGGCCGGGCGCGCTCCGACCCCCGGGAGCCGGCGCCGCTCCCGCCAGCCCCTCCCGCCCCAGCCCGGCCCTCGGCCCCCCGCCCGCCCGCCGGCCTCGCCCCCCGCCCGCGGCGGAGCGGAGAGCGCAGCCCGGTCCCCGAGGCGGCCAGGGGCCCCAGGGCCGGCGGCGCTGACCCCGCCGACCCCGGGCGCCGCCCGCTCGCACCTCCTCCCGGGCACCGGACACCGCGGCCAGCAGGTACCCCCGCCCCCGCCCCCCGGCCCCTCCGGGCCAGGACGGTGCCCCAGCCCTGAGGGACTCCCGGGCCGGACCGAGACCCCTCACGCCCGGACGCCAGGCCGGCCTCTTCCCCTCAGCAGCCCTCGAGGCCAGGCCCCTCCCTCCGCTCCGCACTCCGGGCCGGGCCGGGCCACGGCCCCCGGCACCGAGTCCGGGCCTCGGAGTCCGGTGGTCTCCGCACTCCCGGGGCGGGCCGGGCCGGGCAAGTACCTCTGCCCCCAGCCCTCGAGGCCGGACATCCCGGCCCGGCCCCGGCGCCTCAGCGCCCGCCTCAGCGCCTCAGCCCGGACCCTACCCCCGTCCCGGGCGGCGGTTACCTGCGGGAGACCCCCGCCCGGTCCCTCGGCCTCGGCCGGGGGCGGGAGGGGAGGGAGCGGCGGCAGGCGGCGCTGCGCGGGGTGGGGGTGGGGGAGCCTCCGCCGCCTCCAGCTCGGGCGCCCGGGCCGGCGGCGGGGCGGGCCGGGGCCGCGGCCTCTCGGGGCTCGCTCCGGCCCGCGCGCTCGCTCCCCGGTCGGGCGCGCCTCAGGGCGGGCTCCCCAGGCGGAGGCCGCGGCCGCCTCGCTGGGGCGGAAAGCCGCTCGATTCGGGATTTTTTCTCTCCATTCTCCCAACACACAGGAAATAACAGAGCGTCAGGTGACGGCGCGCGGCCAATGGGGAGGCGCGAGGCCGCGGCGCGCGGGCGGGCGGGCGGGCGCGCGGCGGGGGCGGGGCGTCGGGGGGCGGGGCCGGCGCGCACGCGCGTGCCCTCCCGCGTGCGGCGGCGCCGAGGCCTGTGCGCGCCGGGGCGACCCCGGCCGGGCCGCGGGGGCCGCGCGGGGTTTCTCTCGGCGGCCGCGGGGCGCAGCGCGGACGTGTTGCCGCGCGCTCCGTGCCATCTCGGCCCGCGGCTCCCCTCCGTCCGTCCGCCTGGGAGTGGTTGCCAGCAACTTTGTGGGGAGTTAGTGGCCCGGAATCTCTGGAGTCCCTGGGGTCTCCAACCGCAGAATCCCGCCTCTGGCCGCCGAGGAGCGTGGAACCAGGGCCAGACCTCCCTCCTCCTGGGAACCGGCTCAGTAGGGCTGGGCATGGCGGTGGCTCTGGCCTCCAAACGCCCTCAGGGCCCTGCAGACCCGGTTCTCTGGCCGCCTCCACCTCTGGGCCCCACGTCTGCTTCGATGAACGACTTGGGCCCTCAGTTCCCTTCGTTTTCATAAAAAAGGAGCGGGGAGGCCCACCGGCTTCACAAGTAAAAAATACGCTCACCAAACGGCCGGTTGCCTTTGCCTGCGGCGGCATTAAAACCGGCAATGCCTGGTTGGCCGGATCCAGAGTCCAGAATTAATTTGGAGATAAGGTGGACGATTGGTGGTGCCAAGGCCTCAGGCTGTTCCCAGACTTCCTTTGCAAATCTCCTGTGTGTTTTATGGAGCAAAGGAATGGCTTGACTTTTGAAAAGGAAATCTCCGTTGTAGTACCACCCCTGAGATGGCTGTGCTGTGTGACCCATTGCTATCAGAAGTGAGGCCAGCGAGGATAAGATGTATGTGGAGGGATTGCGATCCTGTCTGTCACTCACCTAGATACCTGGCCAGGGTCTCTCCCCACTCCGGGCCTCAGTTTCCCACTTGGGCACAGATGTTCTTAACATTGGCTAAAACTGCTGATTGTAGATATTAGAGTAGTTCCTTTTCTGAAGCAACCCAACTCAAAAGTAAACTGGAGTTGGAAAAGTGCTCTGCCACAGCAGGTGAAGGCTGATGGGAACCAGGTGTGACCTGGGGCCCAGATTTAGGTGCATGTGAGGTACACAGCTCCCCAGGGCCTGGCCTACCCTTTCACCTCTCACCCCACCTAGCCAGACACATTAACACTTTGCCTTGCTTCCGGCCACCCATGGAGGGTCCTGGCTGTGGCCGCGCCTCCCCCCAGCCTTGGGATCCCAGGCAGGGCCCGAGTTGGTTCTAGCACCTCAGGAGGATGTGAGTGGAAAAGGCAGTGATTTCTCTTGGCCTTTGTCCAACCTCACAAAGTGGGGGCCAGTTCTAATGTGGGTCAAGGCTCTGCTCGAAGACTTGGTTTCCAGCACCTCCTGCAGCCAGGCGGGGGTGCAGGCTCTTCCGGGGCAGAGCTGAAACGGCTGTGGGCCCTGCCCTTCGGCGGTTCCCATTGTTCTGCGAGTTTCATTTTCAAGTTCTTTGGCACCAAGATTAAAAAAAAAAAAAAAGACCAGTGCTGGCTTCTGCGTGGATCAGGGCTGCCGAGGGAAAAGTTGGGGGTATTCTTCAGCACAGACCCGTGTTGTCTGGACAAGCACGGAAGGATGCAGGGAGCTCTGTGAACCCTGAGTGTTGGGGGCACCCTCACTTTCTTAAGAGAACTCATGAAGCAGAGGGCAGCCCTCTTCCTCACAGTCTCCTGCCCGTCATTTCTCCCTCCTCTCCCCTCTTCCGTGGCTCACTCAGGTTTCAGATTGGGGGGCTGGACCATGACATGCACGGTGACCAAGGACACGAATGCAGACAGATAACTGGAGTCTGGGTCTCCTTTGCTCCTGCCTCTGGTCCTGGGACTGACTCCACAGTCCGTTCCCCCCCCCCTCCCTGGGAGCCGCTGCGGCGCCGCCCGGCTCCTCCACCTGGACTTCCCAGGCCCGGGCCGGCAGCCTCTGCTCCCTCAGCAGTGCCGGTCTGCCACTCTTCCCTTCCCTTTGGGTGCCATTTGGGAAAAGAACATGTTGTGGGTGTTATGGCCAACAGGCAGATTTGAGGTGCCCTTAGGCTGTGGGGTCTGAGATAACACATTGCACCTCTCTGCACCTTGGTTTCCTCATCCACAAAGTGGGGATAATAGGACCTCCCTCTAGAGACCTGCATAAAGAATTCAGTACAGCTGAAACCGGTTTGGCTCAGTGGATAGAGCGTCGGCCTGCGGACTGAAGGGTCCCGGGTTCGATTGCGATCAAGGGCATATATCTTAGTTGCAGGCACATCCCCAGTAGGGGGTGTGTAGGAGGCAACTGATGGATGATTCTCTCTCATCGATGTTTCTGGCTCTCTATCTCTCTCTCTTCCTCTCTGTGAGAAAAAAAAAAGAATTATTCAGTACATACCAGACACATGTTCACATTAGCTACAGTTCTATGCTGTGGACACAACATGACATGTAAGTAGACGGGGAGGGGGGGTGCTGAGAGAAGCTTAATCATTGCCCCAGATCCCACGGTGGCCAGAGCTCAGCAGCTGGGAGCCGCCTCCTGCATCTGCTGTTTGTTCTCTCACTGTCTCGTCTTCAAGAATCCTGTCTTTCTTTCCACACTTTCAGAAAAAGACAATAGCTTCATGAGACTCATTGTTACCCTCCGCTCTGCCCCCAACAGCCAGTCCACTCAAAAAATACTCATTGAACTGCATCAGTGGTTTCGATTCCAGAAGCTAAAGGAATCCTTTCCCTCCTCCTCTGGCTCCGGGGTGGCTTTTGGAAACCGTGTCACTGGCGCCCTTTATTACAAACCCCTGTGCCCTCCTCCAGGCCGGCCACTCTGGGATTACAAATGGAGCCTCCGCCCCCAGGGCACTGCGCTGCCAGCTCCCGTGTCAGTGCGGGTTGATGGAGGAGCCGCCCTGCCCGCCCATCAGTGACTTGTGCCGAGTGAGCCGCCTGCCATGCCTTCATCAGCAGGCGGATGTCCTTCCTCTCGCTCTCCAGCGCACGTGCAGCCCTCACCTTCCTCCCTCCGCGGGCCCCCTCCTTCCTCTCGGCAGGGCCTCCTGCTGACGCGAGTACACGGAGAGGCGGCGCCTAGTTCTCCAGAGACAACTGCTGAGAGCCTCAGGTCCAGGGTGGGGAACCCCCACAGCACCCTGCAGAGCCTGTCCCAAGCCTGGCCCTTCCCCCGTGCAAACCAGATGGGAGCATCGGGCACACAAACGAACAGCAGGGTGGCCAGACCCGCGGTGGCACGCCTTCTCTCCACACAGAGCACCTGCTGGGTGCGGGGCCGGGAGCCCTGCTGGGGAGGCAGAGGGCTTAGAGGAAGTCTTCCTGGGCAAGGCCGGGCCAGGGGATGCCAAGCCTCAGCAGTGTGGGGCAGCGCCTGCTCTTCCCAGGGGGCTGTGCAGGGGAGGGCGAGGGGAAGGAGAGAGGAGGCTTCGGAGGAAGGCAAGGGTGTGAGCCCGAGGAGCTGGGTGTCTGCGACCCACGTGGTGTGAGTTTGTATCACGGCGTCTCAGTGACCTCTGCTCGGGAGGCGTGGGGTGGAAGTCGTGGCTCCCTCTCTAGCTCCCGCTGGTCACATTGGGCCATTTATGTGACTGTCTGTCTCTCCCGGGAGTACGAGCATTTGTGGGGCACACACCTCTGCCTTGTTGGGGTCCCCAGCATCCTATGCAGGATGTGGCTTACTGTGAGCGGGCACTGTGTGTTTGCAACAACCTGGTGAGGTTGGTAGTTATCAACCCCACTTGACAGCTGGGGCCCCTGAAGCACGGAGTTTGAGTAACTTGTCCCCAGGCACCCAGCGTGGAAGGGCCCCCGGTGTGTGTTGGGGGGGGGGGGGATTCCAGTCCTTTAGAGGCTGCACTCCTGACCAAAGCTTCCCAGCTCTTGGCAAGCAGTGGGAAGATGGATGGACGCAGACAGTTGGTGAGTCCCACTCTGCAGGTAGACAGGGAGAGACAGCGGGGTTGGCACCAGCCTCTCCCCACAGCAACGTGCGAAAGCCTGGAGGCTGGGCAGGCTGCCTGGAGACCGCGGCCTCCCCAGCTAGTGGCCCCGCTGTGCGCCAGGGCATCCATCTTCCCACAGGTGAGCAGAGAGAACATGGAGGAGACACAGCTGAGCGGCTGCAGGCCCCACGCGGAGCAGCCCTCAGCCCACGAGGCACCCCGGCCCCTGGTGGCACAGCCCTCCCTGGGCGGCCCTGTGTGGGCCCAGCACAGGCCACTGAGCTGGGGGCCCGGGTGGTCTCACACCCAGGAGACACCCTTGCTTTGTGAGTCTGTATTCCTGCATCTGGAAATGGGAGTGGGAGGAGGGGCTGAGGGATCTGCCTGCCTCCAGGGGGTTGGGTGTCTTACCTTCACTCCTCCCAACAGCCTTAGGAAGCCTTAGGAAGCAGGGATTATCACCTTCACGGTACAGACGAGGAAAGGAACAGAGAGGTTAAGAGACATCCCGAGGCGCCACAGCCTACAAGTGGCAGAGCTGGGATCTGAACTCGGCCTTCTGGCCCCAGAGCCGCTACTAAGCACCACCAGGAGTGACAGAGTTAAAGTGAAAATAAAATAATCTAACCATCGCAGCGACAAAGGCTCGTCCTCAGCACTTCACCTGCATGAACTCACATAATCCTTGCCGCAGCCCTTGGAGGCGCATGCTGGCCTGAGGGCGTCCTGCAGATGGGGAAACTGAGGCCCGGAGCCACTGGGAAGGGGCCGAGCTGCCACGGGAAGCTGGTGGGCTGGGCGCAGGCGCCAGCTTCACTCTATCTCAGGCTAACCACAGGGAGGGTCCTTTCCTTGGGGATGATTTCTGCTTGAAAGCGCAAGACTTTTAGCCCCGGCTCTGCGGGGCTCCGCGGGAAGGCAGCGCCCCATGCTGAGGCATGCTGGGAAAAGACTTTGTTCCATCCTGTTTTGTTGACACGCTCTGCTCTTCATTTTAAGCCCGAAACCCAAGCTTCCTGCGAAGAATTCAAGCCGGGGAGGAAAGTGCAGCCCCGATACAGCCGCCGCTCCCTCTGCGTGGGGCTCCCCGCGTGTCCTCGCCCCCAGCTCGCACGGAGCCCGAGCAACTCCCACGTCACAGCTGAAGCCCCGAAGCCCAGAGCCGCTGACAAGAAAGATGCCCAGAGGCACACAGCTGCTGCGGGCTCGGTCAGGGTCCTTCTGGAGTCCTGGCTCTTCTCACCACATCAGCGGCCTCCGGGGCAGAGAGGGCCTTGTTCGCCGGCCTGGAGGGAAGTGCTCCTGGTGCCTCAGTGTTGGGATCCCCGGATGCTGGCAAGACGCCAGGACGCGGGTGCAGAAATGCAAAGATGGGTGCTGCCTCCTGGATCGGGAAGCTGAGCGATTCGGACACCGCTGCTCCCTCCGCTCCGTCTCCCTCCGGTGACTGCCACCAAGGAGACTGTCCTCTGGAGGCAGCCACGCCACGTGCGGTTCCTCAGCCCAGCCCTGCATCTCCTCGCCAGGACAACTGCCAAGGCCTGCGTGTGGTTCCAGGAAAGGGAAAGCCGCAGAGTCGACAGATTCTCCACCTCCCAACCGGTCCTCCGGGCTCGGCCTCTTCCCGGCCCACCCGCCCCTGCAGCGGGCTCCTCGGTTACCCGGAGCCAGCTCTGCCCCCCTCCCTCCGGCCCAAAGGTTTCCAAGGGGCCCCAAGTGACTGCAGAGTTCAAGTTGGTTCTCATCCACCTGGAACACGGAGCCCTCACCTGGCCCAGCTCCACCCTCCGCCTCCACTCACGTCCCCGCCTCCTCTCGGCCAAACAAAGTTCGCAGCTGTGTTCCCGCCTTCTGTGCCCCAGCGCGTGAAGCCCTGCTCTTCCCTGCGGACTGGAATCATACCCTCCTTCACGTTTTAGTCCAACGCCACCACCTCCGAGAAGCCTGGCTTTAATTCCCATCGTAAATTCATTCAACCAAGGCTGACTGAGCCCTTGCCACATGCCATGCATTGAGCCTAAGGGTCCCTGTTGTCATGGAGCCTCCAGTCCCCCGGGGCCATTAGAGGGAACGGCTCGTCATATAAATTATCATGGTAACAGCCACGACACACATGAGTGAGAGCGTGGCAGGCGCCCACGTGTGCAGTAAGACCTGGGTCTTGGGGATCCAGGACATCGGAGATGAGCGCTGAGGACAGACAGGAAGTAGTCCTGTGATGAGGTTGGAAGACAGCTCAGGTGGCAGGCCCCGAGAGAGGGGGGAGCAGGCAGATTTGGGGAAGGGAAAGGGGAGGGGGGAGGGGGCCAGAGCAACAGAACAGACGTGAGAAGCTGGAGGCGCAGCTGAGGCCAGACAGCGCAGGCGGCAGCGGGCTCGGGGACTTTATCCCAAGGGGGCCCGAGCAGAGGAAACGGCCAGTGTCCGTTTTTAACGATCCCGCCAGCTGCCCCGTGGCTAAGCATCTTCTGCAAAGTCCGGGCTTTGCGTCCGACCACCCCCGAGCCCCGGACATCTGGTCGTTTGGACGCGGGACTTCCAGATGGTCCTGGACCGAGCTCTGACGGAGAGAGCCGCCCCCCAGCTCCCCCGCCTCGTCCCCAGCACACGAGCTGCTCCGGAAGCGTTTGTGGGACGGACAGAGAGGATGAGACACTTACCGGCACTTCCCCTGGAAGGGGCCAGGCTGCCCGAGGGGCCTTCCATGTTCTCTGGAAATCACAAAACCAAGGTTTCAGTGAGGCGGCTCCTCAGGGGGCCCCAAGGGCAGAGCCGGCACCCCGCAGTGTCCACGCCCAGGGCCAGCACCCAGCGGGGCCCGCCTCGCGCCGGACCGGACACAGAGCCAGCGCCCCCCACGGCCGAGAGGTGCTGGCTGGGGCCCGGCTCCCGGGTGGGTGCGGCTACCGCTCCGCGTTACAGATGAGGAAACCGAGGCCCGGGGAAGGGAGGAACCCCAGCGAGCCACTGCCAAGCCAAGACAAGAACCTGACCATAGTTCAGGATGCATGGCTCCATGGCATTAAGGCAACTTTCCAGAAATTTCTTCTAAAAATATCGTAAAGTGACATATTTCATCAGGGTGTCTGTCACGCCAGCAGTGGGAGCCAACACACCAATTCTCGCAGGCTGTTCCCCTGCAGGCAGGTCCGGGGCCCGGGAGGGCCTGAGTGAGGAGGCCGTGATTGGGGTCGGCTCCCCGGGATTGGGGTCGGCGCTCAGTAAAGGCTCAGTGTTTGGGAGAGTCAGCTGATTTGAGGGGCAGCAGCGGAGAACATTCCCACAGCTCCCAACGGGCGTGCTGAGCTCCCCGAGTTAACGCAAGGCACCCTCACGCGCCCCTGGGGTGAATGCGCAACGACCCCACTTACAGGCGTGGGGACAGGCTCAGCGATACTTGGCCTGCGATCACCAGGCCGGCGGCGGCAGAGCTGGGCCGGGCACCCAGGCAGAGCCCGTAAGCCAGCCCCATGCCCTGGTGAGCGAGGTGGACAGGAACCTCCCGGAGAAGGGACCGGCACCCGCGCACCCCTCGAAGGCCGTGGCCGTGGGCGGCGCCCCGCCCCCCTGCACCAGTGACCTCGGCCCCACTCCCCATAGACTCCGGGGGGCAGTGACAAGCTGGGACGGCCGCCACCTCGTTACAGGTTTCACGTCTCCCCGACCTCCCCCCCCAAAGGTCTGACTCCCTTCACCTGCCCGGATCATATGGGCTCCCAGCAGTGTGACCCTCCCGGGTATAAAAGAAAAGGGGGGGGGGGAGGGGTGCCGCAACCTGGAGTGAGCTCGGCCTTCCTTCTCGCCTGTAGAATGGGGGCAGTAACAGCGCTGGCCACAGGGCTGCGCTGCTCCCATCACTCTGTGGAATGATCCCCCATCACCCAGCAGACAGCGGAACAGGGTGGAAGCCTGCCCAGCCCCCCAGCTGTGCTGAGGAGGGGAGGGAGCACGTGAGCGGCCAGGGTGTTTGATGTAACAGCCTCACAGCCAGGTGTGGGCCGGATGTGGCTCCCAGGCTCCGTGTACGATTCCCGAACTTGAACTCGGTGCACAGCGCAAGGGGCCGGGGCGGCCCTGTGCCCTCCCGGGGCCTCCTGGGAGCCAGGGCCCTCTCAGGCCCAGTGGGTGCTGCTGGGAGCGGGAGCAGTGGGAAGGCCAGGCACCAAGGCTGTTCATCGGCGGCCGAGTGAAGAATAGAAGGGAAGGAACATCCTTTCCGGAAAAATCAATGGGCAGATGATACCGCCCAAGTCACAACCTACATGGAAGCCGTCCAAGAAAATCAAAGAGAAGAAATCGCAGCCCCTGGGTCTTCTGTGGCAACGCGGCCTCAGCCGGGGAAGTGAGGGGGCCGGCCGAGCCGCCACCCCACAGGGAGGAGGGCCGAGGCGCAGGGGGGCACGGCTCGCCAGGGCCCGAGGTGTCCTGGTGGCTCTGCCATGAGGGGGTGGCTCTGCCATGAGGGGGTGCCCAGGCCAGGCGGTGCATTCGAGTGGCAGGTGGGCCTTGCAGACCCCCGCCCTCCGGGTCCCTCTGACCTTGCCCGTACTACCGAGGCGCCAGCGTAGCCTCACCCGGAAAACCAAACCTCTGTGGCTCTTCCGCGCATGCTTTTGGCTGATGGGATGCCCTGTCCCCCCACCTCCACCCTAACATGCTAGGCAAAGTTGGGGAGACTGCCTAACTCATAGTAAGCGCTCACAAATGTTAGTTATTACCAAGCACGATCATCAGCCCCATTTTACACCCACAGACACTGGAGGGTGACCCTTCACTCTCCTCCGCGGACTTCCCTCTCAGCTCACAGGCATGGCATGGCGTGCCCTCAGCCCGCCAGGGACCAGGCATCCACTCTGCTCCCCCGCAGGGTTGGCCCAGGGCCGGGCCGGTGCAGGACCCCACGAGTCCTGAGACTCCACAGTAAGAGGCGATGCAGGCTGGCATGGGGTCTCTGGGAACCCGGCACAACCAGGCCGGCCTGAGAGGACAAGCCAGGATCCTCGAGAACCTTCTGAAGCTCCAGGACACGCCCCCCTCCAGAAGGCGAGTTTGCAGTGAGCGGGGGATGCTGTGTGAAACCTGCCCGCTCTGTCTCCAAGTCAGGGTCTCCCTTCCTCCAGAAACGGCTCTCACTGCGGAGAGAAACAGGCCCTTCCCTCCCGCATCCCTGATGTGATCGGCCTTTTACACCTTAAAGCTCTGCTCTGTACCTCCTTCTGGTAATACCCTCCCCTGCCGTAGCCTGGCTAACTCCTACTCACTCCTCAAGGCCTTCAAAGGCCACCTCCTCTCGGAAGCCCTCTTTGATTGCCCTTCAGAATTCTCAGAGGTACTCCAGGGAGAACTTTCTTCTGGGCCCCTGGGTTGCTGGGGTAGCCAGCTCCCTCATAACCACCGCTGTCATTAATTGAGCACCTGCTGTGTGCAGATGCTGCACTTGCAGTCTCTTCATTTATTGACTGATAGATTTCAGAGAGGAAGGGAACAGGGGAGAAACATCAATGATGAGAGGATCATTGATTGGCTGCTTCCTGCATGCCCTTCACTGGGGATCAAGCCCGAAACCCAGGCACGTGCCCTTGACCAGAATCAAACCAGGGACCCTTAGCGTCTGCAAGCCAGCGCTCTATCCACTGAGCCAAACCAGCGGGGGCTTCACCTGCAGTCTCTTTAATCCCCCAAAACAGCCTGTCACGCCTTCTGCAGGTAGAGGCTGCTACTCCCAGGACACTGCCTTTGAGCTGTCTGGGAAGCTGTCACTTGCCCAAGGTCACAGCCAGAAAGTGGCCAGGGAGGACTGTCACTCAGGGCCACCGACTCCACAGCGACCAGTGCATCGGAGTGGGGGCTGTGGGAGGAGGAGGCTGCTGCCCTCTCCCACCCGGATGCCTGGACTGGGTGACGTGAGCTGGCTGGCCAGCTGGCCCTCACCGTGGTACCTGCCCGGGGCTCCGAGCACCTCTGGCCAGGAGGTCGGGAGCCCAGGCCTGGAGTGGACCCAACATCCTGGCCTTGGGCAGAGCCTGTTCGCCCTTCCTTCCCTTTCCAATGGCACAGGAAGCCCCTTTCCATCCGGGACACCGGAGCCCGCAGGCCAGGCATGCACGCTCCTCACCCTGCACTCTGGCCCCCTGTGCACTGGACCTGTGGGCCGGGGATCTGAAGGAACGCCAGGGTGGACACACAAGGCTACCAGCCACTGCCAAAGGGACAATGTTAGACACCGAGGCTCAGCACGGGACAGACACCTCCTCACAGACGCAGCCGCAGCTTCCCCCACAGGCCAGCTCCATGGGAACGTCCCCATGGGGGGGGGGGGGGTGCCCACGGGGTGAGGCTTCTCGGATGTGAGGCAGGGCACTGTCCCCACCCGGAAGCCCGCGTCCTGGGAGCTGCGGGTCAGGGCCTGCTCCCCTGGTCCCCGGGCACAGACCTCCCCCCCCAGACTCAGCTCTGGGCGGGCGGGTGCTGGGAACGCCGAGGAAGTCCCCGCACCCCGGTGACCACAGCGAGGGCTGTGCTGTGAGAGGGGGTGGAGGCGGGCACAGCCCGGTCTCTCCAGATGGGGGGCAGGGGAGGCTTCCCGGAGGGGTACACTGAGTCCAGAGGACCTGGCCGGGCCAAAAAGGAGGCGGTGAGGTCAAGGCGAGGGACCGGCTCCCGGGGAAGGGACAGTGTGTGATGGCTGGACCCCGCTGGCCGCGGCCTCTCGCCGACCTTCCAGGTGAGGAGGGCCCTGCCCGGGGCAGCCGCCCTGTGCGCTCCCGGAGCTCTGCCCCAGGGTCGCAGGGCCTCCTGCGTGCAGACCACGCACCGCCTGAGCCTTGGGCTGTGACTGCTTCCCAGCCGGGGTCAGGCCCAAGCTCCTTGCCCCCTGTCAGAGGAGGCAAGGTCCTGGCAAGCTTTGCCAACACCAGCCTGGCAGCAGAGCCCTCTGCCAGCCTCCTGTGCAGGCCAGGCCAGCACTGCAGCTGAGGGCACACCATCCGGCCCGTCTCTGAAGCCCCATCCCGGCCTCGGTCCCGGCTCTGGGTCTCCGCTCCTCTGGGGGGAGCAGCTGTGGGCAGCAGCAGCCCAGGGAGACCTAAGGGAATGACAGGAGCCGAGACCCTGGCTGGGGACAGAGCCCTGGCAGGGAGGCCACGGCCCGGCTCGGAGAGCAGCCAGGCCGCCCGCAGCGGGAGGCGGGGCCGGGCGCGGAGCTGGAGCGGAGGGAGGCCGGCTCCTCCCCGCCATGCCGGCCTGTCTGTCTTCAGCACTTCACTGTAAAAATAAATGGCAGCAGCACACGCCAGACAGAGAAGAGGGAGGAAGAAAGCCCCAAACCGCCCCACACGGGCTCCCTGGCGGGCCTGGGCCGCGGCCTTGGCCGGGATTACTTGCTGCTGCTTCTCTCGGGGAAGCTGCCGGTGCCAGATTTGCATTTACCACAAACAGAGACAACACAATGTCATAATCCTTCTCCTGTCATTCTCCCCTCTCCTCCTCCTCCCACCTCAGACACACTCACACGCTAACACAAAATGACGGCTCCCTCGACAGCCCGAATGAGCAGAGCCCCGGATCTGCCTCTTAATTGCCGGCGCTCCTCTCTGGCCGCCCGCTCGCTCGCTCCCTCCGCGCCCGGCGCCCAACTTGCGGCAGACCACCCACCGCCCCCGCCTTTGTCCCGAGCCGCTGCTGACAAATGGCCCGCTGGAGGGGGGAGAATAACTATGCCTGGAAATGGTGGGGGGAGCGGGCGGGGGAGCCGGCCCCCTCCCCCGCAGCTGCCTCTGCACCCGGCTGCCGGGCTCCCGGCGCAGATGCCGGCCGGCCGGAGGGGGCCGGGGCGGGGCGGGCGGCTCTGGCCCCGGGCTCTGAGCGGGGGCCTTGCCCTTCACGCCCCGGCCGCGGCCTGGCGCTGCGCTCCCGGCAGCCCCCCCTTCTCACCCCCCATTCTCCCGGCGCTACTCCGAACGTCCCCCGCGCCCCCGCCCACCCGCCCGCCCGCGCTCTTTATGGCAGTTTCAAAGCTGCAGCCGCCACTTGAGCAGCTGCGGCCTTTGATGGGGACGAGGCGCCCAAGGCCGCCCGCCCTGAGGCCCCTGCCCGCCCGGCCCTGGCCCGCCGCCCCTGCCCGCCCCCAGCCTCCGCCCCGGCAGGGCGGCCTGGCACGGCGGGGTGCCCAGTGGGCACGCCTCGCACACCAGAGCAAACTTTCACGACCGGAGGGGGAGGCGCCGCGCTGGCCACGCCGGTTACCTTTGCAGCAGCATCCTTCCTGGCACCTGCCCCGGACCCCGGCCAGACCACCGCGGACCGCGGGCCACCAGGGGGCGGGAAGCCACTCCGGAGCGAGGCCGGAGGAGGAGAGGGAAGAGGAGGAGGAGGAGGAGGAGGAGGAGGAGGAGGAGGAGGAGGAGGAGGAAAGGGGGCGAGTTTCCCAGCTCGCAGCCGCCTCGAGCTCCTCCTGCCCAAGCCGGCAAGTGAAGTCACGGCCGCGGCGGTGACATCAGCCGAGCCTCTGACATCACGGCCCCGGCTGGATCGCACCTCTGCAGGGAGGAGATGCAGGAGCGGCGGCAGGGAGGAGGGTTGGATGGAGGAGGGAGGAGAGCACCAATCCCTCCAGAGATCTCGTGCTGGCGTGGGGGAGGGGCGGGCGGCTCGTCTCGGAGAAAACGTTTTATCTCTATGGATGGGGCGATGTGTGTCTATTTATAATTGGCCCCAGAGTGAACGGCTTAAAAGGGGTGCCTACCCACCACAGTAAAGAGCCGCAGCCTGCCCCTGTTGGTTTGGCTCAGTGGATAGAGCGCTGGCCTGGGGCGCCGGGTTTGATGCCGGCCAAGGGCACATGCGCGGGTTGTGGGCTCGATCCCCAGTAGGGGGCGTGCAGGAGGCAGCTGATCAATGATTCTCTGTCATCACTGATGTTTCTATCTCTCCCTCTCCTTCTCCCTCTCCCTCCCTCTCTGAAATCAATAACAAATATATTTAATAATTAAGAAAAAGAGCTACAGTCGCTGCTGCTCTTCGAGCCCATGGGGTGGAGGCCAGCAGGAGGGTTATGTGCTGGGACCCCCACCTCGGGGGAGGAGGGTGCTCAGAGAGGGAGGACTTTCCCGAGGCTGCTCAGCAGGACCTGAGCTGGGGTTGAGGCAGGGGTGCGAGGGGAAAGGGCTGTGTGGGAGGCGGAAGGGCCGGTCGGGGCCAACCCCTGGCACCACCCTCTCCCTGGCACATGGGGCATCTGGGCTGCTGGCATTGGCTGCCCCAGACTCAGTACACCCTTCACCTCTGGGCCTGACATTGGGTGAGGACCTACTAAGCACCAGACTCGAGTTCTCCCATCTCATCCTCCCCAGGCCCGGGACGCCGGGGTACAGGCCAGGACTCCGCTGTCCCCATTGTGTGGGAAGTACTTCCATTTCTCCTCCCACCATGCTTTGCACCGGTGCTGCCCCCGCTCCCCCAAGACTGGCCCCGGTGCAGAGCCACAGCAGTCGCTCACCGGGCCCTGGCAGTACAGCGACTGCACGCACCTGCAAACACAGCCAGGAGGCCGGACAACGCCTTCTCGCGGCTCCTAACGAACCATGCTCTCCCCTTCCCCCGCGCCTGGTCACATGAGGGTCTCAGCTGAGACATCATGTCCTCTGACCCTCAAGTCCACGTTAGCTGCCACCTTCCATGTTTCCCGCACTGCAGCCCCTGCTCAGTGTCCTTGGGAGACCGCGGGAGCTGCTGAAAAGGGATGGGGGCTGAGCAGACCGCCGGGTTCAGGCCCCAGCTCCCCACCTTGCTCCCTGTGTGACCCGGGCAGCCCCTGGGCCCCTCAGTCTGCTCCCCCCTCTGGGAAGGGGGGCGGGAGCAGCTGTGCTTTTAGGAGGTTTCGCTAGACCCAGCGGCACTGACCACCTTTTCATCGCCTTCCTCCCCGCTGGGTGCTGGCTCAGCCCAGAACATGGGTCTGTCTTATCTTCTGGCCCCTGGCACGGTGCCCGCCTCCGGAGGGCGCTCTAGAAACATGCACGGAGGCCCTGGCCCGGGAGCTCCGTTGGTTAGAGCCTCGTCCCCAGATGCCAGGGTGGCAGGTCGGATAGCTGGTCAGGGCACTCCCAAGAATCAACAATGAACGCATACATAAATGCAACTGATTCATCTCTCTTCCTCTCCCTCTCTCTAAAACCAACAAGCAAATAATTTTTAAAAAGAGAGAGGTGTGCGCTGAGAAACCTAGGGAAGGTTGTGGCGAGTGGGTTGGGGAATTTTAATTCGCTTCTGCAGGTGCCTCTCTGGCTGTCTGGTTTTCAATCTTGGTTCCACCACTTCCTTCCTGTGTGACGGTGAGCAAGTTACTTAACTTCTCTGGGCCACGTATGCGCCACCTGTAACATGGGGATGCGGATGGAGCCACCTTATAAGGTTGTTGTAAGATCACAGAGAGCAGGAGGTGGAGTGAGGACAGGGGCCCTGCGAGCAGCATCCTCACTCCTTTACCTAACGGGCCGGGAGGTGCCACAGAGGGGGCTGGGAGGTGCGGCGGGCGGACCGGGAGGAAGGGCTTCAGAGGGCCCCATGCAGCCTCCCTGGCTCAGCTCCTCACTGTGCAGGCAAGGTCACGCTCCAGACCTCGCTGAGTGGCCGAGTGGGTCACAGCGAGCGGAACAGGAAAGTGCCGAGCACAGGGTTCCCCTCAGTTTCCCTGAACCACGGGCAGACAGACACGCACAATCCTTCAACAACTTGTCACAAACACCGGGACGTGGGTGATGTGGGATCGCCAGCCAGGCCCAAGAGACGCAGCAAAGAGGCTGAGAAGGGAAGAGTGGACACACGCACACACACACACACACACACACACACAGAGCAGGGCAGGCTTCCTGGAGGAGGAAGCTGGGTCAGAAGGCTGGGGGAAGGGAGGCGGGAGCAAATGCAGAGTCAGAAGAGTTAGGACACCCAGCCCCCCAGGTGTAGTGATTTCTGAGCCAGCGACCCAGACACAGGGGTACAGATGAGCCTGGTTTGGGGTAGCATGATGGCTGTCCTGGAGGGCTCCATGAAGCCTCCGTGTTAGGCATGTGAAAGGCCAACAACACAGAGACCAGAACAACCGGTCTGGGAGGGATGCTAGAATCATCTGGCCCACCCATTCTACAAATGTGGAAACTGAGGCCCAGGGAGAGGAAGGGACCTGCCCAAGGTCACTTGGTAGGTCAGGGGCAGAGCCAAGGCCTGTGCTAGCCCTGTAACTCCTCGGTCAGAATTCTTTCCATAACCGCAATGATAACAGTTAATGAGCCCTGGCCGGTGTGGCTCAGTGGATAGAGCGCCGGCCTGCAGACTGAAGGATCCCTGGTTCGATCCCAACCAAAGGCACATGGCCAGGCTGTGGGCTCAATCCCCAGTAGGGGGTGTGCAGGAGGCAGCCGATCAATGATTCTCTCTCATCATTGATGTTTCTATCTCTCTCCCTTCCTCTCTGAAATCAATAAAGATATATATATTTATAAAGTTAATAATACTTAGATAGTATTCACTGTGTGCTTCTTAGGAGGATGGTGAGGGAGGGCTATTGCTCCCATTTTACAGGTGGGCAAACCGAGGCCCAGGGAGCTATAGAAACACAACAGAGAGCAGAGCCAGGTTTCAACCTCAGGCTGCCTAGCCCCAGAGTCTTGGCTTTTAACCAACGCACTCCCCTGCCTCTCATCATAACAGGTACCCCTCCCTCCCATCGTGCACGCACCCCCCGTACCCCCAAACAAGCATGCTCTCATTCATTCAACAGTACGCGTTTCAGCTCCCACCACTTCAAGCCTTGAGGGGTCAGCCGTGAATGCACAGCCAACCCCACGGAGCCCCCTCCCCCCGCCCCTGCGTGACCCCGCCGCCCTGCCTGCACCCAGCCCTGTCAGAGCTCACTGACCACGCCTCCTGAAAAGCCCGTTTCAAATGGAGCTGCCCAGGACCACAGACCACTCTGCTGGGAAGCCGCAAACCAACCGTCTTTCTTTCTTTTTATTTTATATATATTTTATTGATTTTTTCACAGAGAGGAAGGGAGAGGGATAGAGAGTTAGAAACACCGATGAGAGAGAAACATTGATCAGCTGCCTCCTGCACACTCCCCACTGGGGATGTGCCTGCAACCAAGGTACATGCCCTTGACCAGAATCGAACCCGGGACCCCTGAGTCCGCAGGCCGACCCTCTATCCACTGAGCCAAACCAGTTAGGGCCCAACCCTCTTTCAAGGGCCGTTACGTCACTGACGTGGGAGGGGGAGTGAGGACGGTCGATCCAGCATCCATGTCTGGGCAGAATGGTGAGTTACATGGAGGTCTGAGGCCTCGCTGGCAAACACAGTAATAATAAATAATCCTGCAAATCAGATTTGGGAATGTCCGTGCACGGGGCTCAAAGCGCCAGTGAGAAGTGAGAAGTGCCACGGTGGGTTCCGGCCACCGGAGCTTCCCCAGGCCTGGCCCCGGGCAGCGGGAGGCAGGCCAGGGCGGGGCCGGGCACCCTGTCAGCGTGCCCACCTGGGAGGCTCCACAGACCTACAGCTGCTCCCCTGAGAGCAGGCGCCCGTCTGTCCCAGACCACAGGCTGCTTCCCCTGGAGCGCGGCCCGACCGCTTCACTCCCCGGACGAGGAGGCGGAGGCTCAGGGAAAGGAAGGCTGGCCCAAGGTCAACCCTGTCTGGTGGCAAAGACTGTGCTCCCCTCAACATGGCCACCCCCGTGCAGCCGGGGCGGCCGCTCCTTCTCTGACTCTCCCAAAGGAAGACATCGGCGAGTGAGCGCGGCCAGCTTCCTCCCGGCCCGGTTCCCGGTGCACCCCTTGGACGGACGAGGCGGGAAGACGGGCCAGGACAGGAAGCAGGGAGGACGGGCCAGGAAGCAGCTGTCCCCGGGCCCACACCACCCCCACCTGCGTGTCACCTCCGCCAGAACCCTGAGTCAGTTTGCAAACAGCCTGCGACAAAGATCTTACAACCGAGACCCACTCCAGCGAGGGGGACCTTCATACCCACTCGACAGGCGGGGCTATGGATTCACGTCTGCAGGGTAACCGCTCCCCCTGCCGCCGCTTCCCCAGCACACTCCACTCGCCGGAGGCCCGGCATGGCCCGCTGGGCCCAAAGCGCCCACGGGAGGAACGGGACGGCTGCTGAGGGCAGGTATCGGTAGGATTAGTAACGACCCCCAACGTCTGCACAGCGCGGTGCCCCTCCCGGGCCGAGCGGACGCTCCGTCTCCTCCCCCACGAACGTCTCCTCCCCCATGAACGGGGAATGATGGTGACAGCACAGGCATCATGTGTCCCATTGTACAGATGGGGAAACTGAGGCCCAGGAAGGGGGCAGGAAGTGCATTCAAGCCCCAGCTTGGACCCGGGTCTATGACACTGAATGTAGGAGGCTGAAGGGGGAGAAAGGCCTGGGGTTGTGTGTGTGTGTGTGGGGGGAGGGTGCCGGGGGGCTGAGACTCTGACCCAAACACGTTCTATCCGTGGGCAGTCCGCCAACGGCCACAACAGGGGCGAGCTCCCCGCCCGGGGCCGTGGGGGGCGGCCCAGCTGCCGCCCTGGCGGGCCCCCAAAGAGCCCCCGAAGGCCGCCGCGCTCCCGAGCTCGTTCCCATTCCAAACATGCCGGCGCGGACCCCGGAGGCGGCTACTTAGCGCCAGATTAATCACAGCGAATTCTCCATCCAGATCCCGCGCGCAGGCCGAACTCCCACCGCTAATCGCCGTAATATTCTCCTCGGCGTGTGCAGGCGGCCGGGGCGATGTTCCAGGAATATTAATTCTCCACAGCCTGCTCTCCCGCCGCACGCATGCGCCCCCTGCCCCGCCAGGCTGTGTGCGGGGACGGGGCCCGGGGCCAGCAGCAGGCAGGCTCCCCCCCCCCCTGGGGTGGGAGGCAGCGGCCCCAAGGCCTGGATGACCTCTGGGAGGGAGGTGGCTCCCGCCCCTGGGGAGGCCCCCCTCTCTCCCTCCCGCCTCCCAGGCCGGCCCCAGCCTCTGAGGCTCAGGGCCGCAGGCGAAGCCACACGGCATGGCCCTCTGATGTCCCCGCACAGCAGAGCTCTGAGGAACCAGGCACCAGGGAGCAGCTGATCCCAGCCCTCTATGCACCACCACCCCCCTAAAAAAAAAGAAAACACAAAAAGGAATGAAAACCTTTCATCTGCTCAAAATACAAACACGTGGGCAGCGGAGGGAGGGGGTTGGGCTCGGCTGAGGCCGGGCCGGGGCAGGGAGGGCAGGGCGGCCTGTGCTGGCGGGAACTCTGCACCCTCGTTGGGGGGCCCTCTCCCCTCGTGTGGCCACTGACAAGGGGACCCAGGGCAGGCCGGGGGTGGCTTCTAGCCTCGGGAGGGTCCCCGAGCAGATGGTGCCCTGTTCCAATCCCACAGGCCCAGCTGACGGGCGGGCGCCTCAGAGAGCCCCCCGCGTGCCTCCGCTCAAAGCGGACGCCAGCCTCCGGCCCACCCTGGCCCCGAGTTTCCTAGCACAGCGCGGGGAAGACTCACACCCTCGGGGGCTGTGCAAGGTGCCCCTCTTGCCTTGGTTCAGACGCAGTCCAACCACAGGAGGCAGCCTGAACACACCAGTTTACAAATAAAGGAAACCGAGGCACAGAGAAGCAAGGTAAAGGGCCCCGTCGAATCCGTCCCAGGCGGTCAGAATCTGAACCCTGGTCCCTCTTCTCTGGGACTCTACCCCCTCCTCTCTGAAATGACCTTAATGTCCTTCCAGCTCCAGAGCCTGTCCCACCAGCAAAAGCATTCACTGAGCACCTACTGTGCGCCAGGCCCAGGTGATTGACTGCTCAAGGAACTCAGTCTAGTGGGAACAAAACTAAGTAGACCCATGACCACAGTCCAGCCTGAGCCCCGGGGGACGGGAACCTACCCCATGGCCGTGGAGGTCAGGGAGGGCTTCCCGGAGGAGGCGGCCGCGGAGGAGAGAGCATCCTACACTGCAGTCTGGACCAGAGTGGAGAGAGCGGGCCGAGAGAAGCTTTTGTGAGCGGTACGGCGAAGGCAGCCTCCTGGCGGGGACTCTCGTGAGAACAGGAAGGGTGTGGCAGGCAGTGGGATGTGGCTGCGTGTGGCGGGGCCCCAGCCTGGGGTAGATCCGGGCAGGCTGACCGAGGACCTGGTCCCGCGGTCCCGGCCAGCCCAGGCCAGGCAAGGGGCCAGGGGCCAGTGCGGAAGGGGGTCTCTTGAACTTGGGTCTCCTGACTCCTGGTTTGGCTGAGAGGCAAAGCTGGTAAGGACCCCAGAAAGGCGGGTCTCTCCAGTTTAACAAAGTGAGCCAGAGGGGGCTGCCCCGGGCTTTGGGCTCATCCCAGTTCTCTGCTGGCACAGATGGCTGAAAAGAATCAAGGTTTAAACCACAGAGGAGAGCGACGCAGTTCAAACCCCGGCCTCCCCCCAGCAGCCAGCACTGTCCAGTCGTCCACCCTGTCCCCACGGTCCTGAGGTGTCTAAGCTGGCAGGTGCCCGGTGCCTCTCACACTGCCCCCCACGTAAGTCTCACGGCCATTAGGAAACCACGGAAACCCATTCCTCAGACCAGGACACTGAGGCCTGCAGGCAAAGCACAGGCAGAAACAAGCTCGTGGGTCTCCTACAGGCCGGGCTCTGCCCACCCTCACAGGGCGCTCACCGGGCCCCCTAGGGGGCAGGCGGCAGCTTTTACAGCTCCAGGTCTGCACCTGCGCGTCGAGTGTCCTGCCCCAGGCTGTGCCACTCCCTCCCATCAGAACACGCACACAGGGGAGCACACACACACAGGGGAGCACACACACAGGGCCAGGATACAGAGCCATGCCTTGGACTCACATGAGAAATCGCAGGCAGACCTAAGACCCAGCAGATACCCCGAGAGACAAGCCAGGGCCCAGCCCTGCACTCAAGGAGGTCACAGCCAGTGTGTCAGCCAGCCAAGGAGGGCCACGGGAACTCGGGAGAGCGGGCAGCCAGCCGGCTCGGGAGAAGGCCAGGCGGCTTCCTGGAGGACGAGGAGGCCTGAGTGAGCTGCAAAGTGCCACACGTGAGACACAGAGCTTTTCTGAGGGAGGTGGGGCCCAGGTTTGACCCTCGGCCCACACCCCACTCCTGGCTGGTCCCATGCCAGGTCAGCCCCGCCCCGCCCCCTCTGCACGCTGCCCCGCGCCTCCAGCATGCCTGAGCCTGTGCCTGTGCCTGTGCCTGTGCCTGTGCCTGTGCCGTGGAAGGCCCGGTGCAGCCCCATCCCAGGGGAACAGCCCCACCCCAGGGCACTTCTGCTGAACACCCGTGGGCTCCAGACCCAGGCGTGGCCCGCGGGCCTTTCAGACGTGGCGCTGGAGAGGGCAGGGCAGGCAGCAGCCTGGGCGACCCACAGTGTCCCGGGTACTTCCTTCCCTCCCCGGAGCCCGCTGAAAGCGCTGCTTCCGCCCCTCCGGCAGGGGAAGACCAGGGCTGGGCCGGCTCCCCACTCCTGGCTGAGGGTCTGAGCAATCCGCCTCCCTGCCCCAAGCCTCCGCCTGCCCGTCCCGAACAGCCGGCCGCACCTGCCGCCCAGGGGATGTGAGGCCTGGGGGACGGGTCATCTCCCAGTGAGCGGGGGCCAGAATGGGTCCCTCTCTAGGCGGGGCCTTCAGAGCCCCAGGGAGATAGACACAGGCCCTTGCCGGACACGGGAGTTCACGGTCACCTCTTCACGGCTCAGGGCAATGGAGGGGGGCCTTCTCGCTGCAGGCAGGGCTGAGGGCGGCCCATGGCAGGGCGGGCCCCAGGTCACCGGGCCCAAGTGCGGTGTGTGAGCAGTGCGGAAGCAGCCCCCCTGCCTGACTCTGGAGGTGGGTTCTCTCAGGACATGGAAAGGGGTGGGCAGCGAGGAGGCCTGAGCACCCCGAACCCGCCCACTGGCCAGCCCCAGCCCCAGGGGAGCGTGGCTCCCAACGCCAAGCCCCTGCTGTCCCCTGCCTCCCTCAGCCTGCAGGCACCTAGGGCCCTGGCAAGGTCTTGCTTCGGAAACCTAGGACCCCCACAGCTGGTGTGGCTCAGTGGACAGAGCGTCAGCTTGGGGACTGACGGGTCCCGGCTTCGATTTCGATTCCGGTCAAGGGCACATGCCTGGTTGCATGCTTGATCCCTGGGGGGGGGGGGGGGGGGGGGGCGGGAGCGTGCAGGAAGCAGCCGATCCATGATTCTCTCTCATCTTTGATGTGTCTATCTCTCCCTCTTCTCTGAAATCCATAAAAATATGTATGAAAAAAAGAAAATGTAGGACAGAAGCGAGAAGGGGCCAGGGCGTGGGAACGGGGGGAGGCAGCGCCCGCCAGCTTCCCGCCTGCCCCCGGGGCCCGCAGTGCGGGGCGTCCACGCGGCTGAACGCTGCGCGCCCCGCGGGCACCTGCCAATCTCAGCCCACGCCCCCACCAGCCCCGCTCCCGAGGACAGATCACTCTCGGCTCTCCCGGCCTGACAGAATAACGAATGCTAGCTCAGTAAGGCCCCGCAGGGAGGGTTTTCATTACCGGCCGTGGGAGCAGGCGGGAGGCCGGGGAGGTGCGTGGAGGTCAGCGGCTGAGGCGGGAGGCAGCGCCCTCCCAGCTGGGGAGAGGGAGGGCCAGGCCGCTGCTGTCCAGGGTGCTGGCCCCGGCGGCCACAGGGTTTAGGATTCCTACGGGCAACAGCGGCCCCGGATGGAGGCCAGGCGAGGTCCCCGGCAGGGACCGGAGGGAGATTATCCCACGCGAGCCTCAGGGGGAAGCCGATGTCCCCACCAGACAGATGAGGACAGTGAGGCTCGGAGGGGGTGGACTGGACTGCCCAGGTGCCTGGCTGCCCGCAGCAGGAACAAACGGGGGGGGGGTGGAGGGCCTGAGGGCGCGGGATGGACTCGGGGAAAAAGGGTCCAATGGTGCGTGGAGGACAGCTTTCAGAGCAGCGGACTCAGGGGCCTCCCTGCCGAGCCCCCTGCACCCGGGAGATGACGAGGGAGGGGCAGGCGCTGCAGGAAGGCCCAGCACCCCGGTCAGAACTGCTAACCCTGGCCCCGAGGAACCCCAGACTCCTCACACCCGCTGGGGCCCACCCTGCCCTCGCTGCCCTTGTCCGCTCTGCCCCTGCTGAACCCGGTGCCTCCCTCCTGCTCCTTCCACCTGCCAGGCCGGTCCCTGCCTCAGGGCCTCCGCCCTGGCTGTTCCCTCTCCCTGGCACGCTCTTCCCTGTGTTTCTTACAGACCTGGCTCGGGTCATCCGGTCACAGCCCGAGGAACACCTCCCCCGAGAAGCCCTCCTCGGATTCCCAGCCGCAGTCTTCTCTGTTGAAGGCCCCGAGCGGCTGCTGCAGCCCCCGCAGCCCCAACCCGCACCCCGCCCCCTCCTTGGCCAGCCTCCTGTGCTGCACTCAGGCCCCGACCTCGCTGAGGTCTGGACTCTGAAGCCAGTTTGCTGGGGTTCAAATCCCGCCCCAGCCACCTATGAGCTGTGTGACCCTCTGAACCGTGTCCTCGTCTGTAAGAGGGTAAGTCCCCTGTCTGTAGGGCACTCGGGACAGTGCCCGGCGAGTGCTTGGTGTTGCCTAGCAACAGCGCCACCACCACCATCAACCTGCCCCCCTGCCGGCCACGGCTAACTGGGTGCTGCATCCTCCCCCCCACACCCATAGCCCAGGACATGGGCGCTCCGAGCGCTGGCCAAGCGTCTGCCCTGTGAGCCAGGCCGGGGAGGCACCAGCGGCCCCATGTTCTGGGTGAGGGGGTAGAGGCTGCGGGAGGCTCAGCGCTGTCCTGGGCATCACTGCCCGGCCGTGCTTTCCACTGCAGCCTCTGCCAACCTGCTCTCCCCAGCGCTGCAGAGGTGCCAACTTGGGGGGCAGTGCTGAGAGCCAGCACAGCTGTGCCCGGCTCCTGGGGGCCACTGGGCAGGGCGTGGGGACGAGGGGGCGGCGGCTGGACGCCCCGACACCCGGCCCTGCCCTGAGCCTCCTGCCCGGGAGCACAGCCCTGCGGCACTCACGCTGCTGCCCACCAGCCGGCCCCCTGGCAGCGGGCCCGGGCTGCCAGCCAGCAGAGAGGAGGCAGCTCGGCTGGCAGCCAGCTCACGGTGCCCGAGCTGTCAGCTGGGGGGCGGGCCAGCCAGGGCCAAGACCCCCCCCTGGACGGGGCCCTGGCCAGGCCACCGGGACCAGGCACGCTCCTCACAGCCCCACGCAAGGCCCAGACACGAACGAGACCTTGCTGGGAGGGCCCAGGAGGCTCATCCCATTAATTCTGCTCAGCTTTCCGCTGGCGTGGAGGCAGCACACGGAGCAGGGGGAGTTTTCAAGTCAAATAATAATAAAAACAGCAACAACCACAGCTGACATTCGGCAGGCGCAGTCCGTGCCAGGTGCCATGTGCTGCCGCGCCGACCCCTCCCGGAGGGCCTGGGCCGCCACCTCCCGGCGCAGATGTGGCGCTGAGCGCCGAGCGGCAGCGCCCGTCGGGGGAGCGGGGGGGTCCCCACCTCGCCGCTGCTCTGGCTCAGCCGGCCAGGGGCTCTGGGTGACCAGAGAAACAGGCCTGGGCAGAGGACGGGAGCCTGAAGATGGCGGGGGGAGGGGGGAGAAGGTCATACCCACCGAGCGACAGGAGTGGCCCAGGAGGTGGAGGCCATTTCCGCAGGCGCCTCCTGGGTACAGCTGGGCCGGAGGGCAGGCAGGCAGGAGGGGTAGTTCCCGAGGCAAAATGTGAAAGCCCCAATAGGCCTTGAGACCCAGGCCAGCCTCCCCCACCCCCACGCAAGGCTGACGGGACACGCTGCCGACTTCTGCACGGGCCAAGGAGCTCAGACGCGTGCAGACCCATCTCCTGAGGGTCTCTCCCTCCCTCTCTCTTAAAAGATTTTATTGAGTTTTTTAGAAAGGAAAGGAGAGAGGAAGGGAGAGAGGGAGAGACAGAGAGAGGGGGAGAGAAATTGATCGGCTGCTTTCTGTATGTGCCCCCACCCTGGACTGAACCCACAGCCCAGGTATGTGCCCTGATGGGGAATCAAACCCGGCACGTCCTGGGCATGGAGAGATGCTCCAACCACACGTGTACAAGGTGCTGCTGGCTTACAAGCAAGCAAACAAAAACAGAACCTGCTTCTAGTCTCCCTCAATTCAGAGCAAACCGTGGGGGAAAGGTATTGCCATTGACCCGCTCCCCTCAGGCCCGGAGAGGGGCATGGCTCAGCCAAGGTCACACAGTGATTAGGGTGCCAACAGGGTCCCGAGGCCCCCAGGACCCCCGTCCCCAGGTCCCCTAACCCCTGGTGGTGGGGTGTGTGTGTGACACTCAGCTCGGAGCCACGGCCCGGCTCCCAGAGAGCGCGGGGAAGGGGTGAGGGCGGACAGTAGGGGTGCAGAGGCCTGGAGAGAGGGCAGGAGGGCTGACTGCCAGGGGCAGGGGGAGGCATGGCCAGCAGCGTGCGGAGGAGAAGGCACCAGGGGGGGCAGCGGCGCTGACCGAGCCCCGGAGGAAGGAAAGCGGCAGATGCAGACCCCACGCGGGCGGGCGCTGTGAAGCCCGTGTGATGCCACTGCAGTCTGCCTGTGCCCTCTGCCCAGACGCCGGAAGGTGCCCGGACCGGGGGGGGGGGGGCCGCGTGTGCCCTGTGGGTCTCAGCACCTCTCTGAGCCGGGCTCCTGCGGGGGCAGCGAAGGGGCAGTGGGACGCCCTCACTGCCCGGGGGGGGAGGGGCTGGATACCCGTGGGGCATACTGGCCGGCGGGCACCATCCACAGTGTTGCCCTAATTGCTTGTCTCCCCCTGGCCCTTCCTGGGCATGCCTGCCAGGAGAACAAATTTAACCTCGGAAGTAGAGCAGGGCCAGGCCAGAGCCTGGGGGCTGGCGGCAGCCCCACCCCCACCCCCCACCCACCTCGGGCCAGTGCGGCACCTGCGCCCTGGGCTCCATGTTGGCCCCTCAGCAGTGTGTGAATCTGACAGCAAGCGTGCCCCACCCACTCCGCCCTGGGCTGCGGGGGAGGAGCGGGAAGGCAGACCTGGGTGGGGCCTGGGCATTCGGCCTCGGAAGGCTGGGAGCCACAGGGGGGCCAGTGGGCCAATGGCAAGCCCCAAGGGCCACAGACTGGAGCTCCAGGAAATACCCACTCCCCCCCAAATGAGGGCAGGGAGGGGCCCAGCCCTCCCAGGTGATCCCCGCACTCCCCATCCTCCCTCACAGCCTCCCCCTGCACCCTCTGCTCCCTGCACTGCCCACTCCCGCACCCCTCATCTCCTCCCTCCCAGTGCCCTCTCCCCGCCCTCCCTTCTCCCACTGGGCCCTCAATGCCCTAGGCCTCAGTCTACCCCCCCCCCCCCAGACAAAGGCTGCAGCCCCGAACTGGGCAGCCTCGGCCTTGAGACCCCACGGCGGTCGGTGGCCCAGGAACGAGGTGAGTTCATCCGCGGAGGACACAGTGGACGCGACCAGCGGCCCCAGTAACCCCTCTTCCTTCTCTCCGCCAGCAACTCACCCACCTCTGCTTCCCCCCCCCCCCCCCCCCCGCCCCAAGTTCTACCCCTGGGGGACCAGGCCCGGTGATTGAGGATTATGGGCAATCAGCAGGTACCAGGAGGAGGAGGGGGTGGGAACAGCAGAGGTGGGAGTGGAGGGGAAGGGGAGGAGGAGGAGGGGAGGAGGGGAGGAGGAGGGGAGGAGGGAGAGGAGAGAAAGGGGAGCTGGAAGCCGGGGAGAGGGAGGGGAAGAGAGGAGGGGGCAGAGAGAAGGAGGTAGGAGGGAAAATGAAGGGGGTAGGGGAGGAGGGGGAGGAGAGGAGGGAAGCAGGGAAGGAAGGGAGGGGGAATGGAGGAGGGGGAGGGGCGCCCTGAAACAGGCAACATCAAAGCTTCCCTCCGCAGAGCGGTCACGTGCGCAGGCTCGTTCCTTCGCGGGGAGCAGCCGCCTCTCCCCGCCGGGCCTGGGGCGGCTGGAAGAATTTTAAAGCGAGGCCGGCTGCCTGCAATATCAGGGGTGGGGGTGCAGCCAGCTTCCACCGGGCGGGTTTGGAACCCGTTCCCGCCAGGGGCCGGCCAGGGCAGAGGCCAGGGCAGAGGCCAGGGCAGAGGCCAGGGCAGAGGCCTCGGCCAGCCGGGCAGGCGGCCAAGAGGGGAGGACCCCCAGCCATCGGTGTGAGGGTGGCGGACCGGCGGCCCTGATCCAGAGGAGCCGGAAACCTGGGTTTAATGTGAGCGCTTCCTCTTTTTATATATATATATATATTTTAATTGATATTTTACAGAGAGGAAGGGAGAGGGATAGAGAGCTAGAAATGTCAACGAGAGAAACATTGACCAGCCGCCTCTTGCACACCCCCGACCGGGGATGTGCCCGCAACCAAGGTACATGCCCTTGACCGGAATCGAACCCGGGACCTTTTCAGTCCAAAGACCAACGCTCTACCACTGAACCAAACCGGTTTTGGCAAGTGCTTCCTCTTTTGATATTGGCTCCAACGACAAAAGAAAAAAAACAACAAAAAGAAAAGGAAAAAACCGTGTGGGCCACAGACAGCACGTCCCGATGGGGTCCAGGCCCTCGGTCTGAGGGGCTCCCTGAGGCCCGGGAGCCCCACCTTCACTCGGCCCGTGTCTCTGCCCCCTGCTCAAGGCTGCCCCCCTCCCACCCACCGAGCCCCCCACTCCCACAGAGCCATGTGCCTGCCCACCCCCTCCGGGCCGCCGGGCTCCGGCCGCTCACCAGTCAGGCCATGGGGGGGGGGGGGGCAGAGAGGCGGCACTTCCACGGGGGGGGGGAGCCGCTGTCTCTGTGGGGTCTCCCCAGGGGCGCCCCAGGACAGGGGGCAGAGGATTTGGGGGGAAACATACACAGCATCTGTACAGGGCACTGGGGGCTGAGGGAAGGCTGGGGGGGGGAGAGCTCGGCCCTCTAGGGGTGGGGGAGGGCGCGGCCGCGGGCAGCAGGCCAGGGAGGCGGGTGAACAGGCCGAGGCGGCCAGACCTTGGTGGGGTCAGGAGTGGGGCTGGTGATGCCGCTCTGGGTCGCCGGCTCCTTCACTGAGCCTCTGACAGGCATGTGCCGGGCCGGGCAGACAGAGGTGCCTGCCCCCCGGGAGGATGGGAGGGGGGCGGAGGGGGGCGGGAGGAAAGGAAAAGGGAGGAGGGAACTGGCACTGCCGTGGCCTCCCCCGGCCTGGCTCCCCCGGCTCCCCTCACACCACAGAGCGCAGCCCCTCCCCCGTCGCCCAGCATTTTAAAAAATACCTTTTTATTGATTTCAGAGAGGAGGGGAGAGGGAGAGGGAGAGATAGAAGCATCAATGATGAGAGAATCATGGATCGGCTGCCTCCTGCCCGCCCCACACTGGGATGGAGCCTCAAGCCTGGCCCCGGCCCTGACTGGGCAGCACACCAGGACCTCCTGGCTCACAGGCTGACGCTAACCACCGAGCCACGCCAGCCGGGCACGACACGACCTTTTCTATCCTCACAGCTCGCCCCGAGGAGCGGCATGCATCGGTCACACGGCCGTGGAGGAGGGAGCCGAGGCGCGGCGAGGTCGGGGTGCAGCCCACGCCCTGGCTCACACACACACACACACACACACACACACACACACAACCCCGCGCCCGGGACGCGCAGAGCCTGCTGGGTGCAGAGCGGAAAGCCCGGCAGCTTGGCAGTGACTCCCTGAGCCTCAGAAGACGCCTCAGGTCACTGATACTGCCCCCCCATCTCCCCACACCCCAACCCTTGTTTTCCAGGTGAGGACCCGGCTGCAGGGAATTGGGGTAACTTGCTGCTGAGCAGATCTGGGTTCAGCCCCGTCCCCGCCTTTAACCCCTCTCCCCACAGGCGCCCTGGCAGGGAGAGAGCGGGGAGAGAGCGGGGAGAGGGTGCACAGCTTGGACGGGCCTGTCCAAAGGGAGGAGGACGGGAGGAGGGGAGCCTGGAGGGGGGAGGGCAGGGAGGGAATTGTGAGGAGGAGGAGGGAGTGTGAGGAGGAGGGGGAGGGAGAAAGGGAAAGGGGGGGGGAGGGAGGAGGGGGAGGGAGAAAGGGAAAGGGGGAGGGGGAAAGTGGGGAGGGGCCCTCTCCCCGGGCTGGCGGGCCTGGCACACGGCTCCCCGTCCAGTCCAGCTGGGCCCGCCAGCGGCCAGCGGTGCCAGGAGGACTGCCCGGTGCCCGGGAGGAGCGAGCACATCAAAGCCGGTCCCCGGCCAGCCCCGAGGTGGTGTCCTCTGAGGTCTGGCAGCGACGGGGCCATATTTCAGGCTGATACAAAGCAGGCTGCACCCCCCCCTCGGGCCGAGATCCCCATCTGGGTTGTCTACTTAATCCCCCATTACAGGAGAAATATACAGCCCGCTCCCCGCCGCTGCCCGCTCCCTCCCCGGAGATCAAAGCGCTCCTGCCGGCCAGACATTCCGAAACCAGGCGACTGGGAGGCAGGTGGAGCCCCCCTCCCCCCCCCCCCCCCCCCGTAGGAGAGGGGGGAGGAGGAGGGGGACAGGCAGGTGCGGTGGGCCGGCGTCCGGGTGGGGGTGGGAGAGAGGGAGAGAGCTCACACATCTCACCCTGGATCCTGCCCCAACCCCCCTTCCCGCAGAGCCCCCCAACTCACTGTGCCCTTATGTCCACGGCGCCCCCTCCGAGACCCCCCCTTGGACCCGGTGCCAGGCTGGGGGCAGCGGATCAGTCTGTCCCATCACAGCCAGCATGGCGGCTGTGGGCTGCGGGCGCCAGGCAGGCAGGCCCTCCGACGAACAGGCAAGTCCCACAACAACGCTGTGACGTGGGCAGAACCACCCCGCTTACAGCAGGGGAAACTGAGGCAGGGGAGTGAGGGGCCTTGCTGAGGGCGGTGAGCGGCGGCAGGTGTTGGCCGCCTGTGTCCACTCCTCCACACTGAACCCCTGGACTTACATCGGGGAACCCCGGCTTCGGGCGGTCTTGGTGGCATGGGAACCAGGGGCCAGCCTTCCCCAGAGAAGCTCACAGCCACGTCCTAAAGCGGGGTGGGCACCGGCCCCTGTCCCTCGTCCCATACAGGAGTGGGCACTGGCCCCTGTCCCTCGTCCCATACAGGAGTGGGCACTGGCCCCTCCCCTCATCCCATACAGGAGTGGGCACTGGCCCCTCCCCTCATCCCATACAGGAGTGGGCACTGGCCCCTGTCCCTCGTCCCATACAGGAGTGGGCACTGGCCCCTGTCCCTCGTCCCATACAGGAGTGGGCACCGGCCCCTGTCCCTCGTCCCATACAGGAGTGGGCACCGGCCCCTGTCCCTCGTCCCATACAGGAGTGGGCACTGGCCCCTGTCCCTCGTCCGGGCTGGAGTCTGGAGTCCTGGACCCCAGCTACCCTGGCCCAGGCTCTGCCAGGGCCCCGGTCCTGGGTCTGCTGGTCTCGGTGGCTGTGCTCTTTCTGGACCGGATGGCAGGTCCAGAGGCTCGGAGCCCCAGAGGCCAGCCGTGGGAGCCTGGGCGCACCTCGGACCCCCTCCCTGGGCGCCCGGGCCGGGCCGGAGCTGGAGGGCGCCCCCTGGGCCCCGGGGCCCACGCAGGCCCACAAGCGCCGAAACACTCCGAGCAAAGGTCAGGGGCCCTTCGGCGCCCGCCGAGGCCCGGGCTGCGGTGAGGACCGGCTCCTGACAGGCGGCAGTGGCCGCTCCTTCCTCCTCCCCCGAAGCCCTCCCCACCCCGGGTCTCTCCGGTTCCGGGGAGACCCAACTCCCTGCCGATGGGCCCGGCTCGGGCCTGCAGACCCGTCCCTGCTCCCGGCATCTCTGGGTGAACGGTGGACGGGCCCTGCCCCTCGGCACCTGTCCCGGGACCGGAACCTCTGTCCCTCCCGCAGCCGTCCTTCCCGAGCCGGCCCCCGGTGCCGTCCCGATCTCAGTACCCCTGACAGCGACCAGAGCCACTGGGCCGCCTGCCTGCCCCCCACTCCATCCCCCCACCCCCCCCCCCCGTGGCTAGGAGCTCCCTGAGGCCACTTGGAGGATGCGGGCAGACGCCCCCACTTGTCCACCCCCAGGGGGGCCGGCCCGCCAGGCCCTCAGCTGAGGCAGGGAGGGCCCTCAGAGAGATGCCTCCCCCACGGGGAATCAGACACCGAGGCAGGGGGCCCTGGGGGTGAGACCTGACCCCTCACTGGCCATGAAAGGCCCACCCTGGCAGGCCCATACCCCACCCCCACCCCCACCGCCGCCCCCACCCGCAGCCCCCACCCCCGCCCTGCCCCAGACCCGAGGCCGCCAGTCCCCGGCTCAGCAGAACGCCTCCATTTTGCGGGTGAATGAATGAAAGGGGAAGCCTGGGAAATGACGAGTTGCCACCTGCAATCTCTCCTTCCAAGGAGGAGGCGCGATGGCTGGTTAAAGCGGCCGCGCCCTGAGGGCTGGGCAGACAGCCGAGGAGCCTGCTGGGAGGCAGGTGCGAAGCGATGGGGGGCTGGAGGGCTGGGGTGGCCTCTCCCAGGGGCCTCCGAACTGGGGATCTCCAGCTCCCCATCTCCCCTTCCCCTTTCATCACTAGGCAGCCAGCGGGCTCTGTGGCCCCAAGAACCCCACGGATTAAAGAGCCGGCGACACCCCACCCCCACCCTCCTGCCCCAGGGCTGGCTCCGCACAGGCTGGGAGGGCATGAGAGGCGTGGGGCTCCCCCCGGGCCCGGGGCTGCGCTGGGTGCCTTCACCCAGCAAGTCTTCGAGGCCACGGGAGCTGTGTCACCGACCGGGAGGTGGAGGCAGCGGTGGGACCTGCGGACAGCGGAGCTGCCCGAGGTGAGCTGGGGAGGAACCGGCTCAGAGACACAACTCGGCAGCGGCAGCTGGCATCGACCAGGGCGCGGACCAGGGCGTGGAGCCGCCGAGTCAGGGCTAAGCCTCTCCCGGACCGGAGGGAGGACAGCCTCCTCCGCAATCACACCAAGCGCCCGCCCGCCCGCCCGCAGCTGCCCGGACTGAGGGTATGCGCGGACGGCTGGCAAGGGCAACCTGGCGGCCACTCCGGTGCTGGGCCCGCTCCCCGGACGGACGGGAGCCAGCACGCGTCCTTCTCCCGCTGCCCACACGCCTCGGCCCCACCGACGACGCCAGCCCTTCGCCGGTGTGAACTCAGGCTAAGGTGTGAATGACCAGCCCCGGCTTCACCTCCTCCTCCAGCGCTGTGCGCTCTGAGGCCTCCCACCTGCCTACCACCCGAGAGGGGGTAATCTCGGGGCTGAGGGGCTGAGGAAAGAGCCCCTTGAGAGAAGAACCCAGGCCCTCGGGCCCTGGCACCCAGCACCCAGCACCAGGGAGCCAGCCGCCCCAGGGAAGACCTCGCTCCAGTCCCTGCGTCTCACCGAGGCCCCCGCCACGGCTCTGAGCCGGGTCCCCTCCCGCTCCCTCCCCGACCGCGTGACCCCGGCCGCCCACCCCGGGAGAGCGGGGGCGGCCGGCGGGGGATCCCGCACAAGGCAGCGTCTGAGGCCGCTGTCTCCCCGCTCCCGGCCCGGCCGTACGTTATCATAACGGCCCCGGCCAATAGGGGCGCGGGCCATTAGAATGAGTTAAGGCCAGATTAATCTGCTTAAAAAAATATGCCTGGTTTTTACGCTGTGCATTCCCTCCTAACAACTCGGGCTCCTCGCAGGCCATTATCTCATTTTATCGTTAATTCAATTCCATAAACATGTATTAAGTGTCTATTACGTGCAGAGCCCCGGCCTGGTGGCGGGGTGGGGGAGAGGGCTGTGGGGGCAGCCCCGGCCCCCGGTGCCGGCAGGCAGGCAGGCAGGGGGCCCCTGACCCCGGCCTCTCGGGGAACACGGAGCGAGGGAGCAGGCGCCCAGAGGAGGGAGCCGTGCCGCAGCCTGGGGGGGTCTGGGGGGGCTTCCTGGAGGAGGGGGCCCCGGAAAGCTGGGGCTGGAGGCCGTGGCTCGTGGCGTGGAGAGAGGGCCGCCTGGGTGCCAGGTTCTGCTCTCTGCGCTTGACGCACAGGGACGCAGTCCCCACGGCAACCCCGGCGGGGGACCTGCACTAATGTCACCCCGTCTTACAGATGAAGAAAGCAGGGTTCAAAGAGGAAACGGACCAGAGGTCACAAAGCCGGTAAGGGTGAAGCCATGACCTCCAACCCTAGACTCTGTGGGTGCCCAGTGCCCAGAAGGCAGCCCGAGGTGGAGGGCGGGCGCAAAGCACTGGGGAGGAAGGAAACAGAGAAGGAGGGAGGGGGGAGGAAGGGAGGGAGGAAGGAAGGAAACAGGGAGGAAGGGGGGAGGGAGGGAGAGAAGAAGGGAGGGGTGGGGAGGAAGACCGAGCCTCTGCCACGTGCCAGGACTGGGCCGGCCCTTCCCCGAGGGCCTGTGGAGGACGCGGAGTCTCACTAAGCAGGGGTGAGGCGGGCTGGAGGAGGGGTCCCCGGGCAGGGTGCTGGGACAGGAGCAGGACCGTGGCGTCGGCTGAGTTGGGTCCCAATCCTGCTCCCACCTCACCGGCTGGGTGGCCACACGCTGTCACTGCCCTCTCAGCCTCAGCTTCCATCCCTGAGATGGGGGGGGGGTGTACCACCGGCCCCACCGGGCGGAGGTGCCGTGAAGCGGGCTGGGACTCCCGGTGGCACCCAGGACAGCCCGGTGCGGAGGCCGACAGGACCCGGGAGGGCCCGGTGGCCCAGACCGCCGGCCTGGGGGGACCACGTGAGAAACACGGGCCGTGAGCCCCCGAGGCGGCACATGGCCGTTCTGTGAATAAGACGACAGGTAACGGGGACCCAGCAAACCCTGTGGGACGGCCACGGACTCATCCTCACCTTCTCCCCCAGGACGCACACACAGCAAACACTCCCTGGGCGACCCCACCCCCCACCCCCGCACCGCCCCCGAGGCAACAGGGAGGCTGGGCCAGCGGGACTGCCCACGGGGACACGCAGGGACGGGAGCCTGGAAGCTGCCAGAAACCAAAGCCCACAGTGGCCACGCGCCAGGACCACAGGCACAGACCACATGCGGGAGCCTGTCCGTCCGGATGGAGGGCCCAGCGGGGCCCACCTCCTCCCTTTCCCCTCCCCTTCCCACCCGGGCAGCCCCACGGCTCCTGAGCTGCCCACATTCAAGAGCTCCCCACCCCTCCACCCTCCTGCACACCCACCCCGCCCCCTGCCCCAGTTCCCAAGGCCAGTACCCCCTCTTAGCCCGGAGAAGGCGCTCTCCCCTCCCGCCCCCCTCAGCCCCTCAGTGAGTGACAAGGAGCTCCACCCCAGCTCTTCAGGGACCAGCGGGCAGGCACGCCGCCTCTCTGCGCCTGTCAGTGGGGTAGCGCCAGCACCCCGCAGTGTGAAGGTGAGGACGAACTGAGAAAACCGGCTGGTGCAGGCTTGGCTGTCATGGCCGGCAGGATGCTCTGAGTCGCTGTCCGTAGGGCTGACTGCACCGCCTCCACCGCCTCCACCACCTCCACCGCCTCCACCGCCTCCACACCGTAACCACGTCCCTCCCGCCCGACTCCCGGGCTGCCCAGCACCGGCGCCCGGCAGCCGCTGGAGCAGAGGGCAGACCAACCCGCCCTGCCCGGGGCAGCCAGAGGCAGGCGGTGCCCACCGAGGCTTCGCAGGATCAATAGGAGTTTGCTATAGAGAGGGGGCAGACACGGAGGAAACTCCAGACGGGAAACAGTCCCAGCCAGCCTCGCAGGCCCTGAGTCCGAGACTTCTGACAGGAGGGCCGCAACGGCGTGTGACGTCCATTCATCAAACATGCGCTGAGGGCCTACTACGTGCCAGGGGCGGGGCACACAGTGGGAAACAAGATGAGGGTGGCTGGGGCCGCAGAGCTGATGGTCCGGGGGAGACGGACGGTAACAGAGAACCTCACAAATAACGCATTGGTTCCCGCTGCCGCCCGGGGGGTTTGGCAGGAGAGGCGAGTGGCCCTGAGACCCGCGGGGGTGGGGAGCGCTGAACACCAGGGCGCAGACCACACGCGGGAGCCTCACTCCTCCCGGAGAGAGGAGGGCAGAGCAGGAAGAGAACATTCCAGGCAGAGGGGACACGGCAAAGCCGAGGAGGCCAGGAGTGCGGCGGTGGGAGGAGGTGGCGGCCTGGACTCCGGGAACTTGACGACGGGGGACCAGCGTGCCGAGGGCGCACAGGGCAGGGGCTGCGGGCGCAGTTTGAGTGTGACCCCCTAGAGCCGGGGGCAGCCAGGTCAAGACCCTGAGCACAGGAGGCTGCTGGGCCCTGGTCACCCTGCCAGCTCCTGGGCAGGGAGCAGTGGCTTCAGGCCGCACAGAGTCCGGAGAGGCCGGATCCTCACCCCCTGGCCCGCCCTCTCCTCCCTGCAGCGCCGCCGGCAGAGTAACGAGCTGGAGGGTCATCCGTCTCGAGCTTAGCTCAGCTTCTGGCTGCGTCTTGGGTGCCACCGGCCCATCAATACTGGGAAGATACCGCCCGGAGGGGACCGATCAGGGGCTGCACCGCTGGCCGGAGGCGGGCCGGAGCAGCGTCCGCGGGTGGCTCCCAGGAAGATGGACACATGAGTGCAAGAAGCGGGGTGGGGGGACCAGACCCTGCCTGCTCGGGGACCTGCCACCCTCCCATCCGCAGACGGCTCCAAGCCGGGAAGGGGGCGGCCCAGCAACTGGACACGTGGTCAAGGAGGCAGAGAGGGACGTGAATGCTTCAGCTCCGGCCTGAGACCAGGCCGAGACCCCACCCCCCGTGCAGGGGCGGGAGGAGGCACAGGGTGGGGTGTCAGAAGAGGGGGTGCTCTGTGACTCTCACACTCTCACTGGAGGGCCACGCGTGAGGTCCTTGGCCTCTCCGTGCCTCAATTTCCTCATCAGAGAAATGGGGGTGTTTCAGCTGCAGAGGGTGGCTGCAAGGCTCAAGGCAGATTCCGAAGCGCAGCCAAGCCCTGCCAGTGACAGCCAGGAGGGAAGCGCAGGCAAAGGGCACGGGTGGGAGCCACAGACACCCCAGTCCTGGTCCCTGCCCCTCCTAGCTGGAAGCCTGCTGGGGACCTCCATCCCCCGCCCTGCCAAACAGGGATAAACCCCTCAGCCCAGGTCGGAATCCCAGGCGCCTGCGGGTGCACGGCACTTGCCTCCTGGCCTCCTGCCGCTGCCTCCTCTCTGCTTCCCCCCCCGAACCCCGGAGCCAGAGTCCCGCACTCACAAGACAGCCCGAGCCTCCCAGGAGCACGTGTGACCCAGGAACGGGGGCTCAAAGGGGTCTCCTCCCTCCCTGAGGGGTGCTGAGACCTGAGGGGTCTGCGTTTCAGAAGAGGCCTCTGGACAGGCGGCCACGGTGCCGAAGGAAGGACTCACTGGCGGTAACGCTTCTGACGGCAGGCACGGCCCGGGGAGAAGGCCCGGAGACCTGGGGACGGTCCTTCTTAAGGTCTGAGATCACCTTGCAGAGGTGGGGGCCATGGGCGGTGTGGCTGGCACTCTGCCGGGCGCAGGGGCCATCGAGAACACAGAACTCTCCGGCGTCTGGGAGGTGCCACCAGGGGTGAATGAATGAGCAAGTGACCGCGGTTACAGCACCAGGTCCATCCCACCGCTGTGCCCTGGTCAGAGGCGGCCTGCTGGCACCGGGACACCACACGCGGCCATGGGGTCCGCACAGGCACAGCGGAGATGAGTGCCACGGCTGGACCGGGCCTTACCAATGTAGCCTGGCATGCTCAGGGCACCACCCTTATTGTTCATTCCTCATTGGTGTCCCGTGGGGGCAGAGAGACGCATGGCTGCCATGGCCCACCCCCTCCGACCCCCCACCCCCACCACCCACCCCAACCCCCACCGCTGTGGGCCCATCACCTCCCGTCCCAGGGGGGTCAGCTCTCCATGGAAAGCCCGGAGGTGGCAGGCCCCGGGACGCTCACAGAGGGTCTCCTTCCCGCCTCTCGTGTCTGAGCAGCCAGTGACGGCGTGGGGCCCCAGCCTCCTGTGCCCACGCCCACCGGCCCGGGAGCACGGCTGGAGCCCCGGTGCTCCCTGCTCAGGGATGCTCAGGACAACCAGGTTCTTACGACCGTCCCCGCCGGGCTCGCTCCTGCACCTCGGGTGGCCCTGGGCAAGCCGCCCGGCTCCCCTGGCCTCAAGTCGCCACCTGAGGGCAGAGGTGGCAATGCCCACCCACGGGTGGCGTCTTGAGACTTATGCCCAGAGCTCTGACGTGCCTGGCACTCGGTAGGCCTGTGATGAGTGGGAGTGGCTGCTGGGACGTGGGTGGACTCCCTGAGGCACAGTAGGGCTTCAACCCGATGCTGCTGACCCCATGACACCTATGGTGCTCAGCCAAGCAGGCGAGGTTCCCGAAGCCCCCCCCCCATGTCTACCTCCACCACACAAAGTCCGGCTCCCCCCGGCCTCCGCCAGGGGCTGCATCTGCTCCCGCGGGTGCCTGGGGGCTGTCAGGGCCCCGGCTCCAACCCTGGACGAGTCCCGCACCTGCCACTCCCGCAGCCTGAACCCCACTCCGCTGGGCTAGAGCTGGTCCTCCCCGGGACCTCTGCACGCCGCTCCCTCCCCAGCTCTACGCCCAGCAGGACCCCTCCTGCACCTCACCGCCAGCTCTACCACCGCCGCGGGCAGCACAGGCTCCCGTGGTCAGCCCTCTGCCCTCCAACGGAGCCTGCAACAGGGCGGAGGGGGGCGCAGGGAGGCCCGTTCCCCAGCCCCAGCTCCCCCGCCACGGCCCCGCAGGGCCACCCCAATACTCCCTCCCGAGGGCCGACAGACGAACGCAGAGGACACGCGGGCGCACACGGAACCGGCTGGACCGGGTCCCTCTGGACGCGCTCGGGGGCAGGTGCTGATGCGGGGCGCCCCTGTCATCAGGACGCGGAGGGCCTGACGCAGACCAGCTGCCGCTGCCGGGGGACGGGCTGCGGGGGCGCCGGCGGCTCTCGGCAGAATTGATGAGCGTTGTCAGAAAATTATTTCCCCGCGGCGCGGCGCGGGCCTCGGAGGAGCTCAAACCCCAGCAGCCGGCCCCCTGGGGTCGGCGGGCGGCAGGCAGCCAGGCGGCAGCCCTCCCTCGCCAGCTGCTCCGGGCCGGGAGCCCCGGGAGCCCCGGGCGGCGAGAGGAGGAGCCGGCGGGCCGCAGCTGGGAGGGGCCGTGGGAAGCGGGGAGCCGGGCTCCCCGGGTGAGGGTGGGCGCTGCCGCCTGTGCCCCTTTCACTCACCAGGGCGGCCCCTGGGTGCAGCCGCTGCTCACTCAGACACGCAGCTCTGCCGGGGGCCCGAGGGCAGGTCCGGGTCCGGTCCCACCTCGGCACAAGCGGTGGCTGGAGCCGTAAGCTGAAGCAACTTTGGGGTGGGGAGTGGGGGGTTGGAGGTGATGAGGACAGGGACCCCCGTGGCTGCCAGGAGCCTCAGGGGCAGCCCGGGCAGAAAGCCTCCCTCCAGGCACACAGAGCCACAGTGGTGCCAAGGCCAAACTGCGAAACCCCAGCCCCCTCTCCCCCCATCTCTTCGGTCCCCTCGGTCTAGAATATTTGGGGTAACAGCTGGAATGCAGGAGATGACGGCGGGGCCCAGAACAAGTGCTCACCCCACTGTGCTAACTACAGGCCCCACAGCCTAGAGCAGTAACTGCCCCTCTGACCGACGAGGAAACCGAGGCCCAAAGGCAGTGTCTTTCTCGATTCTCTGCTCCTGGAGAGGGGAGCTGCTGGCTGCAGGGGTTCACGGGGGGCGGGAACCAACATGCCCACCGCCAGCACCCCCGTGGGCCGGCCCCCAGCCAAGCTCTCCGCCCTGAAACCAGGACTGGACCCCCCAGTCCCTGGTCGAGTGCCACCGAGGCTCCCACGGCCTCCCGAGCCATGCCCAAACTCCCTGGCTCCCAGCCCCGCGGAACCTCCGGTGCCATCCCATCACTTTCCTGCCGGCCCGGCCACACTCACCTTCTCCCAGTGCGGGTGCCCGCCCCACCTCCGAGCCCGGGTGCCACCTTCTCCCAGTGCGGGTGCCCTGCCCCCCTCCGAGCCCCGGTGCCACCTTCTCCCAGTGCGGGTGCCACCTTCTCCCAGTGCGGGTGCCCTGCCCCACCTCCCAGCCCCGGTGCCACCTTCTCCCAGTGCGGGTGCCCGCCCCACCTCCGAGCCCCGTGCCGCCTTCTCCCAGTGCGGGTGCCTGCCCCACCTCCGAGCCCGGGTGCCACCTTCTCCCAGTGCGGGTGCCCGCCCCACCTCCGAGCCCCGTGCCGCCTTCTCCCAGTGCGGGTGCCCGCCCCACCTCCGAGCCCCGTGCCGCCTTCTCCCAGTGCGGGTGCCTGCCCCACCTCCGAGCCCGGGTGCCACCTTCTCCCAGTGCGGGTGCCTGCCCCACCTCCGAGCCCGGGTGCCACCTTCTCCCAGTGCGGGTGCCTGCCCCACCTCCGAGCCCGGGTGCCACCTTCTCCCAGTGCGGGTGCCATGCCCCACCTCCGAGCCCCGCTGCCACCTGCTTCTCTCCCTGGGAGGCCTCTGCCTACCCCCCTCACGGCCAAGTGGCCGCTGACTCGGCCTCAAGGCGCTGCCCCCCGGACGACCTCCCCGCAGCCTCCTCGGCGGGCCGGGTGCTCTGCCCGGCGGCTGACTCATCCCTGCCTCCCCACCGCCCTCGCCCCCCTCCCGCTTGCTGAGATGAATAAATTATCTCATTTAGCCACAGAGCACGCCCAGCTCCGTGTCGGCAGTTCAGCCAAGAGCCCTCGTGTGGAAATCACCACAGTGAAGGTGGCGATATTTCACCTCGCCCAGAAATTTACTGCAGGCCCTCCAGTCTCGCCCGAGTGTGTGTGCGGGGGGAGGCGGGGCGGGGGGGGGGGAGCGCTGGTGACAGAGCTTCGGTTTAAGGGGAGATGACAGGAAATCCATGCCTCCTCCCAACGCCCGGCCCTTCACGCTCCGGGCCTTTCCCGGGCCTGTCGCCTCCTCAGCCAGCCCCGCTCCGTCCTGCGAGGGAGGCGAGCAGGGGAAATGCTCCCATTCCACGGAGGTGGGCACTGAGGCTCAGAGGCCACGTGGCCAGTGTCAAGCCTCAAAGGCAGACTCTGCTCTTCCTTCTCTGAGGGTCTGGGCGGGGGAAGGGGTACTGGGTGGAGCTCTGAGCAGAAGGGGGGGGCTTTTCCCAGGACTTGGAGGCAGAGGAGGGGAGCCACGGTGGGCTCAGGGCCCTCCCTCCCAGACCAGAGAGAGGACTGGCGGCCAGCCAGCAGGCCCACTTAGGTGGCTGGCTTCAAAGACGCGGTGAGCCAAGAGGAGCCAGATCCCACTCGGGCCCAGGCAGGGGACGTCCCATCCCGGCTCGGCGCCATGCCCGCCGCCCAGCCCCTGGCAGCCCCTGGCAGCCCCGTTGGCCACGCTCCCAGAGCTCCTCGGGGCGGGCAGGCCCAGACAGCGGGGCCCCACGCGGGGGGCCGCTGCCAGCCGCGCACAGGGACCCGTGCCAGGGAGGCCTGGGCCCCGACACCACCATCACCCCGGCTCGCTTACCTGCCAGAGGCCCTGGCCATGGCCACGGGCCCTGCCGGGGCGCCCCACGCCCCACCCTGCTTGCCAGGCCTTATTTGCATATGCTAATCGGCCTCGTATCCCTGGCTCTTCTTTGCCAACTTGTTTGGAGAACGGCTGGATCTGGCTATACCTGTACCGTGCTGATGTCACGCCGAGCTATTTCCAGCCCGGTTGCCATGGAAACCACAAGGCCTCAGCTCCAGTTAGGAGTTCAATATATAATTTACTTACTCCCCCATCCCCCCCCAGCCCCACCCCAAAGAGACTGGGGCATACAGGGAACAATTGGCTAAAATATACAATAACACCCTCCACTTCCCTCCGCCGCCGCCGCCTGGGAGAAGGGGGAGGAGAGGGAGGAGGGGGAGGAGGGGGAGGAGGGGGAGGAAGGGAGCTCGGTACAGCGGAACGGCAAATCCCTTTTGGAAGGAGACGGGCGCAGGGAAGAGAGCCTTCCTCGTTGAGAGGAAGAGGAGACGCTGGCATTTGGGGATGATTCCAGCAAACAGGCTCAGGCCTGGTAAGGAGGGCAGAATGGGGCCCTCCACCCACGGACGCCTCACACTGCCCGCCAAGCCTGCATTGGGCCCTCGGGTGAGGGTGACTGCGCCACGGGCTGCAGGCGCCGGCCTCGCTCTGCAGAACCCAAGGCCAGAGAGGACACACTGCCTCGATGGCACCAGAATGTCCCGGGGCCTGCTGCTCAGAAGCTGCCCCAAGGGACACCGGCCCTTCCCGGGCTGGGTGACTCCTTGGGTGGCCAGCTGGGGCCTGGGGCCACGAAATTAGCCAGGGTGGCTCTCATCCAGTGACATGCAGGCCGCTGCCGTGCCCCCTGGGCTGCAGGGCACCCAGCTCTGCTGTGCAGGCATTCACCCACGTGAGCTCCCTGCCGAGCCGTGGGGGCCCTGGGGGGTTGGCAGGGCTGGTACAGCCCCGCCTGCAGGGAGCCCAGGCTGGGTGGAGGCACCTGGTCAGGTCCACACTGAGAGTACCGTGAGCACAGGGCTGTGGGGGCACCGAGCTGGGGTGTGGTTCCTGGGGGAGAGGTCAGAGAAGGCTTCCTGGAGGAGGTGCCGGCCTGCTGAGACTCACAGGCTGAGGACCTGGCCAGGGGCAAAGGAAGCCCCGCAGCAAGCACAGAGGAGCCAAGGCCAGAAGGGGCGTCCCCCGGGCCCTGCCCGTGGTGCTCCCAGACGCGGAGACTGAGGCCAGGCCCAGGTGGCGGTGCCCGACCCCCGTGGAGGCCTGTGTGGAGCGGGGCAGGGGCTGCACTCCTCCGCGCAAGCCATTTCCCCCTCCGGCCCGGTTCCCCTGGGAAACGCGGACACTGAGTTCGGAGCAGTGGCGAGCGGCCAGTGAGCAGTGAGACCTCCCGCCATCAGGTTCCGTCTCCTGGGGAAGAGCCGAGGCAGGAGTGGACAACCTCATGCACAAAGTCAGAGCTGACCTCCGAGCCCCCTTCACCCCGGGCAGAGGCCCGATGGGACGTCCGTGGTGGCAGCAGGAAGCCGGCGGGGAGGCCTGGCCTTCTGAGCCCCTGGACCGGGGCTGGGGTGCGGCCAAGCAGCGGGGCTCCCCCGGCCCGGCCTTTCCTTCCACCCAGCCCCTGGCTCTCCCAGCCCGGACCCTCCCGGGAGTGCCCCTCACTCATCCCTCCCACAGGAGCCCCTAGGCCAGCCGTGGGCAAACTACGGCCCGTGGGCCGGATCCGGCCCGGTCGGCTGTTCTATCCGGCCCGCGGAGCCGAAAGAGCGGAGGGTTCTCTCGCTCTCCCCTCCGCTCCTTCACCAGCAGCCCAAGATGAGAGTGCCAGCGTGGTCAGGCTGCTTTTGTTCCGGCCTCCGGTCCAGTTTAAGAACCCACTGTGGCCCTCGAGTCAAAAAGTTTGCCCACCCCTGTGCTAGGCCCTGTCCTACCGCACAAGTTCTGCCCTCCCCCGCCTGGCCCATTACCACCCTCCCTCCCTCTCAGGGGCCCAGGGAACAGGACAAGAGGGCACAGGGCGCCCCCATCTCCTCATCACAGCCCCCAACCCTCCCCTCGCCCACTGACACCCACTCACGCTGCTCCACCCACAGCCCTCCGCGTTGGGCCTCACACTCACCAACCACCTCGGCCTCCGGGCCTCACACTCACCAACCACCTCAGCCTCCGGGCCTCACACTCACCAACCACCTCGGCCTCCGGGCCTCACACTCACCAACCACCTCGGCCTCCGGGCCTCACACTCACCAACCACCTCGGCCTCCGGGCCTCACACTCACCAACCACCTCGGCCTCCGGGCCTCACACTCACCAACCACCTCGGCCTCCGGGCCTCACACTCACCAACCACCTCGGCCTCCGGGCCTCACACTCACCAACCACCTCGGCCTCCGGGCCTCACACTCACCAACCACCTCGGCCTCCGGGCCTCACACTCACCAACCACCTCGGCCTCCGGGCCTCACACTCACCAACCACCTCGGCCTCCGGGCCTCACACTCACCAACCACCTCGGCCTCCGGGCCTCACACTCACCAACCACCTCGGCCTCCGGGCCTCGGCACGCACCGCTCCTCCCGTCTGAGTGCCCGTTCCCCAGGGAGACGGGAACAGGCCATGCCAGCTCGGCTGAGGGAGCCGGACAGCCTGGGCCTGGCGCTCTCGGCATCCTCGGGCTCCGGGCAGAGTCTGCACGGTGCCCGCTGACCCTCGGCCTCCTGATGCGGGCTAGAGACGCTGTTAACGTGTGCAGCGCAGGCCGAGGTCGGCTACTGCTACCGGGACCACCTCAGAGCCACACGGCCGCCTCCCTACCTCCTTCTCCGCCCCTGAGTGCCCTTCCTTCCAGGCCCCAGCACGACCACCCCCATCCACCGCACCCGCACCCCCTCCCCTACCCCTTCCCTTCCTCACAGAGCCGGCCCCGGCCCTGCCTGCCTGCCAGGCAGATGCCCGCGCCCCCTCCCCCAGCACACCGTCCCGGGAAGGGGGGACGGTCAGCTGTGTCCCCCTGTCTGCGGGCTGGGTGCTCAGCACAGTCTAGGATGGGTGAGGGGCGGACGTACTTGGACATGGAAGGTAAATGTGACCCACAGTCCCCGGCCCTCTCCGGAGCATCCCTAGCTGGGACCCGGCGTTCCCCAGCCACCAGCTGGCACCGCCGCTTCCGGGGGGGACCCGAGCGCTGTGGCTGCTTCCCGGGGGGCCACGGCGGTGGGAGCCCCCGGCCAGCCCTCGGGGCCCGGCACTCACAGCCGTGCTGTCCGCGTGCCCGGCCCTTCCTGTTCCCACGCCGCCCCGCCACGCACAGACCGCCTCCCAGGAAACTGCAAAAAATGAGTTAATATAACATCACGGCTGAGAATTTAAATACACAGGAGCCAGGCAGCGCAGACTTACAGTTCCCCAAGCTACTGTAAAGGCGCACAGCAGTTCAGGAGCCGGGCCGGGAGTGGATTTAGGGCCTCGCTCCGAGGCAGCCCCAGGCCGCTGCGCCCTGGCCAGTCGGGGACGCACAGAGGCTTCCGGACACTCGGCAGCGCCGGGCACCGGGGACACACCGCTCAGGCCACACGGCTCCCTGGGCATGGCCCCCGGGGAACGCAAGGGAGGCCCTACTGTGTGCTGGGCGCCCAGCATCCCCCAGCTCTGGCCGCACCCACCTCCACCGCAGCTCCTACCGCCAGCCCGCTCCAGGGCCAGGGCCGCGTGCAGCCCGGCGCTCCTGCCCTCCTCTGCACGGGTTCCGCCCGGGGGCCCCAGGCCGCTGTCCCCGCTCCAGCAGAGGAGACTCCTGCCTGTGCTTACAGGCTCGGGGACCTGCCAGGGCTAGATCCAGCTCCACCGGCGGGCACACTGCGTCTCGCCCTGTGCCTCTTTCCTCGTGCAAATGGGGTCACTCCCACCTGCCCCCCAGACGGGCTGGTCGGATGAGTGCCCGCGTGTGACACAGTCACAACAATGCCCAGCTCAGAGCAAGGGCTCATACACATGGGCCATGATCGCTCTCGCTGCTGTTTCCCCTTCTGATTGAGAAGGACCCGGAAGCACATGACACTCGGCGGGGGGCCTGGGATAAGGAATTCACCCAGTCCTTCATCCATTCACTGGATCATTCGAACAGGGGCCCGGGTTCGAATCCCCTGTCTGGCGCTGAGGACGCTCAGAGGACTCACAAGACAACCCGGGGGGAGTGAGTCTCAGTGCACATCATAAGGTCCTATTTCATTATAAAAAATATTTTCACTGATTTCAGAGACAAAGGGAGAGGGAGGGAGAGAGAGCAACATCAATGATGAGAGAATCATGGCTCGGCTGCCTCCTGAACGCCCCACACTGGGGATTGAGCCTACAAGCCAGGCCTGTGCCCTGACCAGGAATCGAACTGTGACCTCCCAGTTCACAGGTCAGCACTCAACCACTGAGCCACGACGGCTGGGCCACCATTAAGGTCCTTTTAGAAGCTGGCTGCTGCCCTGGCCAGTTTGGCTCAGTGGATAGAGCGTCGGCCTGCGGACTGAAAGTTTCCAGGTTCGATTCTGGTCAAGGGCATGTACCTTGGTTTCTGGCACATCCCCAGCGGGGCGTGTGCGGGAGGCAGCTGAGCGATATTTCTCTCTCATCGATGTTTCTCTCTATCCCTCCCCCTTCCTCTCTGTAAAAAAATCAATAAAATATATTAGAAAAGAAGAAGAAGAAGAAGAAGAAGAAGAAGAAGAAGAAGAAGAAGAAGAAAGAGAAGAAGAATTAGAAGCAGCAGCAGCAGCAGCTGGCTGCCCATCTGGCTGGGGCGAAACAGGGCAGGACAGCCTGGGGAGAGGCAAGGATGGACGTGCGTCCCTTCACTGACGCAGCATCTGTCTGGCAGGAAGTCTGTGGCCGGCAGGAAAACCCTAAGTGACTGACTGACTGAATGAATGAATGGGCGAGTGAGGGAATTAATGCACTAACGTTACTGTTTCCCCTTCTAATTAAAAAGGAGTTCGGATCACTGGCCTGGCTCAGTTTCCTTCGGCCTCTCGCTCAGGAAAACCCACCCTAGGATGTCTGAGCTCCGGGGTCCACGTCTGGGAGCCCCACAGAAAGGCGGGGTGGCCAGCACGTGGGGCCCCTCTGGCAAGAGCAGGGAGCTCTGAGCAGCCAGCCGGGAGGAGCCACCTGGCTGCTGGCACCAGTGGGGGAGCTGCGCGTTCAGGTGAGGGGACAGGGTGACGGTGGGGGGGGGGGGGGACGGACGGACACACACCTCCCTGAGGAGGTGACAGCTGAGGGTAGCCACGCGCAGCTCTGGGGCCAGAGCAGTCCAGGCAGGGGTCCTGCACGGCAAAGGCTTTGGCGGCAGGAAGAGCTGATGGCGGAGGAACAGGAGGGAGCAGGCAGGGGGGGGGAGGGCACTGGAGACGGGGTGACCCTGGAGACCGGGGAGGAACGCAGGCAAGGCCAGGAAGCAGGGGGCACTGCCATTCAGAGCACAGCCCTGGAACAGGGGCCCGGGTTCGAATCCATCTCCGAGCCTCGGTTTGGGGATGAGAGCCGTGTCCGCTTCGGGAGACTGCTGGGAGGATTAGTGAGCGCGCCCAGCAGGCACCACACAGCTGGCCAGGGGCACCGGAAGAATCCTAGCCTTGAATGCCAGGCGCGGGACACCGGCAGCGTCCTCTCCCTGCCCCTGGCCTGGGCTGCTTTGTCCCGGGTCTCCTGGGGCTCAGGAGACAACTGCTGAATGGATGAATGAATGAGTGAACAAATGAGTGAGTGAATGAATGAATGAACCCACATCAAGCAAACATGAGTCAGACCGCACGCTGGCAGCCCCAGCGCGGGCACCTCTCCGCTGCCAGGCCTCTCGGCCCCTCCTTGCTGGCACACAGAAGTGCCCCCAGCTGTCCCGGGGAAGGGCAGGCGAGGGGATGGTCTCCCTCCAGCGCCCACGTCCGGGTCAGCTTTGGGAGGGAAGATTCCCAGGAAAAGTGTCCCCACGATGTCCCCTCTGCCGCTGGCCCCTGGCCAGGCTCCTCCCTGCCACCTCACCGGGCGCGGCCCCTGGGGCCAGGCCCACCTCGCTGTCCCAGCAACACCGCCATTTCCTGCCAGCAAACCCTGACTTCCTCCCCCGAGGGCATCACCCAGAGGCAGGCTGGCACCCGCCCAAACCATCCGCTCGGCAGCAGTCACAGCAGAGCGCGGGGGAGGGGAGCTGGGGACGGAACTCAATCCTGCCGGTGTTTGTGCAGCGCCGGGCCGGGCACGGCGCCAGGCGGCTCGGGCAGGCAGGGCACCAGGGGGAGCGGGGGTCACTGCCGGGCTCTCACGGAGCTCACCGTCCGGGTCAGGGTCAGAGCCAGGCGGGAGTGACCCCCGCGAGGGCCTGAGGAGGGGCGGTCAGGGTGGGCACAGCCAGGCCCCCAAGAAGCTGTGGAGGCACGAGATGGCCCTGGGCGGAGGAAGCAGGAGCAAAGGCCGCGGGTCTGAAAGGGCATGGCGTGCGGGGACCCGGAGGCCACGGTTCAGGGTGCCACGGTCAGAACCCCAGCCCTGCCGGCTCCCCGCTCCGAGGCCTGTGCCCTCTGAGCCTGTGTCTCCGGACGAAGGGGACTTGCAGGGCTGCCGGGTGGAGGCACAGGTGGGCCGGGGCAGCCGTCGCTGCCCCGGGGAGGTTAAGCACTCCACACCCAGTTGCTGATGCCACAGGAAGCCCGGCGTGGGGCACCGGGCAGGGCGGTGCAGGGAGGAGAAAAGACCGGCGTGCAGGCTGGGCAGGGGCGCCGCCAGCACCCGGGTGCTCTCCCGCCAGCCCTCGCCAAGGACAGTCTAGCCCGTGCCCCCTGCCCACCATCCACGAGGCCTGAGGTGCCTGTGCCACTCCCGGCCAGCCCGGGGCAAGGGCAAGCTCTGCCCACATCTCAGCTCTGCCCACTGGCTCTGAGCCGGCACAGACCCACCGGGGTCTCGGAGGCGGAGGCGGTGCATCTGATAAGCCAGTTCCCTTCCCGAGCCAGCACCCCCCAGGCGGGCGCAGCGGCGACAGCAGCGCTCACAGCACACGCCACGCAGCCGCCGTGACAGGGAGGGAGCGAGCGGTGGGAATCCCTCCCTCCCTCCCCGCCTCCCCGCGGCGAGGCCGACACCGTCTCCTCGCAGCTCTCTCGGCTGCCAAGGGCGGCTCGTGGCTGCCCGGCAGCGGGGGTGCGTGTCCAGTCTGGCACCGGCCCGGGCACACGGGGCTGCAGCAGATGGCCGAGCAGCCCCCTCCCCAGGAGGAAGGGGTAGTGGTTACTCAGGGCAGAGTGAGGCGAGCGAGGGGCAGAGCGAGGAGAGGAGTGGGGGGCTCTGTGCTGGGGTGGCGGGGAGCACGGCAGCACGGGGGACAGACGGCCACCCAGGAGGCCGCCACGGGGATGCAGGAAGGCAGGGGTCGGGCTCCACTTGGAGGAAACTGGGAAGCGGCAAGGGCTGCCATGGCGGAGGCCAGCGCCCTCCCGAGCTCGCCCTCCTGGGTCCCCTCTCCCCTGCCGGCCCTGCCCCCGGCCCACGCCAAGCCCTTGGAAAAGGCGCCTCAGGGCACGTGGGGGCAGCGTGCACTCAGGAGCTGCTAGCTCCAACGCAGGTGCTGGCCCCGGTGGCAGGGACCCATCAGTCCGTGGAGGCCCCCTGCATGCCGCCTCTGCCTGCAACAGCTCACCCCCTACCTAGATGGGGTCCCAGGCTGCAGCTCAGCCCCTCCTCATCCGAGTGCCCCTGTGGGCAACAGCCCCGGCTACCCAACTGCCCCGGCCCAGGGCCGCTCAGGGGGCCACCGGGGAGATCTCAGGCTGCAGAGCCCCGCCAGCACCGCCCTCCCAGGCTGGAGCCCCATCCCCGCCTGCAGCACAGAACACTGACCCTGCCTCCCAGAGCCGTCAGAAAGGTGAGATGAAGGACCACACGCATGACACCAGGTGACTCCCGTTCCTCCCACACCGTGCTCCCTCCCTGCCTCAGGGCCTTTGCACATGCTGTTCCTCCTGCCTGGCACGCTCTTCCCTGCCCCTCTCTCTCTCTCTCTCTCCTGGGTGTTCTGGGTTCCGCTGTCACCTCCTCCCGGAAGTCCTCGAGCCAGTCTCTCCGACCAGAATACAAACTCCACGAAGGCAGGTGGCGAGTGGCTTGGCCCCTGCTGTGTGTCCTCAAGTATTTGCTGAATGAATGAGACCCAGTGGCAGCCACCCAGACCCTCAGTGACAACCCGGGGCCGCGGGGGTAGTGGGCCCTGTGGAGGCCTCTGACCAGGACTGCAGGGTCTGAGAAGTGTCCCCAAGAGAGATGGCACCTCAGACTGAGACCTGAGACAGAGCCGCAAGGTGCCCAACACCCACTTTACCGACCGGGAAACTGAGGTCTGGAGTCAGGGGCTGCGCTGTGAGCATCCTGAAAAGCTGCTCGGCTCCACTGTCCATGGCTCTGCCAAGCCCCCCACCCCAGGGTGGCCCCTTCCACTCTCCCGGCCCCCCCCCAACCCATCCGGGGCCACCACCTCCTCCGCTGGCCACGCCGGTGGCAGAGCCGCGTGGCCCTCGGCGGCGCGGGGCGTGCAGCCGCACGGCTGAGTCGGGCAGCTGGCAGCAGCGCGGCGCCGAACCAGCTGTTTGGATGACAAACTGCGTTCAAGCTTCATTAGGGTAATCACGGCTCCCCTCCTGGCAGCGCCGCGGAGCGCGACTGTCAACCTGAACTAATCAAACCCGGCCCCAGGACACCCGCCCGCCCGCCCGGCTGACAAGCCGCTAAGCGGCTGAGCCACCCCGCGCTGCGCCGCGCAGCCGGGAGCCAGGAGCCGGGAGCCGAGGCCGGGCCCCGGGGACGGCCGCCTACGACACCTCGGACGCTCCCTGGGACCTGTGAGCCTCAGGGGCCCCATGGGGGGGGATGGTCAGACCTGTCACTCCTTCTAGCGGCTGGAAACCAAGTCCACGAGGGGAAGGGATTTGGCCAAGGCCAGAGAGCTGTAACTGGGTGAAGCCAGACCCCCAGCTCTCTCCTCCCACCCCCTCCCACACAGCTCTCTCCTCCTACCACCCCCACACCACAGCAACCCCCTGCGAGGCCAGCAGGCCACGCCTGGAGCCCGGAGGCTGGGTTGGCGGCACGGCCCCCGCAAGCCCACCAGGACCTGGGCTTTGCGCACTGCACCCCAACGGGGACGTCACGGGCTCTGGCGTGGAGAGCGCCCTGCCAGGCACCGGCCCGTCTCGAGCCGGCATCGCTGCCCGGGGCAGAATCCTCGCTGCAGCCTGTGGTCACCTCCTTGCTCGGCGGGGCCGCCCCGAGCACCTGCCGGCCCCTCTGCCAGCCAAAGCCAGCCCATCTGCCCCTCATCCTCAGGACCAAACCTGGCAGATGGGGCCCATCTGGCTCCTTCGTTTGACAACTGGGGACACTGAGGCCCAGCGAGGTCACATCGGAGACGATGGGAGGCAGCAGAGAGCGCGTGGCCTGAGCGTCTCATGGGCCTCCCTCCCGGAGACCCCGAGCGGCCTTGGGAAATCAGACGCACATTCATTCATTCATTCGCGCGTCCATTCACTCACTCAACAAACACCGGCTGAGGCTGCGCCATGGCGGCGCTCGGTGTCTGCTGAGCGAACAGGTGACTAAGAGGATGGGCGACTGAGTCCGTGAACGGCCACACTCCACAGACGTCACCCCTGCCTCCCTCCTGGGGTTCGCTGCCCGGTGGGGGAGACAGACGCTTCACAGTTAATGACCAACAACGTGGGCGGTGAGGAGACAGCACGGGCTAGCCGGTGGCATCTACAGGAGGGCCCAGCCCAGTCTGGGGAGGCCCGGGCACACTAGCTCAAGGAGGTGCCACGCCAGCTGGGCGCTGAAAGGAAGCAGAGGGAGAGGAGGCAGGACAAGCACGTGCAAAGGCCCCGAGACAGGACGGAGCCGAGGGCTTTTGGGGATGCGAGGCCCAGTCCTCTCTGTGGCTGGAAGGCGGAGACGGAGGGGTGTGGGAGCTGACACGGGGAAGATGTGGGTCTTTCTCCCAAGCGCAAGGGGAGCCAGTGCAGGGTCATGAGCAGGAGTGACCTTGGGGGACCACGGGGGGGAATTAACAGGACGGTTCAAATCCCAGGGCTGCCGACGTCGGCAAGAGCGACCGCACGGACAGCTGACACAGACGCCGTGCTGAGCCAAAGCGGCGGACACGGAAGGGGACATCCCAGGGGATTCTGTTCACAGGAAGTGCCGACATGGACAAAGCGGGGCCCACGGCTAGATGCCAGGGGGTGGCTGTCGGTGGCCGGCAGCAATGACTGGGAGGGGTATGAGGGAGCCTCCGGAGGTGCCGGAGTGCTGTGGCCGGGCCTGCGTGGGTTCCATGACTGCAGATGGTGGAAGCACTCCTAGCTGTGCCGTCAGAACGTGTGCTCTTTCCTGTACTGAGCTACACCTGCGAAGAAGTAAGTCGGCACGAACTCGGGGCTCGGTTGCCCGGCCTCTGTCTCTGCGGCTGTAAACCGGGGCGGGCGGGCCTCCTCGCTGCACAGCGGTCTGAGGACGGCACACGCCCAGCTGTGCACACGCCAGCTGCCGGCCACGGCCACGTGAACGCAGGGCACGCCCGAGCGGACACACGCCTTGGCCCTCGGTGGGCCTCCGTTTCCCCAGCGCTAAGGGGCCAGCGGTCTCCACCTGCCTCCCGGGCAGCAGAGGAAAAAGGGTAAAACCCTCATCCCCGGTCCTGTGAGCCTGCCTGACACGGGAGGGGCCACACGACCAGGTGCCCCGCACTCCACGGGCCCACGGGCGGCTGAGGGGGGGAGGGAGGGAGGGGCCTGGGTCCTGCCTGGGGACCTCGGCGGCCTTGGGAGCCAGTGCCCTCGGCTCAGGTGGCTCTCTACAATCGCCAGCAGTGCTGCGTCCTCGGCTGGCCTCCAGGTCCTTTGACGGCCGTTTTTCCTGAGTATGCCGACGACCCGGGGCCAGGCCGTGAGGGTGAGGATCGCCATCGGCTCCATTTTACCGGGGAGGACACGGAGGCTCGGAGAGGTTTGGTGTTCCAGGGCTGGCCAGGCGGCTGGGATCCCAATGGTCAGCCCACCAGGCGCCCTGAGGGGGGCACAGTGTGGTCTGCGCCCTGTCCTCACAGCCCCCTGGGAGTTGGGGGGAGGGTCTCCCCCACACAGCTCACGTCACAGGCAGCTAGTCAACAAACACCAAGAGAACCCCACTGTGTGTGGCGGCACGGCTGCAGGTGGAAAGGCGAAGGAGCTGCTGGGACCCCGGTTCCCAAACCAGCGACAGCCCCGCCTGTCAGCTCGCCCGGCGAGAGCCGAGGATCAGGTGGGGAGGGCAGCGCACTCAGCCAGTCCCGTGCCAGCTGCTGCACGAAGTACCATCTCACTGAACCCTCCGCGCACCCTCAGGAGGGGGCAGTGCCATTCTTCCTTTACAGATGAGGACACGACAGCTCAAACCCAGTGGCTTGTAAGTTGGTCTCACGGCCTCTACAGGGAGCAGGCTCTAGCCCAGGGGTGGGCAAACTTTTTGACTCGAGGACCACCATGGGTTCTTACACTGGACCGGAGGGCCGGAACAAAAGCAACCTGACCACGCTGGCACTCTCCTCTTGGGCTGCTGGTGAAGGAGCGGAGGGGAGAGCAAGAGAACCCTCCGCTCTTTCGGCTCCACTGGCTGGATAGAACAGCCGAATGGGCCGGATCTGGCCCTCGGGCCGTAGTTTGCCCACGGCTGCTCTAGCCCCAGGCATACAGGCCCGCAGTCCTGCCTGTCTGTCTGCCAAGTGGGCGTCAGCCCTTCGCACGTACACTCTCACAGGACTCGGTGCCATCGGGTCTGGGGCCCAGGCCTTGGCTGGGTGCAGCGCCCGAAGCTGCGGACCCTCCGGCCCATCCCCCAACTCGGCTTGGCCTCTGCCTGCCCTCCCAGGATCGGGGCTCCCCACCTCTGCCCCTGGGGACCCCGCCCCAATCAGCTCAGCCCCAGGGAGGACCCCAGCTCTGTGCTGGCCCCCACAAAGCATGAGGCACCGGGGAGACAGACTAGAAAGCAGACGGCCCCCCTGGAATGCCCTCCCCGCTACTCCTCCACCTCCCACGGCTCACACCTTCTCCTCCCTCGGGCCTTGGGGAACAGCCTGCCTAACCGCTCTGCCTGTCACACCCGCACCCTCTCTCCAGCGCGAGGCGTGCTCCGGCTTGCTTACTACTCTGCTGTCTCTCTGTATCGTGAGGGCTGGGACCTGGTCTGTTTAATTCACAAATGCCATCACTCCTCCCCTCACCCCCCTCAGCATCCGGTGCACAGTAGGGCCTCAATTTCCCTACTGAGTGAGTGAATGTTGACTGGCGGGGGGAACACAGCCAGAGCATCTGCTGCTCCTGCCCCGGCGAAGGGGGGCGGTGAGGAAGGCACGGCAGAGGCAAGGGCCTGGCGGCGGGCAAGCCCTGGGCTCTGGGGCCTCCCAGGGCGGCTGCTGAGCGGGCGGGGAGCCGGTCCCGGAGGAGGTGACAGGGAGCTCTCGCAGACCTCCAGCCTGGGGGACAAAGGGGAGGGTCCCCCAGCGTTTAGATCGCCGCCCAGTCCTGCCCAGACCAGCTTGACGCCCAGCCCCACTCACAGTGGGCAGCCGCGGTCTGTGGGCCAGCCGTCCCCCCCACCCCCCAGCCCATAGGGAGCACTGCCCGGGGCCCACCCACAGGTCAGGGAGCCGCCGTGCAGGTTGCAGTCCGTGACCTTGGCCCCAGGGCCCCGGCTCCTCCAGCCGCGCACACCAGCTGGCACAGAGACAGCCCAGCTCGGTGAGCTTCTCCCGGCAGAGGGCGGCGTGGCCGCGGGTGGCGGGCTGTCACTCACCTGCTCCAGCCACGACCTCAGGTGGTGGTGGTGCTGCTGGTGGCAAGAACCGGCTGCAAACAGGGCAGCAAAGGGCTCTCACCCCACGCCAGCGCCACCTGGCACAGCTGGCACAGCTGGCACAGCTGGAGCGGTCAGGTGGGGAAACCCCTCCACCCGCTCCCTCCCTCTAGGCCCCGGCTGTGCCTGGCTCCCCCCTCCTCTCCCCTCCCCTCGGACAACCTCAGCTTTAACCACCAGCACCCCTGGCTGCCCCTGGGCCCCGCCACCCGTGTCCCCCGGCTCAGGCCTGCTCCAGGCACCCCCTCTCCCAGCAGCTCCCCCAGAACAGGGGGCCTGGCGCTGGCCCGCTTCTCCGGCTCTGACTCCAAGGCTCCTCCTCTCACGGATCCCATCCGGATCCACTCTGTGCCACATGCCCTCCCTGCCAGCAAAGTCCTCAGCACCTTCCTCCCAGACCCCTCCTCACCCTGCCACTCACACCCCAGGGTCCGATGCTGCCCCCCCACCCCGCCCCCGCCTCCTCTCATGTCACTCCTGCTGCCAGCCCTGGTGCCACAGGCAGCGCCTCTGCCCCCACATCCTCCACGGCTCTGGCCCCAGCTCTCCCCTCCTCGTCTCTGCTGCTCAAACTCCTATGCATCCTTCAAGACCCCCCTCGAAACGCCACCTCTTGTATAAAACCCTGCCTGGTTTTCCCATCAGTCAGGACTCGGCTGGTTGTAAGAGAAAGAAGCGAACTCAAGGCAGCTGGCCCCGAGGAGGGAGCACTCACTGCTCACGAACTGAAAACCCAGGAGCGGCTGCAGGCATGGTGGGACCAGGGGCCCAAATGAAGCCACACGCACTCCCCGCGCGGCCCTGTCCCCGCCTCCACGTGAGGGCCTCCCGGAGGTTCCCCACCTGGACGTGGCCGTGGAGGTTCCCCACCTGGACGTGGCCGTGGAAGATGGAGGCCAGCAGCCCCGAGTGCAGCCCTGCAGTTCGGTAACCACGCCGGTCAGTCACCCCCAACCCCAGGGGAGTCTCTGACGGGGCCAATCACGGTGGCCAGGAGGGTGGGGTGTCCGGGCCCGCCTGGCACCGGGCAGGGGAGGCCTGTGGGTGCCAGGACCTCGGGGGGTACAACCCTCTCAGGCCCCGGTCCCTCGTGCGTGCGCCTCGGGCACCACGCATCCACCTGGACGCGGGCTCTGCCTCCCACCAGGGCCCTCACAGCGGGGCTCGGGGCGCCCAGAAGGAGGCCGGGAACGGAGGCCGGGAACGGAGGCCGGCTGCACGGAGGAGGCTGCGTGTGGGGTGTGTGCTAACGGGTTAACCGTCACCCCTGGCAGGCAGCAGATCTGCATTTTCACGGAGGCCTCGGGGGGACACAAAGCTTAAATGGCAGCGCAGGGAGCCGGGAGGGGGCCTCCACGGGAGGGGGAGCGGGGCCTCGCCCGGCCCCGGCCCAGCGGCTCAGCCCACGGGGGCCAAGGAGCGGCTGGCGAAGGCGCTGGCAGAGCGAGCGGAGGGGCCGGGAACATAATTACCGAGGAGGCCCGGGAGGGAGGGGCGGGCGCGCGGCTAATGAAACCGCTAACGCATTAGTGATTCCTGCCTGCCTGCCTGCCTGCCTGCCTGCCTGCTCGGGAGGGAGGGAGGGAGGGGGGAGGGAGGCGGAGGCAGACAGCCATGTTGCCAGCGCCTGCCACGGAGTCTGCCAGGCGGGCTGGGCACAGCACAGCGAGGCGGCAACAATAGGCACCGCTTCATCATCTGCCTCTCGGCACGTGACCTCCGAAGGGCAATCTCAATACATTACAGTCCAGATGACAGCGTGTTTCACCGCGTCGCCTCTGAGACGGGGCTGGAGTCCCTTCAGACGCGTTATAAATAGAAGGGCCAAAATCTGATTAAAGGCAGGGCAGAGGTCTGAGGACCAAGGTGAGCAGGGGCCTGGTCCCATTTTCCGGACAGGAAACCCAGGCCCCGGAGGCCACCCACCTGCGGGGGGGAGAAGGGGGTGTCAGGGCTGTTTCAGGAGCACACCCAGCCCTTTGGCACCCACTCCTGTTCCCTCGAGCCGCTCCCCTCCACCCCCGACCCAAACCCACGCCTTTTCCTCTCAGAGAGCTCTGTGCAGGGAATGCCAGACTTCCCTGCACAGATGCATCCCAAGGGTCTTGTCCAAGTCACAGCACAAGGCCAAGGGCACCACCGCCCAGGGCTCGGACCCCGGGTCCCATGCCACGGCCTCCACGCGAGGGGGGACTTATTCATCGGCGAGCTCTGCGGTGTGAGGTGGGGTTTACCGCAGCCCCTCCCCGCGCCAGAGGCGATCGGGAGCCCCGAGGGCAAGTGAGGCGCCCACGGCCACACAGCTGGTCGGCGACTGAGCAGAGACTCAGAGCTGAGCTTTCTGACCCCAAAACCATGTGCTTTGGGTTCAAATGGCCCACGATGCAAAGGGGGTGCCTCCTGCTCCTGCCACACCCCACTGAACCGGGTTCTCAGGGCGGGAATGGCCACGCCGCGCCAGCTGTGCCCCGCTCTGCGTCACTCGGCACAGCGCCAGCCCCGCTGTACCCACCAGGAAACTGAGGCTCACAGGGTGCCCCCCAGCTGGTGAGCGGCACAGCCTGGACCATCCCACTACCCCACAGGGGCCCTGGCCAACGCTGCCGCCCCGGCCTCGCCGGGCGCGGAGCCAGCCGGCCAGGTGTTCGTGGGACCCAGTCTCGGGTACAGACGGGAGGCCAGTGATACCGGGTCGCACGCCGGGCCTGCCCCATCCTACCACCTGGATGCCCAGGGGAGGTGTGGGCACGGAGAGGGGTCCCCCTGCATCCTCAGCAAAGCACCCCCTCCCGTTCCCAGCCTGGTCTGGGGGACTCAGGATCCTGGTGACTAGCTGGGGGCCCCCACGTCATACTCTACAAAGAAAGGCTGCCCCATCTCCCCCTGTGAGCCGTCCAGACAGCCCTAGGCTTGGGGAGACTCCTTTCTAGGGGTCCCAGCAGCTCCCGCAGCCCTTTCCCCGTCTGCTCTGAGTCCCCTTCCCCAGGGGGCCACCAGCTGGGGAGGCACCCCGAACTCCCCTATGAAGGCAAGGCCCCGGCGGGTTCAGGAGGCCGTGCTGGACGAATGGCTGAGCACCGGAGTGAGGGAGCTGCCGCAGCCCCTCCACAGCAGCCGCACCCGGCGTGGAGGCTCTGCCCGTGCCAAGGGAACTCTCACCCGTGAGGCCAGCCCCGGCCCTCGCGCATCCCGGACTAGGAATCAGGCTAAGGGCCCCAGGGCCTCCCGGAGGCGGCGGCGCCGGGACTCAGACCCCAGAAGACAGAAGCCGGGCTTGGTGTGTGCCTCGGCCCCAGGCGCTGCCTTGTCCTATTTCCAAAGCCAAATCCACACTCACGCTCCCAGGTCTGGTCCCCGCCCACCCCGGGGCACAGCCATGCCCGCCCCGGGACCAGGACGCCCGGGGCCGGCGCAGAGCCGGGAGGGCCTAACCCAAGGTCACCTAGTCATGGGGAAGCACAAGGTCCCGAATCTTTCCCACCTCCCAATCCTGGCTGTCTGTCATCCATTCCAGGAGCCCAAGCGGCCTCCTTTCCCATCATTGACGCAGGGAAGAGGAGGGGGAGGGGGGAGGGCGGGGAGGGGGAAGGGAGGCGGGGAGCCCCCCAAGCCCGCAGCAGGCTCCTCTCGGTCAGGGGAAAGGCCTCTAATGAAGGCCGGGCAGAGGCGGGGAGCTGGCGGTGTCAGCCGGGAGCCTGCGGAGCGGCGGGGCTCTGCTCCCAATTAGCACACAGCCCTCCATCAAAGCGCCGCTGCGGGCAGAGGCCGGGGGACGGCCTCCCTCCCGCGGGGGGAGGAGGCCGCGCTCGCAGGCGGGCCCCGGCCCCTGCCCTTCGCCTTTCCGGGGGGCTTGCAGACCCCCGAGCCCCTCGCTCACTCACACCCTCTCCGATCAGCCTGCTCAGGGCAGACGCCTTCACCCCGGGGGACGCGCTAATGAAGATGGCCGACATTAATCTCTTCCCTCTCCCGACAGGTCAATTTATAGTTCCGTGGGGAGCCCTGGCGCTCGGCCAGAGGGCCTGACATAACTCTCCCTGCTCCCGGGGAGTGCGCTGGGGGGGGGGGTCCCCAGGGGACACACAGGGCAGGGAGGGCGCCTGGCCCGGGTGCCCGCCATCGCGGCCCCAGCAGATGTAGGTGGGGCCCTGGCCCCTGAACGATGGCTGGGGGCCAAGGCCTGCTGGTCCCTGGGAGCACCCGGCCTCTGGTCCTCGGTCCAGGCCCCGCTCCCTGGCAGGAGACCTGGAGGAGGCGGGGGGCTGGTGACATCCCTCCCCAGGGGACGCCGGGGTCCTGAGCGCCCCTAAGGAGCGCAGGTCCCGCTGCTCCTGGCAGACCCCTACGCCCCTTCCTCAGGGCTCAGCGAGCTGGCCGCTCGGGACTGGCCGGCGCTGGACCCTGGGGACGTGCCAGCCGGGTCCCTGCTCTCCCAGAGCTCAGCCTGGCGGGGGAGGCCACCGTGGGAACCTCTGGCGCCATGCTGCAGCAGGCTGAGAGCAATCAGGGGGGTTCGAGAAGAGCTGGGGCACCCATGGGAAGGGGCCCTGACTGCACTGCCCAAGAGAAAGGGGGTCTACAGGGAGGAGAGGGCACAGCCGGGCCGGGGGGATAAGGAGTTCCACAGGCCAGACCCGGGGGACAGGGTGTCTGGGGAGAGAGCACCCCGATCGGGGGCTCTGGGGCCAGGGGCCAGCTAACCCACAGGGGCAGGCTGCCCAGGGGGCCACAGCAGCCCACGGGGAGGCCTGGCCTTCACAGCCTGGCCTGGTTTGGGGCCGGCGGACGCTGAGGCGCTCAGAAGCGCAGAGCTGCGCGTACAAGGCCGGCCCTAACCGTGGTGCCCAGAGCTGGTCAAGGCGGGGAGGAGAGGGGGGCCGCCAGGCCGGAGGGTGCAGGAGGGTCAGAACCAGCAGCACCCTGTGGCTGACTGGATGGGTGGGCAGGCTGGGTGCCTGGGTCTTCAGTTTGGGTGCTGGTGGAGGTGACGTCGTTGTCCCGGGTGGGATTAGGAGTGGGGCCCTGTGAGCCCGGAAGGTGCCAGCAGGCCCTGGAACCCAGGCCAGGGATCCAAAGAAGGCTGGGCCCCATGTTGGCTCTGAGTGCAAGATTCTGAGCGGGGCTGGACTCTCCCCCTGGAGGCAATCCGTTTCCTTGGCGGAGGGGCAGCCTGCCCCCTCCCAGGCACCCCAAGAGGAAGCGGGCCTGGCAGAGGCAGAGTGTGGGGCCAGGCCCCCCCACGCTGGACAGGGCCCTCCTTCCGGAAGCATCTGGGCTGGGCGATCCCTGTCTCCCCCAGTGCCAGAGCCCTGCACCCCAATGCTCCGCCGACCCCTCCTGAAGGATGGGGAGCCCCTTTCCCCCAGGCCCCGGCCCCTCCCCCTCCCCCTCCTTCACAGCCACCCACCCCTGCGCCAGCCCTGGGAGTGTCCCATTTTCCTGGGTGCTGGAATCAGAATGGAGCCGCACACTCACTGAAGAAAGGGGCAAAGAGAGCGAGGCTCGCGCAGAGAACCAAAACGCCTACAGTGGCTGCATGATGGTGGCGGGACAATGGCTGGTTTTTTTTTTCTTCTTTTTTTCCACAATGAAAAATGCATACCCTCCCTCGGCGCCCCAGTGGGGAGAGCTCGGCCCTGGCGCCCAGCAGCCCGAGAGGGTCCCCTCCTCGCTGGGGGCCTCCCTCGGCCTCCGTTTGCTCATCTGTGCAATGGGGACAAAAAGGCTCCGGCTGACACTGGGGCCGAGCCGGTCACGCCCGGCGGCGCGGCAGGCGCGCGGCGAGCGCCCGCCGCGGAGCATCGCACCCCGCGCCGCCGCCGCCACCTGTCCGGCCCCGGGAGGAAACTCGAGGCGCCCCCACGTGCCCGACGCCGGCGCGGGCGGGCCCGGGGTCCCCGGGGCAGGCGCCCGCCCCCCTCCCGCCCGGCCCCGCCGCGCCGCGCCGCCCCCTTACCCTGGCGGCCGGAGGGCCGGCATCGGTCCCGCAGGAGAGCCCGGGCGGCGGGGCCGGGCTCCGGAGCGCGGGGCGCGGGCGCGGGCAGGGCGCGCGGGGGCGCGGGCCGCGCGCTCCGGGCCGTGCGCCCCGCGGCCGCCGCGTCCTCGCCTCCAGCGCGGGCCTCGCGCGCCCCGGCCGGCCCGGGGGCAGGCCCTGCGCCGCGCCGCGCGGGGGGCGGGCCTCGCGGCCCTGGAGAGGCGCCCGGGCGGGCGGCGAGGGCTCCCGGCGGGCGGGCGGGCGGGCGCGGGCGGCGCCGCTGCGGTGGCCCCGCGGCTGAGTGGCGGGGCGCGATTTACTGGCTGCAATTCCCGGCGCCCCTCGATGGCACTTAAGAGAGACCGGGAGGGAGCCAGGGAGAGCGGGCGGAGGGCGGGCGGGCGGGCGGCGGGCGGAGGAGGGGCGGCGGGCGCCGTGCGCGCCGGCGGGGGAGGGGCGCGGGCGGGCGCGGGCGGGGGCGGCGGGCGGGCGGGAGGTGGGGAGAGGCCCGGATGGAGGCGGCGGGCGGGCGGCCGCGGCGCGCGGGCTGGGGTGGGGGGGGCCTCGCCTCCAGCCCCCGCCCACCCTCGCTCAGCACCCCCTAGCACTGGCGCAGTCGTGGGGTGAGGCCGGCCCCCTCCCAACGCGCCCGTCCCACCCCCTCTCAGACCCTCCATCCGACCGGCCTACCCCACCCCGGCCTCTTTCTTCACAATCCCCCCACCATCCGCGGGCCCCCCCTGCCCGGCATCCTCCCTCTCCGCAGCCCCCCGCTCCTCCCCAGCCTGCTCCGGCTCGGCGCCCCTCCCCGTCGCCGCCGCCTTGGGGATCAAACTCGTGGCCCCGCGAGCCCAATCCAGCCAAAGCCACGCTCGGGTTGACCCCGTGGTATTTTTTGTTTTAAACTAAAATGAATCCCCACCATTTAAACATCGAGAGTGTTCACATAAAATCCACATTTCCAGCTTCGTTTGGAGACGAGGAGGCTCAGGCAGGAGCCTCTGCCCTGGCGCTGCCGGTTGGCAGCCGTGTTGACAGAAGCCTGGCCTGCAGCTCGCTGCTGCCCACCTGGCCGGCCCCGCAGGCCTGTGTGTGTCCTGCGAGGCGCCCTTCGCACCCCAGTGCCTTTGAGGGCCCTCTGGGGGGATGCCCACGCTAGCCCTTAAGGCCCCTTTTCTAGGAAGCCTCTGGCACTTCCCCCACCCCCAGGGGCCACCCAGCCTCCCTGCTCCCACCGCCCGCCGGGCCTGGTTCCTGGCAGGCTGGCACCGTGGCCTCTGCGGCTGCGCTCTCGCCACGGGGCCGCTGCCCTCGGCCTGGAGCCTCCCACCGCCCTGGCTCAGGGCCTGGCCCACAGTAGGCGCTCAGCAAGTGTTGGCTGAGGGGCAACCAGAGAGGAACAGCCGGGCTGGGAATCCACGAGGCAGCCCGGGCCATGGTGGGCACGGGGCACCGGTCCCTGCAGCTGATGTTCATTTTAAAAGCCCCAAATGTTCATTCCAGGCGCTCTTGGCAACCACGGAAGCTGATGGTTTCCACGCTTCGTTTTCCCCACCTTAATCCCACTGCCAAGGCCTCGGGGCCTCGCTGCCTCTGCCCTCAGCCTGGCATCAAAACCCTCCCAGAGGCGTCTGCCTGGGGCAGACCGGGAGGTTCGGGGAGGGCCCAGCTGTGCCTCCCTGGCACCTGTGAGGTCCCAGCAGGCCTCGGGGGCCCCGGGTCCGAGGGCAGTGGCTGGTGAGGGGCCCTGGGGGCCCAGAGAGCCCTCCTGCGCTGGCACGGCTGTGATGACCCCCCTGGGCAGGTGTCTTGGCACCTCTTCATATTACTGCTTCCTGAGCAGTGGACAAGAGGGGTCCCGTCAAGGGCCACCCCTGTCCACCACCGAATGCCACGGGCTTTTCTGAACACCTGTCACGAACCCAGCCAGGTATCAGGATCCCGCTGTACAGAGAAAAGGCAAGTTCCGAGAAGGTGACCTTGCCAAGGTCACAGGCTGGAAGGGCACTAAGCCAGGAGCCTGCCTAGCCCCCAGAGTGCCCCTGCCCAGCAGGGAAGTGAAGTGAGACTCCCCCCTCAGAGCTGGGCCAGCACTAAATCTAGGCGAGCCCAGCAGCCATGGTGATGAAGGCGCCTGGGTCCCAGCACCGGCTCCGGGCCACAGCCCTGCACACCTGGGCAAACGTCCAGAACCCTGTCCCACCTCCTCGGCCACCTCCTGGCCACAGCGGCCCGCCGGCGTCCTCAGTGAGGCGCCGGGAAGCAGGCCTAGCTCAGCAGCCAGCCGCCACGCACAAAGCAAAGCGCTGGCCAGGACCTCGGTGTGCCCCCCTGCGATGTGGGGGAACAGCCCAGCTGCTGCGGGCTTTCGGGACACAAGCAAGACAGCAGGCAAAGAGGAAGCAGGGAGGAGGGGGAGCCAGGAGCTCAGGTGCTTGGGTTCCGAGGTGAGCCAGTCTGAGTTCGAATCCTGACTTCCCACCCTCGCAGCTGGGACTCCCTGCCGGAGGGGGGGGGGGGGGCTCGGTTTCCTTCTCTATAAAAAGTGTGGGGGCAGATCATAAAAAGAAGGGCGGGCTTGAGGGACTGAAATAAGGCTGATGCGGGACGAGGCACATGGAACCACTCAGCACAGCCTGGCAGTGGTGAAGTTCAAGGCTGTGACCTTGACGGGGGAGACAGAGGGAACCCGGAAAAGCATGGGCCCGGGAGGTCTACATCCGACCTAGCTCCACGGGACCAGCGGTGTGGCCTTGGGCAAGTTACACAGGCTCGCCCAGCCTCAGTTTCCCTGCCTTAAGAAATGGGGCCGTTAGTGGCATCTCCCACATCCTCTGGTTGTGCCGGGGCTGGATCAGACAGCTCAGGCCTGCTGTTCCCAACAACGCCCGCACCGGTAAGGCCGATCGCCACTGGCCGCTTCTCACTGCTCTCTGGATCAACAGAGGCCGCCAGTCCCAGGCTCAAGGGCCAGAGCAGCCGTGCCTGCAGGCCTGGGAGCCCCGAGCCTGCCTCGCCCACAAGCCTTGGCGATGGGCAGGGCAAGGGGCACCCGCTGAGCCCTCGGAGCCCAGGATTACCCCGGAGGCCACGGAAAGGGCCCGCCCGGAGAGAGCGGGGAGGAGGCCCGCAGCCTAACACCCGTAGCTAGCTCCCCGTTTTCCCACTTTACTGTCTCTGTAATGGGATCGCTATTTAAAATTGTCTCTAGTTACCTTTATTTATAAGCTCTGTGAGGATGGAGGTTTTTTGACTGCCTTGATCCTTGCTGCCGCCCGCCAGCATCTAGAGCAGTGCCAAGCACATAGTAGGTGCTCACAAATTGTGGCAACAATTTGCTGGAAAGATGTGATGGCATTACCCCCAGCCCCTAGGCAGTTCCCTTCTGAGAGGGCCGCCCAGTGCAGCTGCTGTCGCCTTGTCATCTCAGCTCCCCCAGAGAGGGGTCAGGGGGCCACAGTCCTCCCTGATCGGCAGCAGGAAGCGTGTCCCCATCTCGGCAGTGCAACTGGGCCTCTTCAGCGAGGGAGGGACCTGGCAATTTTCTGGCTCGCGGCTCACGCAGAGCTGCTGGCGACAGACAGGCCTGCAGCCCGGGAAGGCCTGTGCCAGCACGTGCCGCCTGGCACTGCCACCCGCAGCCCAGCGGGGCTTCTCCACCCCCGGGGGCCGGAGGGGCTTCCCGGGGGAGCCCCAGGGTGTCATGGGGGGCCAGGCTCCTGCCCCTCCCAGCCGCAGTCCCCCACGTGTGCCCGGCACTCCCCCGCCACAGTTTACAAAGTGCGTTCGCAGACATTATCACATCGCTCCTAAACGCCCCCTGAAACCCACAATAAATCTCTCGCTCTGGCTCCGGAGCCCACCGGCTGCTTGCTTCCTAATCAGTGCGCAGAGGCCTCGGGCTCAGAGCCTGCCAGAGCCGCGCCAGCAGGGCAGAGGGGGGTCCACGTGGGCGGGTGGCAGGTGGCGGGTGGCAGGCCCAGCTGGGGCGCTGCAGGAGCGAGGAGCAAGCCCCGAGGCCCAATCCTGCAAAGGAGAAAGCTGCTGTCTGCGCCCCGATGTCTCCTGGGGGGGCGGGAGGGAAGGGGTCCGGACCAGATTGGGGGGGGAGGGGCCGAGGAGCAAAGGTTAGAGAGGGGGCCAGCGGGCTCCTTAGCGTGGGAGCGCCACCAGGGAGGTGGGCTCGCGGCCAGGCAGGTGGGGGGCCCAGGCAGGGACCGTCAGCCCAGCTGGCTTCTCACCCGCTTCTCTCCCTCCCCGGAAGCCAGTCCCCCTCCAGCCCGGGTGCCAGCCTGCGTGCAGGCTCCCTGCTGGTGCCTCACTGCCCTGGAGAGCCCGGCCCCCTCTGAGGACAGTCCAGACGCCCCCACGCCCCTCTCAGTGTCCGGAGGCCGCACTCTCCCCGCTGGGCTGGCCCCTCTCCCTGACGCCGGGCCCGCGTCTTCTTTGTAACTTGTCCCCAGCGGGCAGCGCTCCGCAGTGGCTCAGGGTGGCCCCCCTTCCCCGGCGCAGTCTGCTAGGAGGCGAGAGGCTGCCGGTGGGGCAAACACCCCAGCCCAGAGGGTAAGGGGGAGGGGGTGGCTGAGACCCCACGTGACAGGCCGTGAGCACGGCTCCCAGGTGCCCAGCCGGCACTCAGCCCCGGGCGGCACCGAGAGCGAAGCCCCCAAACGTCTGGGCCCAGCCGGCGGCGGCCGCGGCCGGGGTTTGTTTTCTCACCGTGTCCCTTGATTCTCAGAGTTATGGGATCTCAACTTACAAGCTGTGGAAAGTTCAGGAAAGTTTAAATAAGCAGGACGAGGGAGGGTCTGGCCCGAGGGGCTGCGGCGGCCCTGGCGGGCGGCCCTCCCACACCCCAGGCCTGTGTCCCCGTCCCCCCTCTCCCTCCTCCCCCCTCACCCCCATCCCCGCCGGGCCTGGGCTGATCTGCCACAGCGGCCTGTGGGGTGTCACCCGTGGAACAGGTGGCGGCTCAGAGGAGCGCCGTTTCCCGTTTCCTGGCGATGAAAGCCAGCTGCTGGCCGGCGGGCGGAGGGTCCAGTGGCATCGGGAAGGTGTGAAGCGGGGCAGGCCGGAGGCGGGGTAACCTCTGCGGGGCCTCGGAGACAGAGCCGGGGCCAGGAGCACCGAGCTTAGGGGAGCCGGGGCCCCAGGCCCTTCTCCTGAGAAGGGACCTGTGCCCAGAGGTACACAGAACTCTCACCGCGCGGCAAGAAGAGGACGAGGACCCCGATGTGAGACGGGCCAGGCATGCGAGCAGACACCTCTCCAAGAAGACATGTAAGCGGCCAATGAGCACGCGAAAACACGCCAGCATGGCCAGCCATTAGTCAGAGCGCGGGGAGACGGCTTCTCTCCCTCCAGGCTGGCGATCACCCGGGCAGGCGATGACAGGCGTTAGCGAGGCCGTGGAGACCGGGAGCCGCCGGGGCTGCTGCGGGGGGAGGCGACCGGCACGGCCACGGCAGGAACCGCTCCTCCGAAGCTTCCCCAGGAGTCCCCCCAGCCTGTGTGGCTCAGGGCTGGAGCCCCAACCTATGATCCAGGAGGGCACGGTTCGATTCCTGGTCAGGGCACAGGCCCGGGTTTCGGGCTCCATCCCCGGTGCGGGGCGTGCAGGAGGCAGCCCATCAGGGATTTTCTCTCATCGTGGATGTTTCTCTCTCTTCCCCTCTCCCTTCCTCTTCGAAATCAATTAACAACAAAGGGGGGGGGGTAACTCTAAAACCCCTAATTCCACCTCCAGGCATCTACCCCGGAGAAACGAGCCCGTGTCCACTCGGCTGGTACGGAGCGTGTATCACAGACAGCATCACTCACCGCAGCCCAGCATGGGCGGTCAGCAGTTCGGGCATGGGCACGGCCTGCACGGGAATATTACGAGGCCATGCCAAGGAGTGACGGACCACTCATGCCACAGTGGGACGCGCCAGTCGGAAAAAAGTAACAGCGGCAGCAACAAACCGCGATGCTTCGTGACCGCAGCCCGACCCCAAAGGCCTCAGGCCGTCGTCCCCTCCGTACGGCACGCCCAGAGCTGGCCGGTCCACAGAGACCAGGACCAGGCGGGTGGCTGCCAAGGACTGGGAGCGACTGCCGATGGGCACGCGGCTTCTGTGGAGGACGAGAAGGCTGCTCTGGAGTTAGCTAGTGGTGATGGTCGCCCAGCTCTGTAACTATACCGAAACCACTGGGCTGTGTGCGTGTAAGGGTGAGTTTTATGGTATGTGGGTTGTATCTGAAGAAAGCAACCCTGTTTCCCCAAAAATAAGACAGTGTGATATATTAATTTTTGCTCCCAAAGATGCGCTAGGTCTTATTTTCAGAGGATGTCTTATTTTAGGGGAAACACGGTAGTTTTTTAAATGATGGGGTCCCTATATCTCAACCTACCCCATAGGCCCCCAAGAGTTGGCCCTGCCACCAGCCCGGGCTCAGCCCCCGGCCCTCCCAAGTCGGGACAATGGTGGGGTACGAGGTAGCGGATGCCCTGATGTGAGCACAGGACCCTGCCTCCCCGAGGGGTCCGCTGAGGCCCGCCTCAGCCTTGCTCTCGCCGTCCCTTCTTCCTGAAGCTCTCGCCGTCCCTTCTTCGCCCACGTGCTGCTCAGCCCCTGGATATCAGCTCAGACACCCGATCCCAGACTCCGTGACTGACTCTCTTTCCTCTCACAGTCCCCAACCTCCAGTGCAGTCATGGTGACAGCATGGAGGAGGCGCACAGTACACCTTAACCCAGGGGTGGGCAAACTTTTTGACTCGAGGGCCACCATGGGACACTGGACCGGAGGGCCGGAACAAAAGCAACCGGACCATGCCGGCACTCTCATCTTGGGCTGCTGGCGAAGGAGCGGAGGGGAGAGCAAGAGAACCCTCCGCTCTTTCGGCTCTGCGGGCTGGATAGAATAGTCGGCTGCCTTAGCCAAATGGGTGAAGCCCAGTCTGAGGCTACATGCCGGGAGGGGGTGCTGCAGAGGGGCAGGTGGGCTGAGGAGGGCCTGTGCCAGGAGTGGGCAGCCATGGGTATGAGGGAGGGGGCATGACAGACGCAGGTTCCAGAAGGAACCTTGCCTACTCTACAGGGGATGGGCCAGCAGCACAAGGCTGGACACGAGGCCGGGAGAAGGCCGTGGCCTTAGTCCGTGTCTGGAGAGGAGGACCCGCCTCACACCACCCTGTTCCACATCCTCCCCTACCCCGTGCTTTCCGGCCCGCTGCGCCCTCGCCCCCTCTCTGCCGGTGCGAAGGCCACGCCCTCAGATCCCTCCCGCCCTGAGCCCTGCCAGCTTGGAGCCCCCGACTCGGCCAGGCTTTCCTGGAGCCCAAACCAGGAGGCAGGGCCTGGCCAGCGTTTCAGCGGCAGCGACTTCACTGAAATGACTTAGAAATGCTTAGCAGCCAAGTCGCATGTAGTCATAAATGTGCCGAGGGGCCTGACGCGGAGGAGAATTAAGAGTGTCCTTTGGCCTCGTTCTGCCCGCGGAGAAGCTGCTCCCCGCCGGCCACACGGATGTCGAATCCTCGAGGGCAGGGACCTGTCTGTCCAGCTCCTGGGCGACAGCGCCCAAACAGGTACAGGAAGGAGGAACGGGAGGCTGGGCTGATGTGTGGCTGGATGGATGGGTGGAGGACGCGGGGGGAGGATTCATAGCGGCCCGGGGGCCACTGTAAGTCCAGCCGCATCCCGAGCACAGAGGGGCCCTTCCTGGGGCTGGGCTGGGATCCACGGGGCCCCCGTCGGTGGAAAGAACCGGAAAGAACCGCCCTGGCCTCCCTGAGGCCTCCTCTGAGCCTCTAGGCCAGCGGACGGACCAGAACTCTCTGGAGTCAGCCTCCACACCTCCTCTTTCTTTCTCCCTCTCCCCACCCCCTCTCTCTCTGTCTCTCTCTCTCTGTCACACACACACACACACACACACACACACACACACACACTCTCCATCAGCAAATCCTATTAGATTATTTTCCACAGCCTCCCATTGGTCCCCCTGGTGCCGCCCTGCCCCTCCCCCCTGTGCTCAAAGCAGCAGCAGAGGGACCCTTTAAACGCGAGTCCAGGAGGCCCCGCCATCTGGCCCCCATTTCCTCTCTGCGCTCATCTGCTCCCACTCCCCACCGCCCTCCCCCCTCCCCTCCCCTCCCCTCCCCTCCCCTCAGCGCACAGCTTCCTCCTGGTCCCCCAGCTCGGCCCCACCAGGCAGCCTCCGCCAGCTCCAGGCCTGCCCCGCCCGCCCCTCCCACACACAGCCCTCTGGCTCACCCCTCACCTCCTGCGCCCCTCGCTCCAAGGTCACGGCCCCCACCGGAGCTTTCCTGGACACCTTTTTTTTTTTTTAATCCACCTCTTGTTTCCCTTCCATGTTTGTTTGTTTTTTTCTTAGCACTTATCACCCTGGACAATAATATATTTTACTCTCAATATTTCTTATTTCAAATTGTTGTCTGTGTCCCTCCATCAGAATGTGGTCTCCGTGAAGGCAGGGGGTCTCGTCCACTGCTGTGTGCCCAGGACCGAGCACAGCACCGGCTCTGCGGGCACATGCACATACGCAGACCGGGTGATGGATGAACGAATGGACCTCTCGGGGACCGGTTTGCTCCTCCCCTGCCCGGGCTCAACCCCCACAGGTCCTCCCGGCCCCTCACCTGCCCAGAAGCCCCAGGGACTGCCCCCCTCGCCCTCCGCTGCCCACCTCACCCTCCGCTGCCCCCCTCGCCCTCCGCTGCCCACCCGCTCCCAGAGGCTGCCCCCCTCGCCCTCCGCTGCCACCCGCTCCCAGAGGCTGCCGGATGGGCACAGCCGCCGTGGCTCCCAGCTGCGCTCACGGGAAGACACCAGGATGGGCTCAGAGCCGCTGGCACTGCCCCTCCCGCAGCGGGCCCGGGCCTCAGCACTCGGGGCTCCTCCAAACACCACCCTGGCCCCAGGGGGCATCCTCCTGCTCTTCCCCCAGGAGCCCCCCACTTTCCAACCCAAGCCTCATTCACCTGGCTGGGGAGACAGGGTGGGCGGCCTGGGGTTGCAGGGCCACCGAACGGAGGAAGGGACGAGCCCAGAGGTGTCCCAGGCCCCCAGCAAGGTCCCAGGCTGCCTGGTGCCGGGCCGGGGAGGCCGGCTGGCCCCGGACACTGAGCCGAGGGCCGAGTCTCCAAGCCCCTCCGACCCCGGTGTGAGCTCCGGCACGAGCAGGTGGACTGAGGGGGAGGGGCGTGAGCCGTGACAGCTCCCCGCAGCTCTCACACGGACTTTACGTGGTTGTGGCTGCAGAGACCTGCCTCTGGAGACCCGGGGGAACCTGTTGGCCTTGGAAGTCACGTGTGTGCATGTATGTGCATGTGTGTGTATTTGTGCTCATGTGTGAACACCTGTGTGCATATATTATATAGGGTGCAGGACTCATGAACAGACAGATCACTGTGGGCCCCCAAATCCATGCCATCTCACCTCAGTGAGCTCAGGGGGCGGCCTGGAGGTGGGGACGGGCACCCAGGGCGGAGGGAGAGTGTCTGGACCATTCACCAGGGCATAAAAGGCCACAATCCTCACCAGCACACACACCGCACCGCAAGGTCAGCCAGACCCAAGTACGCAGCCGGCTCAGTCCCTGGACCTCAGGCCGCAGCCCAGGCTGCCTGAGCCTCAGCCACATGATCTGCCACGCGGGTTTAGTGTGACCCAGAGTACACGAGAGGACGCAGGCTTTCACACACGATAGCACTAGGCCACCAGCAGCGCCAACAGGATCCGCTGCCCGTTCCTTCCAGAAGCGGCACTGAGCCCCTCTGCCTGGCGGTGACAGGCCGCCGGACACAGAGCCTGGCCCCGGGGGACGCACACTAATGACCAGCACGTGCTTGACCGTGTGCGTCCGGCGGGCCGACTCTCCGCGGCCCCGGCGTGCTGCTGGCTGAGCACAGCCTCACCGGCCCTCAGACAGCCTGGGAGCTGGGGCCGCCGCAGCCCACGGAAAATCAGAGAGGTGACCCATGGCCCACGGTCACCCCGCAGGAGGGCCGGGGTGCGAAACGAGGAACTTCCCTCCACTCAGAACTGGAGCTGCACCACCTGGGCCGTCGCACCATCGAGGCCGCGGGAACACGGGGCGGAGGGAGGGAGAGAGAATCGGCCCAAGAAGGGATGGCAAGCAACGCCACCGAGCAGGGACTGAAAGACATGAAGGCTGGACATACCGGGGGATCGAACCTGCAACCTGGGCACGTGCCCTCACCAGGAATGGAACCCGAGGCCCTTGGGAGCATGGGGAGACGCTCCAGGGGCGGAGCCACACGGGCCGGGGCCCCAGAATTATTGAGGGACGGTAAGGAGAGCCCCTCACAGTCACTGCCGGCTCAACAGGCATGGGTTGCTTGGAGCACCGAGGCAGAGCCCACTGGTCCCTTGGCGGTCCCCTGCCAAGGAAAGCGGGAGGCTCTGGGGCGGCCTGGCGGGGGGGGGGGGGGGGTTGTGGTTGGAGCAGAGAGGTCATTCCTGAGTTGAAACGGGAGCTCCACCTCCTGGAGGCCAGAGTCAGGGGGGGCAAGAGGCCCCAGTCTGCCCTCAAAGCCATGCCTGCCAGGGCCTCCCAGTTGCTCAGAGGTCTGGCGAGACCGAGAGGCAGATGTCAGGGCTGGCCCTCCCCGGCCTGGCCCTCCGGCTCCCCTGACTGGCAGGGCTACTGGAGGGGCCCCTCTCCACTCGTGCTCAGAGCCTATGACAGGGGAGCGTGGGCACGCCAGGAGGGGACAGTGGCACTTCCTGGGCACCTTCTGTGGGCCAGGAAGGGGCTGGGTGCTTTATAGCGCCCCGAACTGCCTTCCCTGGCCGCTGGGTCGTCAGAGCCCGGTTTCACAGAGAGAGAAACTGAGGCTCGGAGAGGCTGAAAGCCCCTCGGACCTTAATCTGTCCTCCCCCACGTGCACTCCGGGGAGGACGGGGAGCTCACTCCTGCCCACTCCCCCTGGGCAAAGTGCTCCTCGGTGTGAGCTGGAATTGGCCCCGGAAAGCCCACCCCAGGCCCCGGCTCTCGGCGGCGCATGGAGCCAGGCCCTGTGCGCCCGCGGCCGCGGCAGACGTGAGCGCGGAGGACCGCCCAGTCACCCTGGGCCTCCCCCAGGCAGCTGCTCCCGAGCTCGGCGTCCGGAGCTGGAAATGGGGTAAGCACAGCCCTGCGTGGGGGAGGGGGGGGTGCTGAGGGTGTAGGGACTGGATGAGCCTAGAGCATTCCAGGGTCTTCAGAGGAGCGCTAACCAAGGAGAGCGGCTCTGAGAACTTTCCGGAGGCCTGGCTCACCGGCCAAAGCAGGAAGTGGCCGGGATCCGAGCCCTCTGTGGTGGGGGCGGGGCTCAATCTCAGCCATGAGGAGCTTTTACCTGCCAGATGCTGGCCCCCCAGAACGGCACCAGCCCACACAGCCCACCCAAAGGATGCGGCCGGGTCTGGCTAAAGGGGGTGAGGCCAGGCCAGTCTGGGTTCGAGTCCTTCACTGGCCTCCCGTCAGCTCGGTGCTGACGCAGCTGCTGGGACCCCTCTGCTCTGAGCAGCGGCTTCCCCAGCCTCCAAGGGGACCTAGCTCCCAGGGCTGGGTCTCTCAGCAGAGTGTGAGGCCAAACTTGGCAGCTCCTCGAGTGCGGAACTGGGCGTGCCCCAGGCCTGGCCCCCACCGGGGACAGGGGGGCCACCCCACCACTGTCTTGCCTGCCTCTCCGCTCACGGAGGAAGGGACTGGAGAAATACGGCCCTGGAGAAAGGCCCGTGTCTTTGCACATCCTGTTCCCCCAGCCGACCACGCTCTTCCAGGCAGACTTCTCTCTGCCCCCAGCCCGACCCTGGCTCCCTCCTAGGCTCTGGGACCTAGAACAAAACACGGCCTGCGCTACCCGGTTCTGCCTCTGAAGTAGGAATTGCTGTACCAACTGCAGGGATTGGTGTGAGGATCTAATCTGGTTTTCTCCAATAAAGCCACTTAGCCCCGTCTAAAAAACAACAACAAAAAACAGTGGGTGAAGCCATGTGAGGTGCCCAGAATAAGGTGACGCAGGCCCGCCGCTGTACTGCGTCCAGAGAAGGCGGCATGCCCGCCTCCCGGGAGGACGGACACCCAGGGCAGAGAAGAGCAGTGCACCAGGCCCATGTGTGAAGGGGCCCAGACCAGGAGGGGCACTCACCCCTTCGGGCACTGGGGGGCCATGGCAGGATCTGTGCAGAGGGATGAGGGCTGTTCCGTTCGGTCCTGGGCTCTCTCCCACCCATGCTGCCTGCCGTCCCCTCCCTCCCCCCCCCCCAGGCCCGGCAGCCCTGCCCGCACCCTGCCCTCGGGGTCAGGGGCACCTCTCCCAGCAAAGCTGGCACCTGCTGCTGCTCACCGTGTCAGTCCTCCCGGCGCCCAGGAGAGGAGGTCGGTCCTACGGTTATTATAGTTTGGCCCGAGGAAACCAAGGCTCGGAGAACACCGCACAGACCCGGGTCACCGCGCAGGCGGCGGCTGGCGGCGGTAGGCTGCAAACCCAGCCAGCGGTCTGACTCCAGAGTCTACGCTGGCCTCCCCCGCTCTGGGAGGGACCCAGCCCTTTGAAGGGAGGGACTGGGCCTCGGGGGCATCAGCAGACCCACTTCTCCCACTGGCAGGGGAGGTCGCTGGGCCCGCTCACGGGCCGAGGCCTAGAGGGGATGGGACGTGTCGGGGACCGCACAGCTTGTCCACAGGACCTGGGCCTCCAGTGCGGGGTGACACCTGGAACCCTGCACTCCCGCAGCCTGGGCCTGCGGCAGGGGCGCGCTCCCAGCGGGGGGCTGTTTCTGAGGTCCTCGTACCCCGTTGGGAGGGGGAAGACCCGCTCCCAGGCTGCCCTGGGGCCTCTGCCATGCACCTCTGTGCTGTCCTTCCTCTTCAGACTGTCCTTTCCAAGAGGCTTTTCGCCCCAGGAAACGCCCGGCCTGTTGGGGGGGCCCTGCCCTGCGTTCCAGACTGAAATGCGGCTTCCCTGCGCCGCCCAGTTTCCCGGCCAGAGAGCCCCGCAGGGGGGAATGCAGCGTTTGCAGACCGGGTCAGGCCCACGGCCACTTCACAAAGACGGATTCCTGGAAAAAACGTAAACCGGCAATTTGCCCTGTGAATTGTATTGGCCTCAAAAAAAGAAAAGAAAAGAAGCAGCTATCCTATTTGAATACCAAGGTGGAGAGGAGCTAACCACTCCTTCCGCCGAGGAGGAGGACAAACACTAGCTTGGTCTGATTCGTTGGCCGCTCTTGTTTCGCTGACACCGGCATCGCTGCTGAAACAGGCCGCCTCCCAAAAGGTCTGTCTGCTTTTTAAAAACTGTCTTCCGTGCGGGGCGAGGCTTAGGGGTGTGTGTGTGTGTGTGTGTGTGTGTGTGTGTTTTAAAACAAAGCTCACATCCTCCTGCCTGCCTCGTGTCTGCAACCACGGCCAGAGGGAAACTGATTTCAGAATCCATCCGAGATGTCGGATCTCTTTGTGGCATCCACTTCATCGCTCAGCAGCCAGCCATGATGTCATAAGCCCGTCAGGTTTCCGGTGGGGGGAACGCCACCCGCGGGGGGGGGGGGGACTGCAGGAATGGAAGCTGCCTCCCTGTCAGTCAGGAGGGGGCGGGGGGCTGGGTGTGTTTAGGAGGCAGGGGCTGGAGGCAGGCTCGGTGCTGGGGATATTAAATGTCAGGCAGAAACCTGAAAAGCCCCACCACCCAGATGTGCTCTGAATATCCAGATGTCTGGCCACGAGCAGCCCCGCCCTCCCCGCCCTCCCCCCCCCTCCGGTCCCGGGAAGGCCTGCCATCTCGGCTCTGACCCCGGGTCCGCGGTGCGCGCTGCCAGGAGCCGGGGTCCTCCGGGCTGCCCACCCTCGGGTCTGGAATTCTCTCCTAAATCTTTACACATGGACGACAAGGAGTAACGAGGTCCAGGTTTGTGAACGCTGTTGAAGCAGTGATTCGAGAAGTTCAGTCCCTGGAATCAGCTCCCACAGAACGCACGATGGAAGCCAAGAAGGAGGAGGGGGGAAAATCCCCCAGCCAACACACGCACAAACATATGTGACTCTCCAGCCACAGGACTTAAAAACCCCACACAAAGCGCGCGAGTCGGGGGACCGAGGACCAGAGACGCCGAGCAGCACTGAGCCCTCCCCCAGGAGCCAGCTTTCCCCACCAGCCAGCGCCGGCAGCTTTGTTCTCCCGGACAAAGCAAGGCCCTCGCTCCCTCGCTGGCTGCCGAGGGAGGAACAGGCGTTGCCAGCCGAAGCCCAGGGCAGGACTCATTTACACTCCGAGGCCCGGCGGGCGGCAGGAGCAGCCGGTCCAGAACCGGCCCGGCTCTGCCCGGAAGCTGCGCCCACCCCCGATGGGGACTCCGGGGCCTGGGGGAGCCGCAGGCCACAGCCCGGCCGCGTCCTGACTTCCAGGAGGCCCTGGCCACGAGCCCGCCGAGGCCACCTCGAGGCCTGTGACATCACAGCTAATTGCTTCTGAACGCGAGCCAAGCACCGCAGCCCCCGGGCCCCAGCCCTCCGCCCGCACTGAGCCGGAGGGGAGGCAGCGGGCAGGCCGGTCCGGTTAGAACCCAGCGCTCTGATGATGAAAAGAGGGACTCCCCCCACATCCAGGGGAAGAGTCTGGCGGAGGGTGGGAGGAGGCGGGGGGGGGGGGGGGGGCTCAGGGTTTGGGGGGAGGGGCCTCATCTCCTAGAACAGCCCCTGTGCTTTTCAGATGAGAAAACTGAGGCCAGGAGCGAGGCCCGCCCAAGGTCACTGGCTAGCCGGACGGCCGGACGGCCGGTCCTGGGAGCAGCAGACCCCGGCCCGGCCGGCTCTCCCCTGGACGCCACCGAACCTGATCCTCCCAGCACCCCGTGAGGGAAGGACTGTCATGAACCCCAGTGTCCAGAGGAGCTAGTGGAGGCACAGGGAGGCTGTACCTGCCAAGACCACACAGCAGTTGTCAGAGGCTCAGACCAAGTCGTCGGGGAACTTGGTCTGAACCTGAGTCTCTGACCCCGAATCCAGCGCGCTCTCTGCGGAGGCGGGAGGCGGGTAAAGTTGCTCTGGGTCCTGGGAATCCGAGTCAAACACGGGTTTTAAAAGCTGGTGATCCCCGCAGCACAGAAGGAGGTAAATCACTGCAAATTAATTTTTGTAAGCAATTCCAGTCAGAGGCTGTCTGGGGGGGGGGGGGGGGGAGCGGCTTTGTCCTGTCCCTGCCGGAGGCTCACACAGCGAGCAGACCTCCTCTGGCCCCGTGAATGGAGGCCGCCCCACCCCCTGCAGTGGGGGGCAGGGGTGGGGGCACCAACAGCTTGTCGGGCACCTCTGAGAGCACAGTCTGCCACGGAGAGTGCCAGGCGCACCGGTCTGACAGTGCCAGGGAGGAGGCACTCACTGAGCATAAGACAACAAAAAATGAAAATAAGTCGGTCCCTCTGGGCCTGATTCTTACATTCCAGCCCGGATGTAAATGGCCTGCAGGCCGCCTGGCAGTGTGAGGTGCTGCCCAGGGTCCTGTCTGCCCTGGGGGGGGGGGGAGGAGGGGGAGGGGAAATGGGGAGGGAGGGGGGAGAGAGGGGGAGGGGAGGGGAAGGGGGAGACAGTTACTGCATGGCCCTGAGCCCTGGCCATCCCGGGGAGCCCGCTGGCCCCGCCTTCTCCCGGAGCCCACTGGAAGGCTTGGAGCAGGAGCGGGAGGAACAGGCTGGTCTGAGCTAAGAGGACAGGCACTGCCCGGGCCCCCTTCTCCCGCCTGGGCACTCAGCCCACGCCCTCGGCCAGCCTTGGCAGGTCAGTGGGCCCCGACGCCAGGCCTCGCCCTGCTCTCTGCCCCACTGGGCTGTTGACTTTGTTCCTGGGACCGGCAATGGGGTGCGGAGCCCAGACAGGCCAGCGACGGGGAAAGGATGGATCCTCTGGGGGGAAATCCTGAGGGGAAATCCCACTCATTCCTTACTGGCTTTGCCGACCATCTACCCAGAGGAGATTCAGGTCGTGCCCTCATGGCACTTACAACTGGGGGAGGAGGGAGGGAAACACTGAGCCTATGACATACAAATGTCCCTGGAAGGAGTGGCCACGGAAGGCGAGAGCCTGTGGGAGGGACGTGTCAGGCCAGGGAGTCCCAGGAGGCTCCCGGGTCCACACACGAGGAGGCCCTAACCCCTCTGACTCACTGTCACCGCCACCGAGAAGCCTTCCCTGATGCCCACCACGGCTGCCTCCGTCCCTGTGCCCCTGCCCTTCCTGGCTGTGCTTACCATCGATGGCCCTGCCATGTTCTGGACGTCGCAGAGGGCAGAGACTGGGTCTGCCGCCTTATTCACCACTCAGTTGCCACGCCTCGGACACAGATGTTCAATGGCAACTTGTTAATCCAAAAAGAAACAGCAACCCGGCTGGTGTGGCTCAGTGGTCGAGCACTGACCTATGAATTAGGGTCCCGATTTGATCCCTGGGTGGGCACATGCCAGGATTGTGGGCGTGATCCCCAATAGGGGGTGTGCAGGAGGCAGCCAATAGATGATTCTCTCTCATCATTAATGTTTCTCTCCCTTTCCCTCTCTGAAATAAAAAATATATTTTAAAAAATAATAAATAAATAAACAACATGTGCAAAAGACCTGTGGTAGGAGGAACCGCCAGACTAGGAAGGTGTGGGGGTAAGAATGGGGCAAAAGACAGGCAGTGGGAGCTGAGCTGGTCACCCCATCTGCCCTGCACGGCGTCCTTGGAGATGAGGTAGGTGGGCGGTAGCATCATCACCTGCCCCATTCTCTCCCTCTCCACCACTGTCTTCCCTCCTCCATTCATTCCTCCTCCATTCATTCATTCCTCCTCCATTCATTCATTCCTCCTCCATTCATTCCCTTGGCTGGTGCTGTGGGGCCACCTGGAGCCACAAAGAGGCAGATCCAGGGGTCCACCCCACCCCCAGTCCCATCAGCGTGCGCGCTCACACTCACACACACACACACACACACTCACACACACACTCTCACACACACACACACTCTCTCTCACACACACTCTCTCTCACACACACTCACACACTCTCACACACCCACACACTCACACACACACACTCTCACACACACACTCTCACACACACACTCACACACACTCTCACACACTCTCACACACACTCACACACTCTCACACACCCACACACTCTCACACACACTCACACACACACACTCTCACACACACACTCTCACACACACACTCTCACACACACACTCACACACACTCACACACACACACTCTCACACACACACTCACAAACTCTCTCCCACACACACACACACTCTCTCACACACACACACACACTCTCTCACACACACACACACACACACACACACTCTACCACACTGGCCCCCTTTCTCCTCCCTGAGGCGGAGGTGGAGAGAAGCCGCTGGGCTCGGGGCTGGACGGACGGTTGGCCTCCCGGCGGCCTGGGCTGCAGCCGGAGGGAGTGGGGACCCCGCTGGCTCCCGTCCCTCGGTTCCTCCCTGGAGCTGGCAGGGCCGCGCTTGGTGAACTTGTCGGAAAGGCTCCGTCAGTCTCCCTGGCTTTCCTACGGTCTCCGTTCTGCATCTGCAGCAGCGGAGGCCAGACCCCGGAGGCACCCGTGGGGGGCGCGGACGGCAGCCCCCAGGGCACCCGCCCCCAGCGGCGCCCCGACCGCCCCCCCCCCCGGTCCCCAGCGGCGCCCGGACCGCCGCCCGCAGCGCGCGCCGCAGCAAACTTCCCGCCCGCAGCCTCGCCGCCCGGGTCCGAGAGGGTGCCTGGGGCAGAGTCCTCAGCCTTGGGGACCAGCCTGCACCACCTCGGGGTCCCGGGAGCGCCGGCGGCCCCGGGTCCCAGAAGCCGCGTCCACACACCCCGCGGCGCTCCCGCCCGAGCCGCGTCCGCCTCGCCCTCGGCTCCCCAGGCCCGACAGACGCGGCCCCGAACGCAGACCCCGCGACAGCCAGTGCGTGTGAGTGTGTGTGAGTGTGTGTATGTGTGAGTGTGTGTGTGTGTGTGTGAGTGTGTGTGAGAGAGTGTGTGTGAGAGAGAGTGTGTGTGAGAGTGTGTGTGAGAGAGAGTGGTTGTGAGAGAAAGTGTGTGTGGTGAGTGTGTGTGTATGTGTGTGTGAGTGTGTATGTGTGTGAGTGTGTGGTGTGTGTGAGTGTGAGTGTGTGTGAGTGTGTATGTGTGTGTGTGTGTGTGAGTGTGTGTATGTGTGTGAGTGTGTGTGTGAGAGAGAGAGAGAGTGGTTGTGAGAGAGAGTGTGTGTGTGTGAGTGTGTAAGAGTGTGTGTGTGTTGGCGGGTCGGGGTGGCCCACCCTCTCCCGGTGCCCGGCCCCCGAAGCCGCGGCCGCTCGCCTTACCTCGCCCGCCCTCACGCTCCGGCCCCGGCGGCGCGGCCCCCCGCACACGTCCTGTGAGGCTGTCGGCGGCGGAGGGAAACAGCGCACATCCTCTCCGGCCACGTGGCTGCCCCGACCCCCTGCCCTCCTCCCGCTCCGGCTCCGGACAATGCGCGGCCCGCAGCCGGCGGCCGGGCTCCAGGCTCCGGACTCCGGGCTCCGGGCGGGGCGGGCGCGGCCGGCGGGGCGGGCGGGGCGGGCGGGCGGGGCGGGCGGGGCACTCACTCCGCCGCCCTCCCGGGGAAGCCGTGGCCCGCGACCGGCGCTCCTGTTCCGGCTCCTGATTGGCCGGCCAACCGGCGATGCTGACGCCTGATTGGCTGAGAGGAAGAACAGGCTCGGGCCGCGGGGTGGGGGTGATGGGTTTCCTCCTCTGCCTTTTCTCTCCAGTCCCCTCCGCTCTCTTTCCGGCCCCCTGACATCGGCAGCGCATTCCCGGCCGTTTCTGTGACCCTGAACCACGCGAGTTTGTTTGTTTCTGTCCTTTTCTGCCAAATAGGGGGGACCTTGAGGTCGGACCCCAAGGTTTGCGCCGCTCACCGCTGTGCATCTGTCCCCGGGCCTGGCATGGAGCAGGTGCTCCAGTCGTGCCTGCGGACTGAACTCCTGGGAAAGGCGCTCACAGGCTCTTGGAGCGTCTTTGCGGCTGGCGTGGCTGTTCTCCTTTAAGGACGGGGAGACTGAGGCGCGGGGAAGTGCTCTCACCAGGAGTGAACGGGGGAACTGAAAATGGGACCTGCTCGCATCCCGGACCCCGGATCTCCTCCACACAGCGATGCCCTGTGGAGTGCCAGGGCCTCAGTTTCCCCTCTATCAAAGAGAGTGCTGGATCAGAGCAGATGTGTTAGGAGATGAGTTATTTCAATGAAATAACGGTGCTTGGGCATAGTATGTTAGGAATGAGAGCCCCAGCCTCCATGGAAAAATCCCGGTAGCCTCCCTGGGTCCCTCCTCTCTGAATCACAGGGGAAGGTAGAAGCCCTCTGCTCCAACCTGGCTATCCTGCCCACCTCTGAGGGCGTGGGGGCATGTGGGAGGAGCCCTAACTTGAACAGGCGTGCTATTCTGGGGGGATGGCAGCCCCCGGCAACCCCTCAGGTGGGTCCTTTGGATGGTGAGGTGGTCTCTGATAAGGGATGGGGAGAGGGCTTCCTCTGACAAAGGAGGGCGTAGGGGCTGTTCCCGCAGTTGGGTGGGGAGCCTTAATTGACCACGAAGACGCTGAGACCCTGGGCAGCCGGGTGCAGCATGCACAGTGCGTTCGTCTGTCTGCACGTGACCCTTATAAAGACACCAGCCGCTGCCTGGCTGGTGCGGCTCAGTGGTTGAGCATCAGCCTGTAAACCCGGAGGCCGGGGTTTGATTTCCAGTCAGGGCACATGCCCTAGTCGAGGGCTCAGTCCCCAGTGTGGGCAGTCAATCAGTGACTCTCTCTCGTCATTGGTGCTTCTATCTCTCCCTCTCCATTCCTCTCTGGAATCAGTAAGATACATACTGAAAAAGACAAAAGAAAAAAAAAGACACCAGCCATTGGATTCAGAGCCCATCCTCATCCAGTATGACCTTCTGTTGATTACATTTACAAGAACCCCATTTCTAACTCGGGGTACAGTCCCAGGGACCACTCTCTCTTTGGGAAACACGACAAAGCTCCAGCAGGAGAGGACATTCCGGCCAGAGGGGAACCACAGAGCAGAGGCTGCTAGCCGCCACTGCTCTCCTCCACTCCTCCCTGCTCCGCTCCTCCCGGTACCCCGCAGCTGCCTGACCGGCGGAGGGGAGCTGACCCGCTGCACACCAGGCCTTCTCAGGCCTCCCTTCCAGCAGACTCTGCCCGGTCCGGGCCCCGCGGAGAGCCCAGCCTGCCTGACCTCCTCCCGCTACCTGCCTGGGCCCTGCCCCCCACCCGAATCCCGCATACGAGATGGACAAGGACAATGAAAGCTGTTTCACAAGCAGGTGGTGATTAATCGCCAAGTTAATTAAAGAGGCAGTAATTACACTCGGATTTCAGAGGAAGGAGCGATATCGTAGGCAGGGATGGGCCGTCAGCCTAAGCCTCCCCAAAAGGATCTGAAAAGGCAGGAAAATATAACATTTTTTTTTAAAAAAGCGAGTGCTTCCACCTTCCACCGAAGCTAGCATGTTTTATTTGTCAGAATCAGGTTGGAGGGGTGGGGGGCACGCTTAGATTTTTAAACTTGTTCCTGTACTTTCCCACGTCTTGGAAATATTTAAAAGGGGAAGGTTTTTTAGCCTCCAGTTTGGGGGTTATAAATGGCCTCCAATGCCCCACACTGTGCCTATCACTTGTCACAATGGGGAGGACCTTAAGGTTACGTATAAACGGAACCCCGTTCGCCCACCCAGCACATCCTAACGCCCGCGACGCTCTATCTTCATTTCTGATTGATTTTCCCTGGCAGAGGCGCAGAATTCTTCGCTTTAAGTGTCAGGCTCTCTCTGTCAAGTAGTTAATGACCTATAAAGCACTTAAAACATACTGGAGGAGATGCTATTTGGAGGCACCCTGTGGTGTACCCTCTCCTATTGTCAGTAATCACCACTCATTTATTTGCTCTTATTGGTTTGGAATTTGCTATCAGGTTTCCCTACAGCGGAGCCCACCGGGAAAGGCTCAATGCCAGATGGACCCAGATGGGTGCTGGGGCTGGGGGCCCTGGCCACCTCTGGGTGCACCTTCCCTAACTAACTACCTCACTCACCCTGCAGCTGTGGCCACTATGACCTGCCCAGTGTTTGCTTCCGGTCTGCACCCCTGACCTGTCTCCTGAGTCCGGACCCATTCTGTTGTCTTTGGGACACCGCCTCCTGGTTGCCACCAGGATTTCTCCAGACTCCGCAGCTCCATCCCTGTGTTTCTGGTCGTGTTTGCTGAAGCCAGCCTCTGTCCACTGGGTGGGGGCATAGACACCCCTTCACCCGTATGCCTTGAGGCCAACCAGTCAGCAGGCCTTATTGGGCTCCACTCTGAAGTGGCTCTGCAGTCTGGTCCCCGCCCCAGCCTCTGCCTGCCGCCCTGACACAGCCCCCGCCCCTCAGCTTCTCCCTGTCTCAGCAGCTTCCAAACTGGAACAGGCCGCCCTTGAGCACCTCGCCTTTCCCGCCCTCCCATGCCCCCATCCTCAGGCCGTTCATCATGTCCTCCCCTGAGCTACCCTCACCTCCGAGGCCTTCTTCCAGGAAGCCTTCCTTGGTTTGCTCAGGAAGGGAGTGCCCTACCACAATGCGCTTCCCCGGGCCCTGTGCTGCCTGCCTGTCACTCACCCAGGCCACCTACTGACCGTCCACGGGCAGAGGAGCGCTGGGAATATCAGCTCTGGATTCAGGCAGGCCCAGCTCCAATCTGGCTTTGAACCTTGCTGCTGAGGGACCCTGGGCACTCGCTCCTCCTCCCTAAGCCTCACTTCCCTCCTCTGCCATGCCCCGGGCACCTGCCCCGATTGCAGGAGGAGGAGGTCAGTGCTGAGTGACAGATGAGGCCCAAGGCCAGGTGAGCAGAGGCCATGGCGGCAGCAGCCTCCGGGTGAGCGCCGCGGGAGGCCCCCAGGAGCCGGGGCCGGGGGGGGGGGGGGTGCCTGGACGAGGGCGTAGCAGGCTTCTCCAGCAGGACCCAGCCGGCTGGGCTGAACCGGCGCTCCGGAGGGAGGGCGTGCTTGTGTCCTGGGTCTCTGTAACCAATTACCGCAAACGTGGTGGCTTAGCACAGCACACATTTATTCTCTTACTGTTCCGGAAGCCAGAAGCCGAAGCCAGTGCCCCGGGCGGACGCGGGGGTGTCAGCAGGGCCGCCTCCATCCAGAGGCTCTGCTCTGTTGCCTTTCCAGCTTCTGGAGCCTCATCCCCGGGCTCGCGGTCCCTTCCTCCACGTTCAAAGCCAGCAGCTTCAAAGCCAGCAGCGCAGCGTCTGCCAGTGTCTCCGACTCCAAGTCCCACTGCCTCTGCCTTCTGTCATCTCCCTCTGAATCCCTCTTTTAAAAAAAATCTATTTTATTGATTTTTTTTTTTTTTTTTTTTTTTTTTTTTTTTTTTTTTTTACAGAGAGGAAGAGAGAGGGATAGTTAGAAGCATCGATGAGAGAGAATCATCGATCAGCTGCCTCCTGCACACACCCCCACTGGGAATGTGCCTGCAACCAAGGTACATGCCCTTGACCGGAATCGAACCCCGGGACCTTTCAGTCCGCAGGCCAACGCCCTATCCACTGAGCCAAACCGGTTTCGGCTGAATCCCTCCTATCATCCAGGGTAATCTCCCCACCTCAAGGCCCTCAGTCACACTGCAAAGGCTTTCACGGGCTCCAGGGATCAGGCTGTGGGCATCTTGGGCGTGGGCATTATTCCACCCTCCCTCCACATAAGGCACAAGCGCTGAGTTCCTCCTGGGGCTTACGCTCGGCTGCACCATCTGCCAGCTGTGGCCTTGGGCAAGGTGTTGCGTCTCTCTGGCCCTCAGTTTCCTTATCTATGAAACCAGAGGCCTGGTGCGCGAAGTTTGAGCACGGGTAGGGTCCCTAGCCCTGGCGGGCAATCAGGGCCTATGGGGGCCTTCTGGCTGCTGGCCAGGGCCTTCCTTTGTTCCGCGCTGCCCCCTGGTGGTCAGCGCATGTCAGAGTGAGTGATCGAACTCCCAGTCTCCTGGTGCAACTTCCGAGGGGACACGTTGCCTATTAGCCTTTTATACAGATGGGAGCAGTGTCTAGCTCCTGATAAGAACTTAATAAGCATTTAATGATTAGGCAGAGGGACTTCACGTGCCTGGAGGTTGAGGGAGGCTGCAGAGGAAGGGCAGGAAAGGGGACAGGGCAGGGCGGCTCGGGTGAAGAGGTGGAGGGGTAGAGGGGTGGAGGAGTGGAAGGGGAGAGGGGCGGAGGGTGGAAGGCATAGCTGGGTCCAATCCCAGGGAGGTGTGCACATGTGTGTATGCTCTGACAGAAAGTGTTTAAACGGGGCAGATTTTGTTTCCTCTTATTGAAATATAATTCACATATCATAAAATTCACCCTCTTAACGTGTACAATTCAGTGCTTTTTAGCATAGTCGCAAGGTTGTGCAACCATCAGCACTATCTACTTCCAGAACGTTCTCCTCACCTCGTAAAGAAACCCCATCCCTGCTAGCAGGCGCTGCCGCTCCCCGAAGGCGGGTGGTTCTGGGCTGGAGCGTCCGGGAGCTCCCCGCCCCCCCATCTCCAGCCCCAGGCTCGAACCCAGGAAGGAGGCAGCTCGTCCTCCAGCGCTGAGATGGGGCAGGAGCGGTGAGGGCCCCACCAGCCTGGGCCCAGTTCTCAGCCCGCCCCGCCCCGCCCCTCCCTTCACCGGAGGCAGCAGGGCGGGGCCAAGGCAGGGCAGAGGCGGGTGGGGCGGAAGCCGCGTGCAAGGCAGGGCTCACTGTACCCCCACAGGTACCATTGTCCTGTCTGGACCTGAGCCCCCCTCGCCCCCTGGGACTCACGGCACAGACTGGTCCTAACAGTGAGAGGCCGGCAGCTCTCCTGGCTCCACCCTCCTCACACACAGCACCGAGGGCTCCCCCTACAGGAGGCAGTACCTGTGGGGCAACTGGAGGAAGGTGGGGGGCATTGAGGCTGGGCCCTAACAGCCGGAGTAGGGAACTTTTTAAGGGCCTGAGCAGCCCCGAGCCTCCCCTATTGACCAGCCACTCTTGGGGTGGCTGTGGCTGGGACCTGAGGGGCCCACAGGGGGCTTCTCCAGGGCTCCCTGCACCCCCCCAACCCCCCCCCACCCCGGGCTTAGCTCTGCTGGTGCTTGGAGGGCCCGAGGCCCCGCACGGTCAGGCTGCCCGGCCTCGCCTGCAGCCAGCTGAGCGGGGGGGGGGGAGGCCATCTGGCCAGGCGGGGGACAGCGGCGGCCGCGGAGGCCTCCCGGCAGTGCCCGGGGCTTCTGGGATCAATTAGCAGAGCCGCCCGACAGGCTCGGGGCCCCGCCGCACGCTCCCCGGGCACGTGGCATCGACCGGAGCCTCTGACAGCGCGGGCGGGCGGGGGGCCGGGAGGTGACGCAGGGCTGCTGCCGCCTGTCTCCCGGCCGGGCCTCCGCGGCCCGCACAGAGCCCGCCCTGCCCCCCTCCCAGACCCGCACCGTCACTGCTGTGCCTCCCCAGCTGCGGGCGCGGCTGTCTTGTCTTCACACGTGTCAGATGCTCACGTGCCAATTAGAGATCACTTCCTGGCAATGAGGGGCGGGGGCGGGGGCGGGGGAGGAGGATCCTTCTCCCTCTTTCCTCAAGAACCGCACTCAG